>CM031878.1:74102768-74120442 GCA_018697195.1 Certhia americana
TTAAGAATTATTATTATTATTATTATTATTATTATTATTATTATTATTATTATTATATTTACTGTAGTTTGGAGCTGTGAGTTTCTAATTTGGTTGGCTTGCAGTCTCACTGGTTTGTTTTTGTTTTACTTTAAAGTGTTTTTAACAGAGCAACTTGCTGCAGAATGAAATGGGGAAAAAACCAATTGTTTCTGTTGTTAGAATTTTAAAAATTTTGTCAGTATGGGAGGCAAAGCAGAAAAGAGCATCTGCATAACTGATTATAGCTCCTGCATAATACTTATTATGCATTTTTCTAGCTTAGAGGATTTTAATGGCTGTAAAAACATCAGGGTAAAATCATTCAACAAGGTGCTACAGGTGGATTTTATGGCTGAAAATAGGAGTAAAAAGAAAAGAAGATTAAAACCATTTTTAACCCTGAATTATTCCAAAGGTATTTTTTTAACTTCATTAGGTTAACAAGCATTGCTAAAATTTCCCCTTCCCCACTGCAAGAATTATTGATTCATTAAATGCTTTCCTCAGCAAGAACAATATTAACCACAGAACAGGACTATCTGTAGGAAGAAACTGCTTTGTTGGGGTTTTATTGTTTGTTTGTTTGTTTGTTTGCTTGCTTGTTTCTTGAGCGCAGAAACGAATAGGAATTCCTTGAAAATACTTTTTAAAATGAAAAAAAACCCAAAAAAACCCAAACTAATATTTCTTTGGTGGAACACCTGAAGACGTAAATCTGTCATGCCGAACCAGTTAAGTGTGCAGCACAAGAAAACTCCGTATTTCCACAAAATCCTTGTTCCTGCATGCAACAATTTGTTCCCAAGTCTTTAGCCTAGAATTTACATGTTTAAGCCCTGGATTGGTAGTTCCACACTATACCCAAAATATTAAAGCCCCTGTTTTATGCATTTATTTTATATTCTGATGGAGTGGAGGCATCTTCTTACTGACTATTTTATAATATTTATTTCTAACACCAATTTCAATTCCACTGGTAGGAGATAAATGCAATGACCAAGGAAGAGCATCTCCTTATTTGTTCTCATTTCCACTGTGAAAGATACAAGGAGGTTTGTGTTTTAATTTCTGCTTTTTCTTTTATTGTTTTCCTTTTTTTAACCACCAAAACTCCAAATATCAGTGTCATTTCTTGCCTGACAGGTATGATTTTGGATGTAACTGACTGTAATCCAAAGCAATGCCACAGTGTAAGGGAATTAGATATTCCACAGAAAAGTAATTTCCTTTTCCTTGCTGTCTGTTGGCTGCAACTTTAATGAAAATACCTACTCAATGAAGAATTTCAAAGGATGATTTTTTGTAGCAAATTAAACAGCTGTTTTGATATAAGTACTGTTTTCATTGTCCTTCGAACAGGAGAGAACATAATTTCCAGAAATGAATGTTTGCACATTAAAAAAAAAGCAAATAAAAAACTAAACAAAATAGTGATAGTGGTGGAAAAGCAGCTACTTGGGTACCTCTCTTACAAAGAGCAACTTTTTCCTGGTTATTTGCATAAATGAAGCCCTAATCTTAGGTAAAAAATCACAGCTGACAAGGCTGAATATGGCTCTGTGAGTTAAACTGCCCCTTTTTTATTCTCTCTGTAGATGGAATCATTATTGTACACCAAATTTCTCATGAAGTGGATAGAAATCTAGACTCCCATGTCATCTGTTTTATTCAGAAAAGATCCATTTAAGAAGTGACAGCTTTCATGACAAATTTTATGCAGGGGAAAGGTTCGTGTAGGGATGAGCATAAGAGGGAGTACAGTCCATGCCATGAATATTTGGGAAAATTCTGTAAATCAATCCATTTGTTTACGTCATTAGACTTACTTAACGTGACTATTATACAGGATTCAAGTTCAAAAATTGTCTTTAGAATCCTTCATGTTATATTTGAGGGGCTGTGATAGTCCAGTGGAGGTCTGGAAAAGGGGAGACAAACTTTTCACTTTTAAAGGGAAAAAGGAATAACCTTGAGACACAATTCTTGCTAGCAACAGTGAGTGAAGAATAGTCAAGGTTGTACAATCCCAAAAGAATTTGTGGGATTTCGAGTCTAAAATAATCCTTGATATATTTAAAATACATTGAAGTCAAAATATCTATACCTATTTCAGATTTCAGTATTTGATGATCTTCAAAAACCATTTTTTTAACAACACTTTCATTTTGATCCTTGTCAAAGAAAACAATCTCATAGATAAAAATACTGCCAGGAATACTAGAATAAATTGATTTTAGTTTTATCATTCATTAATTCAAGAATCTAAGTCAAGACAGAAGTGTGATCAATTCACTACTTGATATTAAAGTAATCCTAATTATTTTGAAAGAAAATAATTACACTGTTAAGGGAATAAAGACATAACTGTGATAGTGTCTTTTGATAACAACTATATTCCTTGGCACTCTGTAACTAAAATCATTTGCAAAGGACAGCAAATAGATGCATCAAAGTCCTGTAGAGATTAAGCATACAACATGAAATATTAGATAGGAATTGCTTTTTCCAAAAAATGCAATTTCTTGCACCTAAATCTGGTTATTTAGGTATTCAAGACACCATTTCTATTTCCAAGTAGATGAATCTTTAAAGCAGGGAAAAGTCTTTGGTGGACTGTGGGAGGTCACACAAGTCTCAATGTTAGTGATAAGAAGTCATTTTTCTCGGGGTCATAATAACTTGTTGGCATTTATTCTGTATTTTTTGCGCACTGTCCCAGGAAACTATGTGCATACTGTGCATTGAAAGAACCCCCAAAATACTCTATGAAACTGAAGACAGCATCACAGTGGAAGCAAATAAACACAAAAATATGTAAACGATTTAGGTATTTCTGTAAAACTGCATGGTGCTACAATGGGGAAATTGTCAAAACTCCAAATCAGTGCAGAATATTGAAAAAAACAAACAAACAAACAAACAAACCAAAGCAAAAAGAAAAGAAAAAAAAAAGCAGTGACGAAAGCAGCAAGGAGGTACAGAAGAAAGAAAATAATTTTCAGTGCTCCATTTGAAGTGTCACAGGCTGGATGGCAGGAAAATGGATAGCTGTTAGAAATAACAGAGATAAGAATGTTTAGACATAACTCAGAAAGCTACAGCCTCTATGAGAAATTAGGTTAAAATACACATCAAGGAGATTTATATAAGAATAGGAAATTAGTGCTGGGATCCTTCTCCTAAAGATATCTTTATCTCCACTACAATTCCCTGAAAAATCAGGACACACAAAGAGGTGAAACAACATCATGCAGTCAAGCCAATCTGTCAGCAGTAATGACAGCACTTTAAAGCTCAAAAAAAAAAAAAAAAAAAGTAAAATATGGGGAAACAGAAGGCAGACTGTGAAGCAACACAGCAAGGAATGAATTCTCATCAGGTTAAAGATTCAAGCTGAAAAATCAAAAATGCATTTGGGCTTCTAAGATCTGGTTTAGGTCTTCTCATGGACTAACAGAAGGTAATTGTAAAAACATTTTGGTTATGTATTTTATAAAATAAAATCAATTCAACTTTTTCCTGACATATTTATGAGCTAAAAAAGCAAATAATTTTAGTTTGTGTTCTCTTTTTTTTTTTTTTCAAACAATGGAAAATATATTAAACTCAGGGGGACAATGCTGCTTAAACATATGAACTTACCTGAACTTTTAAAAAAAGTGCTGATCTAATACCTTCAATGTGCAAATGCCTTGAATTTACAAGGAAATATTTCCACTCTTACCATTGTTTTTGAACTGGGCCAAGTTTTAGTGTCTGTCAAACTAGAGGTGTCCAAAATTTCTGAAAAATAGTGTAGTTTCTGCAGGCACTTATGAAGATTGACACCATCATTTTTCTACACTTTTTCTTGGCAGTTTGGAAACTTACAGAATTCCAAATTGTCTTGGCAAGCATGAGACTGCAGAAGGACAGCTCCTTGCTGAGATCCTCTCTCTGCACCGCAGGTTTATTTCAGAGTTCCTAGGCTGTTTGTGCACATGGAAAAATCTGCTCATGTACATTTATTTCCACCATTAAACCCACTTCCAAACTGATATTTAGCTCCCCTAATAGGTATTTTTCAAAGATCATAGTGTGAACAGAACATAATCATATTCTTTCATTGCATTGTATAACTTCAATTTCAGGCCTTCTGGCTTTCCTAATTCGTGAGCTATGGAAATTACTGTGTGAAATGATTTCTTCCACGACCCCATTGCTGAATGGGAATCAGTGCTCCTGCTGCAGACATTTTCTTGCTAAAATAAAGAACTGGTGGCTCATTTGTTTCTTTACTCTTAGAATTTTTTTATTTACAGGCCAGTTACCTGGAGTAGCTCTAAAAAAAATATAAAAAAGTAAAAATGGCTGTAGAAAGAATAATAGTATTTTAAGCTTGCACTTAGAAGAAGGAACCAAAGGCTGAGGTTTAAAGAGATGCCTGGGACATCTTATTTATGTATTCATTCATTCATTTACTCACTCATTTTTTCCTAATAGTTGCAGTTTAGAAGCATGGTGCTTATATTCCTTCACATAGTTTTCTTTTCAACATTTTATTTATTTTGGTATCATCCTTTACTCATCTCTTTGTAAGTATATCTCCCATAACCACAAAAACCACATACTCTTCATATTTGTCATGAATTGACATGACCACAAAGTTTACAAGAATTCATGCAATCATAGCAAAAAAAAAAAAAAATCCAAATTGTAAAGACCCACACACACACTTTTTGGTATAAAGCATAGAAAATATAAAAACAGACAACAGAAAACAATTACTTAGGTGAGCTCAGGAGCTCAGGGAAGGAGCAGATTAAGTGAGCAGTATGTTGGACCCTGTCATAAAAAAGAAAAAAAGAGTTAAAAAATGTTTTTTTAAAAATAAGTGGATTCTCTAACACAGATGATTTCAGATTTTGGGACAGTATATGGGACTGCTGTGGCAAAAGGTACCTGTTCCTGTCAGATTTGATTGATATTCACATCTCAGGAGGCCCAGAAATGCAGCTAAATTTAGAAGATGTGTATGGAAGAGTACTGCTGATGAATATGAAGAGTATTTCTTAAGCCTCCAGATTGTGTCTGTCAATGTTTAACCAGCTCAAGTCAGCCAGCCTGAGACTGTCTTTAAAAAGAAAAGTTGAGAACATGGAATGATGTCTGCGTTTGTAGTAAACCAACACTTCAAAGTTGGGTTGGCACCAAATGGTTACTAAATGTATTTCAGCAGCAATAAAACAGCGGGGGGAAAAATGGCTTTATCCACATGTTCTGAGTACCTACCTCCAGCATTAATATCACTGTCACATATTTTCACAGGAATTTTACAGATAATCAGCTATAAAGTCCTCCAGACTTGGAACACAAAAACCTTTCACACTTGGAAACATAAACCTTTACCTGCATAAAGCAAGATTAGGATGCCTCAAGTTTTTTTGTAGCATATTCAAAAAGATCTAGTATCATGTTCTTGTATATAAGAAAATAAAAATAGATATTTAATAACGCTCCCAAGCAGGAATAGCCTCTGCACAACAGGCAGTTCTTTCACTTTGCTCCTGAAAATGCCAATTGTATAAAGGAGCACAAAGTGTCCTCCTTACTGAACTTAATATGAGAAGCACACAAGAGAGAGAAACTCTTCCACACCAGACACTTTTAAAGAACTAGATTTTGGGAGAACTGTGAAATCACAGAATTGCTGAGGTTGGAAAAGACCTCCAAGATGGTCAATTGCAATTCTGATCATTCTCCACCTTGTCAACCAGAGCAGAGCACCGAATGCCACTGTTTGTTGAACACCTCCAGGTGACCCAACACCTCCCTGAGCCTACTACAAGCCTTGACATTTATCTCAGCTAAGAAATTCCTTCTCCCTTTATCCCCGTTTAGGCTAAGAGAACTGCAGGTAGGAGGTGAGATAAACCAAACCCAACTCCGATTAGCAAAAAGGCACCGTTTGATTTTTTGCTAGTGAGCAAACAAATCATATCTATTCAACATGTATCCATTTTGTGCCTGTCATCTGAAAAAGTAATTGCTGGTAGTGGCCACGGTGCTGCTTTGAAACGCTACGCTGCACAGAAGCTCCTGTAGGAAAACTCCAGAATATTTTACCTGTCTTACTTCTTGCTCACCTCTTAGGCAGAGTCTTTAAACACAGTTCCAGAGCAATGCAAACAGCAGTATATCAAAGGATTGGAGAAGACTGCGCTGCACATAAAACACAGCTTGGAACTGACAGAGAGAAAAATTGGAAACAAAGATTCTCTGAGCAAATAATCTCAACTCATGTTGTTTTCCACCCCTGCAGTTCTCATTTGGGGAGAAGCCAAACAACCTAATCTAACAGATGTCTGTGACACTGATTTAAAGTCAAAGGTAGGACACTTCCACTATCCATCTAATTCAAACAGGGAAGCATTTCACTGATAGCCATAGAGCAGCACTGAGCCAGTGTTCTTCCTTTAAACAGGCATGTTGGTGTTTATTGCTCTTACACAGCATTGACTTGTGTGATTCTGACTGACTTGATGATTACTGCCCTCAGAAAAAAATAAATCCCATTATTAGGGATAAGCTACAGTTGAACTTTTTTTTCTCTTTTCTTTTTTTTTCTTTTTTTTAACCATTTAAATTTTCATTTTACAAATAAATAGAAACAATAAATGAATTTTAATTTTGGTAATAAGCAATTCAGCATTAAGTAAGAATCCTTAAGAGACCATTTCAGATAGAGTCATATTCATTTATGACTTTAGAGATTCAACTCTGGTAGAAAAAGCTATGCTAACCAAACCTATCTAGATTCCTGGAAAAAAAAACCTACACAAAATAAAACCAAACAAAAAGCCACAGACAACAAACAATATTTTGTCATATGGCTGCAGTTTAAATAAGGCTTCCTGGCAAGGTCCTGGCAAACTCTTTTCCCGAATCAAAACTTTCTATTAAAATAGCTTAACACTTCAGCACTTTGCTTCTGAGTAAAGCCTTTGGGATGTGAATTAAATATAAACTCACAGCTGAGCATGCCCTGGTGACTTCTGTAGCTTGAAATCACAGCTCTGAGGAAAGTGTTCATGTTCACTTTGAAGTGCTACGACTTGAAACGAGGGATAACAATCTAAATAAGAACACCTTCGCTTTCTTGATCAAGGCACACAAGGAAGAAGAAAGATAAATCTGACACAAAGAGAGGAGCAGCATTTGATTTTCACTTTGGAATTAGCCATGGCTGAAACAGACATTCTTTCTGGAGATAGAAGCTACTACTTCTTTGCTTGTATTCCTTCCCCCGCAGGCACACTGGAAATCCCATATCTTCTTTTGCTTGTGTCCTTGATACCCTTATTTATTAAGCCTGGGTTTTGAGACTTCTTTATGCTATACCAATATATATTCCTCCAGCAGGGATTCTTGCATGGATTTTTTTCTTTTCCTCCAGACTAAATCTTAAAATTTTTGTGGGTACTTGATTTTATTGTTTTGGTTGGTCTTGTTCAGGGTTTTTTATTTCTTCCTTCATATGACAGTGAAGTTGGGTGGATGTTAATTAATATCATTTGGGAACTGTAAAATGATAAAAGTGCTGCTCATAGAAAGGGAAAAGGCTGTTTAACAATGGAAAATCATTTATTAAAAAATATTGAATTCTCTGGGTAATAATGACAGAAAAGTCTTTGGCATTGTATATGGAACAAAGAAAGAATCCATGACAAATTGATGCTTTACATATCCCTAATGCTCTTTTCTTTGTTTATATAAACTTTTATTTGTTTATAGGCTTTCTTAAATGCATGCTATGTTCAAACCAAGAGAATGTAATTAAAAGAAAAGAATCTTAAGAAGAAAGGAAAAAAATTGCATGACCTTTAAAGGACATTTCTGCCTCAGATGCTGATCGACAAAATGTTCTCGCATTCTTATATATTTACATGGCCTCGGGCAGTTCCAATACAGAATTTTCTATGCTGTATGCTTTCCTGTAAATCAGTAATTGAGGGCTGTTGCAGCGTACAAAGTCACAGTAATTTAATATTTTCTGCAAATGCCAAGAGTGGGTTATTCTGTTTCTGCAGGTCCCAAAGTGTTTTATAGACCATCTACCCCAAAACTGTGATGCTACAGGAAACGCCCAAGAAAAGCAACAGAAAGCTTCCTGCTTGTTACAAAATTGAGGAAGTCTGCTTTAATATGTATTTACACAACTGTGTTGGCAAATATCAGTAGCATGAAATTTACTACTGATTAATGACTTTATTTAGTGCATTACAAAAAGCAGGGAGCATTTGAGGTTTTAGTCCCTTATCCAGCTGAATCACTTCGTGTCCTGGGTTGGCTCTGGTTTGACAGTTTTGTAATATCAATGCCTGATTGGACCAATGAAAAGGGTAGATACACTTTTTGTAAATACACATCTTATGACAAAAGAAAACACCAGGAATAGCTCTCTGGGCTGCCAGGCTTGGAGGAGGTGGCAGGCTGGGCCTGGGCTGACTCCCATGACCCAGCTGAGATCTCTGCTCCAAGAGGGGTGGTGAGCGGACTGCTGAACCCCTCACTGAGGAGCTGCCAAACCCCTCACCAAGGAGTTCACTGGGCCCTATCTCAGCGGATGGCTGGGGCTATTTCCTAGCAGAGCCTGCCAGACTGTGCCAGACAAAGACTGTGTTAGCACCGGGAGCAGCTTAAGAGTGGCCCAGGGGCCAGGAGCAGCCGTGCAGCCCCCACCATTGCAGACCGGGAGCAGCCAGGTGGCCGGGATCGGAGGGACCGGGGCGATCTCACACGGACACCTCGGCATGGCTGGCAATGAACTTTGTGTGCTCAGCTGCTTTAAGCCAGCTTTACTATGGACAGAAGGATAAAAGCATCAGTGGCAGCTTTTGCTGTTTCCAACACCTCAGCAGAGTCAGGCTGGTGGCTCGCATGCTGCCGGCGGGGACCACGTGGCCAACAGAGAGGCAGGGTGAGCCATGTTCCTGAGGCAGAGTTTGGACCAGATCAACCTTTCAGCATTACAGGACTTTATAAAAACTGTTTCAATTAATGGTAAAGCTTGAGAACAAATGATTCTACAAACACCATTTCTCTCCTGAACCAGAAAAAGGAAAACAAAAAAGGTGAAAATATGTAGAAACAATAACATAGGACTTTGAGGTCAATAAAGAAAGAGTTAAATTCTTGATAATGGAAATTAAAGAAATGCTTTGAACTTGGGCTGAAAATCTTTTTAATGCTATGCTGAAGATCTGTTTGATATACCTGACTTTGGTTTTGTTTCTTTGTAACTCATGGAAATGCAATGGAGGGATGTAGCATTCTAGTACAGTTGTGAGCCGAGGCACAAGTAGTTGAAGCAAATTGATGTTGCTGTAAATTCAGTGAGAAACTTGAACATAAAGAAATGAGAAACCTTGCCCTAGAGATAGTAATAGAAAACCTCTAGCCAGAGATGAACAAAGAAAACTTTTGCTCTGTGCTATAACAGCTCATCCTTAAAATAGCACCCCAATAAATTGAAATGGTCCAAGAAAACTGTAAGAAAACTGCAAGACATGGGAAGGACTTTCACACTGCAAACAGATTTTTTTCTTATATTCTGGGTGACAGACTTACTTTATGACATTAAAACCATGAGAGAACTGTTTTCTTGTAGAGAAGTCTCCATAGTATGACAAGAGAAACTCTTCTCCCTAAGTGAACTGAAGGAAACTATTTCAGAGGCAGAAAACTGACTATAAGTCCCAGGTTTTGTCTCTACATTGTCAGTAGAAAGGGGGGGGAAAGAGAAAAAAGATGTCCTGAAGGTTTTATTCTGATTTTCTTATTATGTTCTTTTTAATTCTGTTATTAAAGTTTTCTTTATATCCTTTCAAATTTAAACATGCTTTGCTTTTCTCCTAATCCTATCTTATAGCAAAAGAAAACCCAGCCACATTCATTGGTGCGTTGGCCAGGAAATCTCAAATTAACAAGCATAAACCACTGGACATAATTAATGTTTCTGTCCAGTTTCAAACTGAAACTACAACACTTAGCCATCATTTAAATCCTGTGGCTGCTGAGAACAGCGGTGACCCAAAAATTTGTCTTCACCTCTTGAAAAATAACCCGTTCAGATGTCATAAAAAAAAATTGTATTAATTCACAACATAGATGCATAAAACATCTTTTCTTATTTTTTTGTTTGTTTGTTTTGCTTCCTCAGAAATAGTGACATTTAGATTTAAAATTAAATGAGAGAGGACAGTTACCTCCCTACCAACAGAATGGGGACAGCTTGCTTGGTGTTTTTTCCTCTTCTTCACTTGAGATGTTGCATCATTTTCTAATTACCTCTACAGCCTGCATTTTTATTCCAGAGGTTTAACTGTTTTCTGCACCTGACACATACTGGTTTGTGCATTTTTGACTGATTTCTGACAAATATTTTCCCTAAGTGGCATTTTCTGTGTTATGGTCCTCTCTTTCTCATGAAATTTGAAAGATGCCTACTTTTGTGCTTCTCTGTTGAGGGGTATTTCATAATGACAGATATTTTTGACAGAATACATGAGCAAAAAACTACTCAAACTGTTAAAGTCTCAGCAGCCAGGTTTGTACCTGTTTTCATGGTATTTTAATGGTAAGGATCTTGATCCATTACTCAGCAGCAGTTTGTGGAGCCTAGGGGAGTGTCACTTGCAGAATTGGGAATCTGGCTAAGCCACTAAATGTTTATTTCCATTAAAGAAAAATGATTCAAAATTCATTGCTCCTGTCCTCTCCGAACCATTCTTCATTCATGGTTTTCAGTTTGCTTTACTTTCAGTTCCTACATGTATGCAATGGCACTAAGGCTAATGTTTATGCCATTAAATATAATTACTTAAATATTTAAACAGTGATAGACACATTTATTCTAGTAACAAACCTATTCAAATAGTCAAGAGAACATTACAATCTGAGTCAAGCATTATTTGGTTTCCATCTCTCTTAAGAGAGACTGTGAAAGTAAATGAAAGGAAAATCCATTTCTGTGTTCCTGTTTGAATAGAGCAGTATCCTCCACAGGTTAAATCAGTATTTAATGGATGTATTTCACTTATTCATCTCATTCTTGTACAGTTCATATATGAATCTTAGGTGTTTTTTTCCTTTACAATACTGTTGTTTCCCAGAGTGAAAGATCTCCCAGCCTTCAGGCTTAATTTTGATTTTAATCCCATGGCATCATAATGTTAAAGAGAAAATTAATTTTTTAGAGAAGTTCACCTAAAAAAAAGTTATATTTCTATCCAAGATTGCTACACAAGAAAAAGATATTGATGCTTGTTTGGATTTCCTGCCACTTTGATCACCTATTTAATTTAAGATGCAACATGCAATTTAAAAACTAAAGAACCCTTGCAAAATTAAGACATAAAACTACTAACAAACATAATTGAGTGGCATGTGAATAACTCTTGCATAACTCCTTAAAACTTTGTGCTGCTAAAGAGAAGGCTTGCTCCTAAAAGCTAGGAGCTGCCCCTAAAACCCTAATCTTCCTTTAAATTTGTATTAAATGAACTTACATAGCATCAAGAATCATGGCAACAGAAAAAACTGCATAAAAACCACAATCAAAAAACACAATTTCCATGATTAAAAAGCCTTTTTTTTTTTTTTTTTTTTTTTTTTTTTTTTTTTTTTTTTTTTTTTAGTTCATTCAAACACAACTCAATATTTTAAAATCACAACTTAAATATTTGGTTGTAGTTGACGACAATGTAGTTGACCCAATATTTTACTGAGGGTTAGATCCCACAGAAATAAAGTTGGAAATGAGCTTGTCAAGGACTTAGAGTTTTCCTGCATTTTCACCTCTTTCTCTCTCATTTTCTCCTCTCCTGACTTTTGATACAGGGATTGGCTATGGCAGAAATAAAATGACACACAGGTCCCACAGCAGGAGGTTTACATTGCTGATCTTGCAGCTCTCCCCACAGGAGCACTTCCACTTGAACAGTTTAGTTCAAGTTTTGAAGGACAGAAAATACTTCTACCATTGAGTTTGCCCTGTTGCACAGAGATGTGGAATTATAATCAGGAATTTTTTTTTTTTTTAAACTCTCCTTCTCAGTGTTTGGCCTGTCGTGTGGGCCTGTGCAATTGGTTGCACACAGGCCTCTACAAGGCCTGGACTTCTTATGAACCCAGAGCCTGTGCTAATAAACCCACCCAAAGAGTTTGAATATAATATCTGAGGCTTGAAACTTGTAGTAAAGTGGCTGATAATTGTGTTTTCTTAGATGAGAATTTGGGCAGGGTGAAGAAAATTTTTGGCAATGGAATGTGTTAACAGGCCTTCTGTGCGTAATTGCATAAACACGTGCAAAATTTTCAGGATTTAGGTCTTAAGGTGCTCCAGCTAACACAAAATAAATCCAGCCATCTCCAGCATGCAAAATCTAACAGTGTCTCAGTCCCAAATCTTCTGTCATTTAGAACTGATTGAGGTAGGCTGGACAGGTTTAAATGAGTGCAAGTAGAAAATTTCTATGAATTACCATGAATCCATATACTTATTTCCATAGAGGCAGATATATATACAAACTTTCTACAGGCTGAATAATTATTTTTTTCACTTCAAGGCAGGTAAGAACCTGGTGAAAAATGTGAAAACTTTATCAAAACTGTTAACTCAAAATGATTCTGTCTTTTGAAGAGAGAATCTGGTACAGATTGAGGTGAAGTCTTTGCAGAAGCAAGAGGTGTGAGGGTTTCTTCTTGGTTTGATTTTTGGGGGGGTTCTGAAGAAAAATGAGTAAGAAATCTAAATCACACAATTATAACAATAAATACATAAATTATCATAATTAAACCTGTTAATTGAATACCTTGATTGAAATTTTGGATTACTGAAGCTGGTAGAAGAATTTAAGCTTTTGTATTGTCCTTGAAGTTAAATTGCAAGAGGAGTTAAAACCAGCTAATAAAATGCTTGCTCTTTGCATACATTTCAACTAAGATTTTAATGCTCCCAGTCTGCAAATAAACCAACACAAGTAATCTCAGGCATTTCCATAAAATCAGGAATGTGTGGTACTAATTTATTGTATTTCATTTATGCGAAAATATGTGCCTCTGCTTAATAATCTGTTGACTTAATTTGCCTTATAAAGTAGGAACTATTTTTCAGAGGCCAGTTTCAAAGTATTTTCCCTTTTGGAGAACATTTAGAAGCCTGGGTAATTTTTAGCTGGAAAATGTCAGTTTTTCTGAGATTAGCTGAACTCCACACACCCACACATGCACAGACCCTGTGCAGGTGCCCAGTAAGGAATGGGTATTGCAACTCTTAGCTGTGTTTTTTGGAGTCTCTTTGCTTCCTCCAGAGGCAGAAGATATTATTTTTTTTTACATGACCTCCTTCACAGTTGATACCATCAGATATTTTCCGCTGTGTTTGCTTTTGCAGAGTTTTTTCTGCCACTCATGAGGACATATTTTTTCCTAGTTTAACCCACAGTGCAATTTTTTCCCTTCTGTAGCATCAGGTGTTACTCAGCAACCTGCTTGAGGTTTTGAAACAGGCACGTTCATACCTGAGGAACTTCCAAAATTAGCTTGGAATGTTTCTGGTAGAGGAATAGGGAACAATGTGAGCAATTTACTCTAAGTGTGGTTGTGTAATAGCTCTTTTGTTGGGCAGGAGGCAAGATAGCAGCCCCTGAAGCCTGCACCCTATTTTGACACCCCATCTTCCAACATATAAGTTCCTCCAACTGAAAAAGAGCAACCTTTGTGCCTGTGTCATGTTTTCTGGAAGAGAGAAAAGCTGCAAGCCTTTTCAGAGCAATTTAAGTAATTAATGTAAGATAATCTATTTTTGTGTGGTGGTTAACAAGTATTATTTGATGCCACCACCAGATTCATATCTAATAATAGCTGTTCTTTCTAAGCCTATAAGTACAGAGTACTGCAATTATCATACTAATGGGTAGTTTAAGAACTGTGTGCATTTTAATGTGCGCCATTCAAATTAGACTCCTGTAATTTTTTGATAGGATAACTGCAAAGATCTAATTGTCCAGGAGCTGAAAAGTACTGTTCAGAAATCTAGAAAAATGTTAAGAGAAATGGAGGTATATATAAAAAATTAACATATTTGTACCATAACAATAACCAAGGCAGAAATGACAGGCAATATTATCTATTATCTCTATTTTCTCTGCTAAAAAGTTTCCCTTAGCATGAACTTGCAGAGTGCTTCAGTTGACTTGAATTTATATTAATTAAAGCTCAATTCCAAGGTACTTCTTAAAATTAGTCTTACCAAAGGCAACTAAAGTGTATGGAAAATTACTACAGAATGAAGAATATTTGCACACAAGACCAAAGCTACAAAACTTTTGCTTTATTCTGAAACCAACTAGTCTAGTCAGGAACTTTTATTTAAGACAAAGCTAGATTCTCCTGTCTTTCAACCACTCACACTACCTGGCAGCCTTGAAGTTTTCTTTGGAGAATAGTTTGTTAACAAAAATGCAATTTTAAGAGATACTTCTTGTGAAAAAATAGTTCTTCATTTCTCCTCATAATTGTGTTTAATTTTTATGAAATCTCTTTCTATGTTCCCATTAATAACAAATGCAGCACAACAAAGTTAGCATATGAGTCATAAAGAAAAAAAAAACAAAATAGAGTCATCGCCATGTCCTTCATTGACTGAAAAATCTAGATACACAGGATTTTTGGATTCAGTCAGCACAAAGTGCTTCTATATGAACATAAATATGTTTGCCTAATGTGATTGGCTTTTATATCTTCTTCTGTATTACCTGTTTTTTTACAAACTCTTCTTTTGTCCACAAATATGACCGCAAAAATATTTTTTATTGTTAGCCCACATATTTTATTTGGATTATCGAGAAAGAATTTCTACTTTCCTTCAATTAGAGCAGCTGGAAAAGAGGCTGGAATGTTTGTACCCTGCCTTAATCTCCCACCCATGTAACAATTTTTGAAACATTAAAAATAGACTTAAAATTAAAATCATCATTAATAGCTCTTCTCCATCTGAAAATGTAGAACATGAGAAAAAAATGTGTGAAAATCCCATATTAAGTTTTTTTGGCTTTTGAATGGGGTTTTGGGGGTCTTTTTTTTTTTGTTTCTTTTTCTTTTTTAGTTTTTTTTGGGGGGGTTGGGTTTTTTTTTGTTTTTTTTTTTTTTGTGTTTGGTTGTGTAGTTTTAGGAGGGGTTGTTTGTTTTTGATTTTTTTGTTTGTTTTTGTTTAGGGGGAGTTATTTGGGTTGGGTTGGGTTTGGAATTTGCTATTTTATTTTATTTTGTTTTATCTTATTTTATTTTGTAAGGGGGGTTTGTTCAAAGACTTTGAAATCTTTCTGTTCGCATAACTTCAGGTTTTGTGCAGTGCCAGATAAAAAGACTACCCAAAATGTTCACACTGATAGAAAATTACTTGAACAATACAAAAAGAAAGTCAACTCTTTTCACATATTTGTTGATTCTTGAGCACAAAAATGCTCAAAACTGTGAGCTCAATAGTGTTACAAAGATTTGGGATGGAAACTTGTTTTGAAACATTTAATTTTTTTACAGAATGGTAAAATTCTTCCTGCCTATATCTCAAAGGAAGATATTAAGGAATGCTTCAGGAATACAGGAAAAAAAGATATTTCTATGCTTTCATACTTTTAGAAATTCCTGTGGGTTTTGCTGTGACTAATTTTACAAGACACAAGACCTACAGAAGATTTATTTTTTGGTTGGTTATTTTTTAAAGAAAGACCTGTATACAAAGATGTCATCAATGTCATTTCGTCATGGAGGATTATCATGGGTTGACCTGGCCCATCTGCTGCCCTCTCAAGAGTGAAATTCAATATATTCAGAAACTCAGTAAATTTGGATGACTGCTTAATTCAAATTCATTTCAAAAATTACAATTGTCTAATATTTCCTGGTTCCAGGTGAACCTTTATTTTTTCTTTAGAAACAAACAAACAAAAAAATCAGATTTTTAATTAAATCTAATTAGAGTTTCTTCAATGGAGGAGAAATAAAGGGGACCTAATTTTTTGGCAGCTGGGCTCTTCGATACTCTCTGCATTAAATATATCTGTGCATTTTACTCCTACTTGTGTGAGAGTCAATAATTCTTACAGCTGAAGGCTGCTAAAATGCCTGTTTTTAGGACTAGCTACAGGTCCTGTCACAGGTCTCCATTGAACATAAGAAGCATCCAGTTACTACAAGTGAATTTTCATCTCTTCTAACTATAATTATTTCATGCAATTACATTTTTGATCCAGGAATATATATTCAGTCAAAAGTATTTCAGTATTTAAATTTCCTTTTTACTGGGAACATCCTCTTCGGATTTTCATTTTATCTTGTTTTTCTTTCCTGCACAAATACATAGATATACATATATATTTTTATTTTTATTTTTAACAAGGAATCTATAAGTGGGATTAATTTTCTTCATCTTCTTACCTTATTAATAATTTCCAAACATGAGAAAACAGCTGTAAAATTCTGCCTTTCTGAATAAGGAGTGATTACAAATTTTTTTTCTGGATAAAATTGTGGACAAAGCCCACTGGAGTTGAAAACCAGCTCCAACAACTATCTGAAATACTCTGGTTTCTATTGGTAGGAAACCTTCATCTCCTTTTATTCTTTGTTATAAATAAAGTGTTTATGAGTGCTGAGTAAATTTCTAGATAGTTTGGAAAAGGAATTTCACTATTGGCTACACTCAGCATAAATAATATTACAGTCCTGTGCCAGTCTTTTCATTGAAATTAAAATTTTCCCAACAATTTATAAGCAGAGATTATCATCCTTACAGTGAAAACATTAAGAATTTTCAAACTGTTTTCATTGTGAGCAAGAAAACTTAGGCAATTGCATTAGGAAGAGCAGGAGTAGTGGGGAGAATAAAGTGGTAGCACAATTGAAATGCCTTCAGCTGCATCTATATTTTATAGATTTTCTAGACTTGCTTTAAATTTGAGAGCAATCAAGAGATTTATGCATGTGTGTTTCAATAGCAATTTTCTAAGTTTTCATTTCAGAACTCTATCAAAATTATTACAATTCTAGCAACTTTTTAGAAGCTCTGTCAAAAAAAAAAAAAAGAAAAGAAAATTTCAGGAAAAGAAACATGACCTTCCATGTTTAATGTATGGGTTACTACAAAAAAAAAAGAATATAATGTAGGTAGAAATTGGCCCATTTTAATTAATGCCTGCATGAATAATGAACAAATGCCAAAAGAATGAGCTTATCCAATCAATTACTTTGCCAGTCTGTTCTGTAAAAGGGATGAAAGATGGAGCTGAAAGCTGAAAATGTTAACACTGGATATTACTTTTTCCTACTATCACAGCTAATTCTAGTGCATTCATATTCAACAGGATTAATATCTGTAACCCACTGCATTTGATTGTGTAGTCATGACACTGCTTAATAACTAGAGTGATAGCTGAAATGTGTGTTTTATATTTAGCATAATTTTATTCTTTTTTAAAATGTCTTTTTTTATATTTTCCTTTTTTTTCCCCCTATAAGTCTTCTCTTGGTTCTTTTTTCTCTTGCTTTTTCATTTTTTTTTTGTTTTGCTTTGTTCTTGTTCTTTTTTTTTTTTTTTTTTTTTTTTTTTTTT
>CM031878.1:74123386-74144943 GCA_018697195.1 Certhia americana
TTTTTTTTTTTTTTTTTTTTTTTTTAATTTCAGAGCTATATGTAAGGTTTGGGTATGCACAGAGGCTCTTGGCATGTCCCTGCAATTCCGAAAGAATTTGAGCAGATAGATCGACAGTGGAACCAGGCAAGGAAAGACTTCTGGGTCACCTGGGGGAAAACAGTAGTTTGGATAAAGGAGGGAACTTGGAGCTGAAGGAGTTATACTCCATTTGATCCAAAAAGATTAGAGGAATTTTTGCCTCTCTTTGTTCAACATCTAGAGAGGGAACAGCAAGAAAACATTTAATTATCCCACACCACCCCATCCTGGGCTCTAGCACACACCAGCCCTTAAAGACAAAGAAAATGCTGTTCTAGATGCAGTAAGAACAACATTTTTAAAACATGTCGCACATATTTAAAAACCAACAATATTCACTTATTGAGGATTTTTTTTTATTACTGTCATTTAAATGTTGAATTACTAAAAAGCATGAGCAATTTCCAGCAAAATGCCTTTTTACTGTGCTTGCACTTAACCTGGTGTTCAGAATTCCCAGGCAATTATTCAGTGAGTCTCTAATATTGCTGAACTTTCTACTGTCAGCTGGTCAGTAAGAAAAAAAATATTCATGGGAAAAAATTATGCAAATGAAAGGAAAATAGCCTAGCTAAATGCAATGATATCTACTCAGAATAGTCACTGTTCTACTTTCTTTTAATTTTGATCAATTTGCTAAAGTTCCCTGATATGAAAGATCTTGTTTGGTTTTTTAAATATTAGATATTTGTAAATAAATCAGGAAAATAGTAATTCATTTGGTTTTCTTTCCTTCATCAGGCGAAATTAAACAGAAAAAATTCTAGTCTTGTGATTGCATAAATTAGGTTTTAAAATGTATTTAGACCATAAAAATCACTCTGATTATGACTATATTGGACTGGATGAGCATAGGGTGCATTTTTTTCACATATATTTTCTCTACCTTCAGGAATTTTTGTTCAAGTACTTAGAGCCAGCTGTAGATGTAAATTACTGTGTTTTATACTTTCTAATGGATATTTTCCCTATTAATTTGCCTCATGGATTTCTGAAGGCATTAACATCACTGGCATCCAGAACATCCTGTGGCAATGAACTCCCCAGTTTAAACACACATTTTGTAAACTTCTTTTTAGTTTTAAAATACCTGTCTGCTCACTTCATTTGATGTCCTTTGCTCTTATATTATGAGAAAAAGAAAATAATTGCAACTCATTGGCCTTCCCTGTGCCGTTCATTATTTTATTTACCTCTGTCACATTTCACACTAGTTTTCTTTTTCAGACTGAAAAGTCATAATATATTTTATCTTTTCATACAGGCTCTTCTCAAAGTCTGATTTTTTCTTCATCTGCAGATTTTTCTTTCTTTTTCAATCAAAGGAGAGCAGAAATAAATTGTGTCCTGTTCTGATATCAGCTACACAAGGCTAACACAGATCTTTCTGCTGCAGGTGAGTTATTTGTATAGACACCCTGAAAGTTGTAATTTTCAAAATGCAGATTGTTTTACTTGAGAAATATCCTAAGTAGTCTGCTTGCCATCCAGAAAAGCAGTTGGGAGAAGGACTATTTTCAGTGAGGTCATTTATGTTCTTCAAGTAAAAGACATAATCAAAGTTTTAATAAGGCATGAAGTACTCAGCATTTGTCAAACATATAGGAAACACTATTTTTCTTGCAGCTAGATCTTAGGTAAGCTCTCAAAGCTTTTTTCTAGGGGGTCAGAAGAAAGAAACTAATAAGAAAAAAAAAAAAGAAACAGGAGGATAATTTACACAAAAGAATGGTAAGTATTTGGTCAAGATCATTACAGTGATACTAAGGTCTAGATAATGAGATTTGTGAATACTGGGAATGCAAATTATAGATAAGGGACAGCTGCAAAAAAACCCAAAAAATCAAAAATAATTAACACTCTGTTTGCATACCTCAGAAATTTTCCTTTTTGCCTGAATCTTTGAGAATTTCATTTTATTTCCAACTGTTAAATGTTGTGGCCATTTCATCACTCTGGCCTTTCCTCCTCTGCACTGAAAGCTGCTAGATGAACATTCCTAATAACAATTTTGAGTCAAAATTTGGAACACATTGGTAAATTATTCACCATAGACATTTCCAAAAACCCCAAATTTTTCAGGCATTTATTTACAGTAAAACACCCAAGATTTTTCACAGACACTGCCAAAGGTCTGCCCAATGTATTGCATCATGGTATAGGTGTTTTGTTTCTTTTAATTACTACCAGAAGATCTCATCTATTTTACTTTAATGTATACCCCAAGTTTTATCCAGGTAGACAGTGCTTTATTAAATTTGTTGTCCTGCTTAGATCATTACCATTAATAAAGTTTTCTGGGGTGTACAAACCCACACTATGGCTTGGTTATTGCATCTTCAATGTATAAATCAAATTTTCTGGGGTGTTTAGGCCTTTGACTCCTTAACTTTCTCAAGATATCTTTCTTCTTCTGTGACATCTAATTCATCTCTGGTTATGTGTTAACCATTAACACATTCTTTATTGAATTTTGTTCTTCAATTATTGATTAAGTTTTTCTAAAGGGTCCATGGAGTTCCTTTCTGCAGGTGTAGTGAGGTAATTTATCAGGATTTTCTACTGACATTCAGACAACACTGATCTCAACCAAAAGCAGCTGTAAAAACACAGTTGAACGTTGCTTAACTAATTAAACAGACAGTGATAAAATTTTTAAAATACCAAAAACTCCTGTCTAACTAGGATAAAACACTACCTTCAAGCCAACAAGGCTTCAGATCCTTTATTTTCTTGCAGACAAAATTAAAAGCAGTGATTATGGCTTCTCCTTTGCTTCTTTCCATATAGCTGGAACCAGGATCACAGCTTGATGGGAATTTTCCTGGACTGTGGGACTGGGCTTGGGTCTGGTTGTGATGTTACCTGCTTAAGGTGTGCTTATCAAAAAGAATGTTATTCAGACAACACAGACACTGCTGGATGAAAGCAAGGAGCAGTGTGCATCCTAAAACTTATTTTGTAGTTAAATTTCAGAGGTATTATTTATTTAAATATATGCACACGTGTTTTTCAGTGCATTTCAACTTCCCAGGTTTGCAGTTTTACCTGCTGTCTGACTTAAAACCAAAATGAAATAAAATAGTCTGAGAAAAAGGGAAAAAAAAATTAAGCAGAATATTTTTTGGCTTGCACAAATGATCTTTTCATGTTCTTTCATAACTTGCAATCCCAGCGTTAACTTTGAACATCTTTGATTATTGAGGTTACAGTAGGCCATTTTAGGATTTAAGTGCAGTTAGTTAAATAATGCAATATTAAGCACTTCCAGAGCTTTACAATGCAGAAGCTTATCACAGTAAGAATAATTGAAAGATTAAGGTGCAGTCACCAATGACAATTCTCTGTGATTACATGTCAGGTTGTTTGAAGGACAATGCAGAATTATGGGAAGAAGAAACTTTTCAAATATATGCATTTTATAGTCAACTTCTTCATTCTTCAGCTAAGCAAAATGAATTTTTAGCCAATGCTTGGATTTCTTGTAATGTTTACTGATGTTGACATTGAAAAAAATGTATTGCAGCCATTTCTGCCATTTGTGTTTCTTCTATCATGAGATTTCAGAGCTTTTTTGGCATGGTCACTCTCAAAAATTTAATCTTTCCTCCTAGTTTAGAGCTGCTTTGCATTACATAGCTGAATTGCTTAAAGTGATAGGAAAAAAAGTCTTGCTAGAATTTCTTTTGGGGTAGTGTATGAAAACCAGAATGTCTAAAACTAAAAATTTTTTAAAAAATTTTTAAAAAATATCATCAGTTAGCAAGTCTCAACACACAGAATTGTATTTGATTCTGACTACCAAATGTGGATTAAATTGTGTTGTGCCAAACAAAAGCACATGGTTTTCATGGAGAATGGTAGTGCCACTACTCTGTAGCTCAGCCACGAAAGACAAAACCAAGCTGGGAACTGATCAGGCCAAAAGTCTCAATGTTCCAACTAATCTGAGAAAGTTCATTGGCTAGTTCAGTGGCAGTGAAGATTACAAAGAGTTATAATTTTAGCTTTTGGACTTCAAGGCCATCTTTCAGTGTCTTTCACAGTTTTCCAGAATACTGCAGAGAGATTTCACACTCACATATGTTCCTATATCATAAAATCAATGGGTAGGAAGAGAATCCTGGGTTGGACGGGACCCCTCCCAGTGTGCCAGGTGCTCCCAGCCCCAAGGTCCAGCCTGGCCTGGGACACTGCCAGGGATGCAGGGGCAGCCCCAGCTGCTCTGGGCACCCTGTGCCAGGGCCTGCCCAGCCTGCAGGCAGGGAACAATTCCTGCCCAATCTGCCATCCAGCCCTGCCCTGTGCCACTGGCAGCCATTCCCTGGGTGCTGTCCCTTGTCAATTGTGTCTCTCCATCTTTCCTGCAGCTCCTTCAGGCCCTGCAAGGCCACCCTGAGGTCAGGGCAGAGCTTCTCCTGTGCAGGCTGAGTAATGGCAGCTGTGCCAGCCTTTGCTGCCAGCAGAGCTGCTCCAGCCCTCTGCTCATCCTGGAGCCTGCTCTGTGCTGGCTGCAGCAGCTCCAGCTCCTCTCTGTGCTGGCCCCAGGGCTGGGGCAGCTCTGCAGTTGTGCTCTCAGCTGAGGGGCAGAGGGGCACAATCCCCCTACCCTCCTGCCCACGCTGGGGCTCAGCCCAGCACAGGGGCTTTGGGCTCCCAGCTCTGCCCCACGGCCCCCCAGGGCTCCCCCAGAGCTGCTCCATCTGCTCAGCCCCAGCCTGGAGCCAGCCCTGACCTGGGGCAGCACCAGCCCCTGGCCTGGTTAAACCCCCTGAGATCCCCACGGGGCACTGCTGGGGTGTACAGGTCCCTCTGGATGCCATCCTGTCCCTCCGGGGTCTCACTGCACCCTCAGCTCGGTGTCGCCTGCAAACCTGCTGGGGGTGCCTCCATCCCTTTGTCTGGTCCCAATATATCGACTCACTAGTTTCCTAGAAAATTACTTTGAGAGCTGGTTCAGATATGGACTTTGCCCTTCAGACAGAGGCTCTTTAAAAAGATACCCTCAAACGAGTTTCATGTACAGGAAAATAAAGCCTTTGTTAACTGTAGCTTGAAGTTTCAGAAATGCACTTGTCACACTGATCTCAGAAATATTTTCTTCTATGCTGTCCATGGTAGGAACAGAAAAATTATTGTATCTGATTTGTGTGCAAGGGATAAAAATGTTCTTATATAGTAGACAACAACAGGTGTTGTACATAATATATTGCTGTTGTTTTTCTGGGTGACCTGGATAGTATTTTTCTCTTTTGATGCCTCAGTTTGTCTGGCTGCAGACTCTAAATTAAGATGGAAAATGTTTTCATTAATCAGATAAAAAAAAATCGAAGTATTAAAAAACCAAAGCAAGATTCACTATAACACACAGGTGCCTACCAGCCAGGACTGTAAAGAGTTGAATAATTGACTTCTGATTCAACTTTTTATAGAGTTTTGAGATTACAGTTTAGACTGACATGCCTTATATCCTACACTTGTGCATTAGGCTTTAATTTGCTCTTTTGGGTATGGTCCTAATGACTATTCATTTATATTGTGGTTCAATATATCCTCTAGAAGCTGTGGCTTCATTTTCTTAAACTAATTTCAGAATCTATGATATGTTATGATAGAGTATGATTTGATACTGCATTCCATTGGCAATTGCATATTTGTATCAAGGTTAGAATATTTGGAAAGTTTAAACTTTAAATTCTTGGTCAAATTTTAGCAACTCTATCTGAATAAAGACAAACACAGTTCCAGATTTACAAACATTATGTCACTTTGTGAAATAGAATCCATAAGACACTTATTGAGAAGATTTGTCCCTCAAACTTTTTTTTTCACCTAAAATATTCAGTTGTGAGTATTCTTGCTTTAGGTGCATCATACTAGAGAGGTTAAATAAGAGATGAGTCACATTGCAGAGCTCTGGTATATAAGTATTGAAGTGTGAGGGCTTTTTCAGAAATAAATTTTTTTTGTTCAACTCTTCGATTTACACAGCAGAATGAGCGAGGAAGATACACTGCCCAAAAAACCAGGAAAAATTTAATATTGCTTTCTCACTGCAACATAAAGTTGTATTTCCATATTTGCTGTCAGCACTTGAGATTTTTACTGGAATGAAAATCAGATTGCCTTCTCCAAACAAAAATTGCAGGTGTTACAGGCAGAAAATGAAATAAATAGATTATTTTCTGTTTTAAAAATATGACAGTGGTCCCTTATCAATCTCAGACTAGTTTGGAGATCATGTAAAATAGCAGAAATTGTTTCCCTAATATATAGTATTTGATTTTTCCCTATACATTCTTCAAGGCATTCAGTATACAATATATTTCCAGAACAATATTAGTAAATTATTAAAAAAAATTCCGATAGAAGGCAAAATTAGGATCAACATTTGACTTGATGCGTACATTTAATTATCAGTTTATTTATTTCCGCTTACAATAAATAAGCAAACACACCCCTCCCACCCAAAAAAAACCAAACAAACACTGAACAGGGAAGGGTGCTCTACTTCACAAGGGTTAGGATATATATTTCCTACCTAATCTAGCAGCAAAATTTTAAGATTCACAAAACCAAAGAAGAGAAACCTAATGACTAGAGAAGAAAATAATGTGCTGAGCTCCTTTTTCAGGATTTCCTTCAATACATGGTGACACAGAAAAATCCACAGGCCCCTCTTGCAGAGAAGGGACAAAAAAAAAAATTAGTGTTCCCTCTAAGGAGCCACCTAGTCTGACCATTTAAAATCTCAGAGCAATTGGGACAGGTTTCTGGTCAAGTGAGTATCAAAAAACATCTAAAGTCATTGCAAGTATATCCCTCCTTTTGAATCCTATGCTAATTTTCTTTTTAAAAATGGCAGGTTAAGGGGACAAACACTGACAAGGGCACTCAGAAGGTTTCATCCATATCCAGAAAAAGCCTAAAGAATGCCTGAATGGGACCTGGAAAAAAAGAATATCCAAGGCAAAGATAAAGTTTTTTCAAGGTGGCTTAAAAGTTGGCCACAAGAGATTACAATGTGTTATACATAGCACAGAGGAAAATAGGTTTTCAGTAAGGACCTCGTGAGTTGTCACCTTTAGGAAGTTCAGCCCCAGCTTTCTGATTAATATATCTGTAGTGCAGCCAATGCACAGGCCTTTGATAAATCTGATTATTACTGTATCAAATAAATGGCTCATTTATCAGCCTTTTTGGTAGCTTGGCTGAGCTCACGCACATGCCCACAGAAGATTATCACACACAGAGCTTGCCACAAAACAAATTGGTTTGTTCTTGCTGGCATAGTAATTAGGGGAGGAAGGAGGAAGACCAAGGGTCCAGAGTGTGTTACTGAGTGATCCACAAACTAAAAATTAAACTGAAATTGTCCTGGCTGAAGAGCATTATTCAAGCTAAAAGCTTGCAATTGAGCAGAAATTAGTTCCTTGATAAGGACTAAGAAAAAGTTAAAATATATATAAAAGGCATAGCTATTTCCTGGCTAATTATCAGAAGTAGAAGGAACATCTTAATTTTTCAGATACTGTTTGTAGGCATTTGTCATAGGTGTCCAGCATGCAACAAACCTCCCAGAGTGTATTTTAGCTAACATTTGAGTATGTTTGTACAAAGAAATGCCAATAATATGGCCTCCTGATTGCTCTGCCACTCGTGGATTGTGTGTTGTGTTTCCACACTAGTTTCTAGTCTTTTTATTCATGCTCTCTAAATATCTGAGCACCACAAAAGCTGAATTGGGAAACTTCAGTTAAAGCAAAATGAGAGTAGATGAAACAAGACCTCCAGGACAGAGCAGGAAAATCAAATGGGATGAGAAATGGCTGCAGGCTGGGTGCCAATAGTCACCCTTCACTGATTTTGAGATAAAACCTCATCCTTTGCCTCAGCTGAGGCTAGTTTCCACTGCTTTTCCACTATCTACAATCACTTTTAAAATTTTCTACTGTATCAAACCATTTTCTGTGCCAGGAGGTTTGGGAGAGCCCACAGGCCACTCAATCCCCAGCAGAATCTTGCTTTTGCAGTATCCAGTCCTCATTCCTCCTTACTCGTCAGTCCAGAAAAATATTTTATCAAATTGTCTTCATTCAACTGGAATTCTCAAATTCTTCTACCACCAACCCATTCACTTTGTTACCTATTACTGCATGGAAAAATTACCAGCAAAGTGAAACTGTGCTCAGCTTTTGGGTGCCCCCACAACACAGAGAAAGTAATGCTTGCTCAGAATAGGAGCAAGCAGAAAAATGGCAAAATGTTTTCCTTTTTCTACAGATACTCCCTTTCTTCACTCCCTTCCTGTCATTGACCTCAGATAATCATATTGACTATCATGTTTTTTTTCAATACTTGAAAAAAGAACAAAAAACCCTCAGTAACTGTGATTATTACTGTTATTATTACTATTCTGCTTGCTATCATTATTATTTATACTTTTCATACTCACACTTGCCTTATAATTGATTCTTCTACAACATTTTGTGGCTGAAAAGCATTGCCATCCAATACCATCTTTTATGCATTTTTTAAACTGCCTTGACACATTATATATGTGAAGTTTCTCTTTTATAAGTAATCCCAGTTCTTGTGCACAACATACACAAAATTTTAAAAAATCATTGAAATCATGAATGCAGCTGGGAAATTTAGTAGTCAGACTGGTCTATTCCTCTCTCTCTAATTTTGCATAAAGGTGATGCAAAGAGTCTTAAGCAAGGAAGTGCAGCATGGTGCAATGGTGTGAGGCAATTCAAGTATACAGAATAAACTTCTGGAGTTTGTCCAGCTCATCCTCTGACCCAAAACAAATAACTCATAGTAAAATTTTTACTATGGCTGCTTAAAACACTTTATTTTTGGCTCTTTTACTGCATAAAGAAGAGATGCAGCTTTCCAAGGTGGGTTCTGTTATAAATGTGTTATAATAAAGAGCTCAGTGGTCATTCTCTGATCACTTCAACCTCCTTCTGTTCCAGTCTCTCCTGCCATCTGTTGACTGCAAATTTCTGAAACAATCTTCCTCTCTTTCAGAACTTAAAAATAAAGGAGTAAAGAGAGATCCCAGAAACTGTCTCCAATTGAAAAATGTCCATCAGACCAGAGGAAGCCTGCAAAAAGAAATAGAAAGGGTTGTCTGCTCCTTGAAGGTGAACAATTTAGAATAAATTTTTGTTTAGATGCTATGCTGATACATTCCCTTGTGCCAGGAAGAGGTGTGAAGCAGCAGACCAGCAGGCATATTTATGTTCAGAAACACGTATGAGTGCTGCACCTTTTGACAACTACACACAGCCCAAAGGCAGTGAGATATCATGATATCAAACAGATGTAGAGCACCTGGTTTATAAATCTAATAAATGATGTGAATTTAAAATTGTGAAATCCAACAGCCTATAAGCAATGTGGCAGAGCTGAAAAGCACAGCACAGAATGCAGTCTGTTTTGAATAGGACTATGAAGAAATTATCTCTCACTCTCTGCCTGATTTTATTTTTCCCTTACTCATCTACTCAATTCTGGGGATCATAGTGTGGTTAAATATTTAACTGTACAGGCACTTTAGCAGTGTAGGGAGATGAAGACAAATTGCAGGCACTGGCAGCTATTTTGTCCATTCACAGGGCCTGTAATGAGAATATTCAGCTTTAATTGCACCTGCATAAATACAGAACAGGAGCCAGCCCCAAGCACAGGAGATGTCCCCAATGCACATTGCCAGCAATAAGCAAATAACATATCTGTGGGATAAAAAATCCCATTTAGGCAACACTAATCACCAGCTGTGGGTTTGCAGGTAGTGGAAGCCCTCTGAAATAATGGGCAATCACAGCATGTTGCCAGGTGTGGAATAATAAAGATATAAAAGCTACTTTGATCAGCTTTGATTTGGTACATGTTTATTTCTTTTAGTCTTTTTGTTTGTTGTTGGGTTTTTTTTCCTTAACTACTGGATAAAGGAATCAAGGAATTAAGCAGTGCGCTCTTTCTGAGGTCATAAACCAACATTTTTTAATTTTTTTTTTTTCTGTAATATGCTGTGTGTTACTTCCTTGGCAACCTGCAGAAAACCCACAAGATCCAGCAAATTAGTGCCACTCTTGTCTTACACTTTTAGTTTCACATAATAATATAGGTCTTTCTTATTTATTATTAAATAATTATTTATTTATTTATTTATTGCTTTTCCTTGACTTCTTTAAGGGTTTGGATGACATTATAAGACAAAACAAGAAATATTAACCTTTGGAGTGAATTTAATGAAATGAAAATATTACATTTTCCTTCACTGTTCCACAATACATGCACTATTTGGGCTTTATTGTCTCTGTTCAGGCTCAAAGTGACCAGCAGCTTTATAGAATTTATTAATAATTGTCATGGCATTGTGCACCATTGTCACTTTTTTTTCATTACCTACATATGCAGTATAAAACTCTTGTTATGTGAATTAAGTGGAAAAATAACAAAAGTAAGTCTGGGGTAGTTTTTATTTGCCAGATTAAACAGTTTTAGCTATGTTTAATTAATATTTATCTATCTGTCTGTCTGTCTGGTTTTTCCCCAGAATTTTTAGATTTTCACTGGGGTTTGTAGCTAGTCCCTTCTCTAAAATTATCAACAGCTTGAGAAAAGTGGAAACTTCTCTGGTGTGACCTGAGTGATAAAACAGCTCTCTTGTCCTGTGGTCTGAAAAAACTGGGAACAAACTATAAAGTTTGGAGTGGACTGCAGGTTTCAGAAGGACCCCTTATTAAGTCTTATTGTACATACAGCACTCTTAAGAGGGTATAATTGGTTTTAAGTAGTTAGAATCTGTGTTAATAGCTACCAAGACCACATACTATTTTTTAAATTTTTTTCTTTAAAGTTATGGATGCTGTCAAAATACACAGGGAGCACAAGAGGTGATTCTTGCATTGCTGCATCAGTTATTGTCTCTACTATGAGGTACTCCCCATCTTATATCCTGAAGATAAACATATTTAGCAGTATTTCATAATGACCAAAATAGATCTGACATGGCAGAAAACAATGATTTCACAGATTAAATATTAGCTGACAGTTTCTTTTCCTTTTCTCATTTTTTTTCCCAAGCAAATTACTTCAAATTATATTTGTTGCTTTATTTCCAAAGGAGAATGAAAGAAATTTCTGCACTATGCATTAGAATAAAACAAATGTTGAGAAAAGAAATGTTTTTTTTTCCTCTTACATTAAAAGTAATTAAGGAGTAGCTCTTTGTTCTTCAAATATTCTCCCTTCAAAATAACTCCGTAAATTATATCTCTTGTTCTGCTAAAATTCATCATCCTGTAATTATTTTCCACAGAAACTGCCTGACACTAAACTGCCTGTGACACATTGCAAAACCAATTTTACGTATCCTTTGCATTTCATAGCTTTCCATCCAGCATTAACAAATGGATTCCAAAAGACAAAAGTAATTAGACAGTGTGGGTGCATGTTCAAAGGTGACAAAGGTTCAGTGCTATTTATTAAGGGATGAATCCACAAAATAAACTGAGGGAGGAAAAGAATGAGGTATCTAAAAAAAAAAAAAAAAAAAAGAAAAAGAAAAAGAAAAAATAAAAAAGTCACTAAATTGCTAAAGGCTTCTCTTGGCTTGTGCATTAACTCTTATTTCTTTTCAGTGTATGGGAGTACCCCTAGATTTGATGAAAAACACGAGGAACTGTTTACAGACTGGCAGGGGTTTAAAGGCCCTTTTTGAGAGATTAATCAAAGAATAAGACTGAGACATGCTGCCTAGCAAAATGCCATTCCCATAGTTCTCTAAAAGCTTTTATGAGAAGTTAGGAAGAAGGGGGTCCATCTTTCAGCCTCTGCTCAGCTGGAGCCTTGGGCAGCACCAGAGGATGCTCCTGATAGAGCTGCTGGAGCAGGATTAAATGGTGAGAGGGATTAGGAGATATTTTATGCCCTTCTCCTCACCCAGTGGTTATATCAGCAAGACAAAACTTACTGCTTTCTCACTTCTTTTGCTTTCGGGCTCAATGAAAGGTTCTTATGGGTTTTTTTACAGGTAACTTCCCCACTTCTTTCACAGTAAAATTCCACTAAGTCCAGGATTCTCACTGGCAGGTTTATCCACAAGTTGCTTATCCACAAGGTTCATCAGCTCAATTCCACCTATTTTCCATCTGAGCTGAGGTTCCTGGTGCTGCTGTCCTGCAGACACATAAAGGCAAAATAACCATAAAAGAAAGAGCAGAAAACCTTCTGTGATTTTAGATACCAATAAAGCTACATCTACTCATTCCATTGCTGTTAGGACTGAAAAACTGAATTTTGATATAATCTTTAAGACTCATGGCAACAGTATTTAAGCATCTCTGTAAGAGTTTTCTGTCTGTATTCTTTCCTTACCAGAAGATATTGACTTTATAGCTGTTTTAGATTTCTCTGAGACAAGTCTTAAGAGACAGAATACTTATTCATTCCAGCATATTCACAAAAAGGGTTCATCTTCAGCCTTTTCTGGAAAAGGCTGACATTACTTTAGTACATTCTAATCAAAGGGGGATAACTAGTCTGGAAAACTTAGGAAATAGTTTATGGAAATAAATTAGCCACTTAAATGGGCTGCAATTTTGAAAGTGTGTGTATGCTGTAGCAAGTTTTTCTATGATGTGAATACAAAAGGGGAGCACCTGGTTTATGAACATTTTTTAAATTTTCTTATTTTTTAATTCTTTGTCTGTTACTTTAAGTACTTATTTTTGAGCTCTCTTTAGCACCATGTTGACAGCCTACCCTGGTATTCCCACTGCAGTCCTTAAAGAAAATGGTGCTGATCTTCCAAGGAGAAAAGGAGATATGCTCAGCAGTGTTTTTCTGATACTCAAATTAACCTCAAGAAAAAATTGTTCCTGGCTGTCAAGTAAAATGAAATTTTGTGGTATCATCACGGAGCACAGACTGCAAAAAGTTTGTGCTAGGACAAAATGCAAAGAGACTTTGCAATGTTCTCATCACTTCAGCAAATTAGTCCTGACTATTGTAAAATGAGAGGTGTCTTAATACTAACAGCTTCTTCATTCACAGGTAAAGATGAAGCAGATTCCCACTTCTTAAAGAAAAATCACAAGTTTTTCCATTAGGTAGATAGTTTTGTCATATCTGATTGCATCCAAACAGGAGCTCTGTGCAGACACCTCTCCAGGGCACCAGATGGGCATCACTCTCTTTCCTGAGAGCAAAATCAACATTTTTTTGATTGCATAACCTCATTGCTAAAATATATGGGTTTATTTCAATAGAGAAGACTGTGCAATAAGTATAGTTTGTCTGGATCAAAGTATGCAACACCCAAGCAAAACTGCTAAAAACTCACGGGACTTAGAAAGGATGAATTAGAAGATCATGTCTATAATACTTATTTTATCTGTATCAGTATGACATATAGTTGTTATTCTACATTTGCAAAGGGGTTTGAAATAGCTGAAAATGAAAATGAGTTTGTTTCTCATTTGGGGGTAAAAAATACAGAGATATTCAGGGTCTCTTTGGGATCTCTGGAGGTTTTCTTGTGCTGTTACCTGTGAGAGACTGAAATATTAATGGTTAATGACTTAAATAATTAGCCCTTTACCAAGACAGCAGCTGAGGGTTTGCACTCACAAGCAGGAGGGGGATTTTTGAGGGTGTGATGGCATAAACTCTGATCTACACAGGAACACCCTACAGGAGTGAGCATCCACCACGGGCAAAACACCACAACTACCTGGGATTTGAAACAGCTGAGGGAAAAGAACAAAAAGAAATAAGATCCTGCAGGGTGGAATAATGCTGTTTTTCATGCCCATGTCCTCCTGATGAGGGTCAGGTGTAAAACTCCCCTGCCCCCAGGGAAGGTATCAGGACACTCACAGAGAGGGCTGAAGGTTTTTGTCCCATCTGATGGGGCATCTGGTGAACCAGCTACAGTCCTGTGAGAGGCAGAGTGATGTCTTAGAAGGCGTCATAAAATATCAAAGCTCTCCACTTTGACCACAGACATCAAAATTGCATCAGGTGTCTCTGCTGGATCCAAGGGTGGTGAGATCTTTCCACTATCAACTATTTACTTTCTTCCTTCCTTCTCCTTTTATATTTTATTAAGTGAAATCTTAAATCTTTATCCTTCTGTGTTGCTGTATTTCTGCAGGTAACAGCCAAAGTGGCCACTTACCTACTTTCCATTGCAAATAAATTGTTCTAAAACAAATTGACACCCACACATATATGTATGAACACCAGTAATTCAATGTCATTTTACTCCAATCCAACCCAAGGGATCTTTTAATGAGAATCTTATTTACCCCATCTTCAGAGATGGCTTTCAATAACCTTCTCCCACTGTTTAGGGAGAACAGCTCAGCAAAAACGTTCACATTTTTGGAGTTTTGGAGGTGGAAAAGCCTCTTTTATGAGATTTTCTCCAGAAGTTCTTGTTAATCTAGTCATGGGTTGCACTGTAATTGATTGTAATAATAATAATTGATTATAATTCTTTCCTCTGTGTTCATAGTCATGTCTCATCCTTTTTCTCTTTCTTATTGTATTTGATGGGGTTTTAATTGGTTTTTTTTTTAGTTCCACAAACTGACTGCTGAGCTATCTTTGCTATCTTCCCCTCAAAACCCTTGAAATCAAGACAGAGGTGTCTGACTTCATCTTGTGACACTCTGAACTGGCTCCTCCACTTTTGCCCTTCATTTCTCTCACTTAGCTTGACTCATGCGTGGATCTAGGGAAAAAAAAGGGGAAAAGAAAGAGCATTACTAAAATTCACTAGCAGAAATAAATCCTTGAGCTGATTCTCCTTATGCAGATTCTTAGTGGAAACAAATCAAAACAAACAAAAAAAAGAAAAGGAGAAAAAAGAACAATAACAAAGAAAAAAGCATCAAAATACCCAACAAAACCAAACAACAACAAAAAAACCCACACCAAAATGTCAGGAATTCAAAAAACTGCTTTATTACTTGGATGCTACAAGTTGGTAACCCCTCAGGCTGCAGGTTTTATTGACATGAAAAGCACTCTTATTTTTCCTGTAAATCACTGCAGGCACAAATGGTGGCAGCTAGTCCTCAAAATAAAGAAGATTTTTTTAGACAAGGGGCCATTTAAATGCTGTTTCTTTGCACTATTAAGGAGCTGTCTCTCCTTTAAAGAAAAAAAAAAAAAAAAAGAAAAAAAGACTTTTTTTTTCTTTCTTTTTCTTTTTTTTTCCCCAGCTGGAAGTTTGGATTCAGCAAGACTAGAAAACAAACTGCATAACTACATACACATTCAAAAATTAAATGGCAAAGGAAAAGAGCTGTGCTCCCAAAGGGAAATTTTATTAGAGCTGTCAAGAGGGCATAATAATGCCACTGCTCCTATGCTGGTACGGTAAGTAGTATTCTAGTCTTAACAATTATGTCTGATTACAGATGTTTTGGATATCAGTATCATTATTTTTGTCTTTCTAGCTAACACAGAGAAAATCGAGATTAAGCAAAATATTCACTTGGGTTTTTTTTCCCCTGGCTTAGTCTTTGTGGAAGAAGCACACATATCTCTGATAATTATCCATTTCCATTATCAGTTTATAGATGAAATTCTTTCAAGTGGGACCTATTTCTAGGGTAACTTTGTCCTCATAATTAAGTGATGCCACTAGGGAGTCTGGTCATCTGCAAATCAAGGTTGTGAATGCAGAGATTCTGCCATTAAAGGTGTTTTTGAAATATTTTCTTGCTTACATTTGTCCTCCTAAATTAAAAGGAGAAAAATCCCAAACAATTGAAGATTGTAAGATGCAGAATAAATTAGCATTATGGTGAGAGAAAAAACTTCATCTCTGATAAGGAAGGTCTTGAGAGAAAAACAGATAGCCAATAGTGTGTGAATTCTGCTATCAGATGCTTAAATTATATTTGCAACAAATTGATGCTTCCCACCTCTTTTTACCAGTTCCTAAAAGTGTATAAAGAATTGTACTGCAGATCTTTTAGGCTAATGTTCCTTCCCACTTCAAATTGCTCACATGATCAACTATTTGGAGAATATTAAATTAAAAATCCAATAAATATTTTTTTTAACAAGATAAATCCAAATATGCTGTTTCAATGTGCAGTTTTCAATCACACACACACACACACACACACAAAAATCACCAATATTAAAAAGTATTCAAATGTTATGTGGATTTGAATATGATGGCTTATAATTAATAAGGGTCCCTAGATTAAAGCCTTGAGAACCTTAGTGCATGTTTATATATTTCTGCAGAAGTACATGAAAAATATCCTATCAGGTGATACATTTAATCTTTCATTGTTGTTTTTATGATAAATGGAAAGTTTTCCTTCCAAGGAGACATTTTCTTTTCTAGCATAAATAAAACTTTATACTGAGTTAAGAGCAAAAACGTCACATTTACTTTATATTTAGATAATTACCTGGATTAAATAAAAAATAAGAATATTTTCAAAATTTGAAAAATAAAAAGGAAGGAACTATAGAATATGATTCACCTGTTGTTCTTTTATTTTAAGGCAATTTTTATGCAAATAAAAGCTTTTATACAAAGCCTTTCATTACTCGTTTTATCTTTAGGCTTAGAAACTTTCTGCCAGGTAAAGTTTTGAAATGCCACTGCTCCATTTTCAGGTCAGTTTGGATGGTTTGTGCTGTTTTTTGTTTTTTTTTTTTTTTTAAACTACAGTGATTTTCACGTTAGCATTTCTCCATTAAGTAGATGAGATAGTGACCACCATGAGCCTGACTGGACTTATTCCTCAGCACTTTCAAATTTGAATCCTAATGATTTATGTGGATTTGGATTTCTGTCCTTTGGTAACTGTAGACCCTCATGACTGAATTTGAGTTGCCTAGTTTGAATCAAACTGAAAATTTTAAACACTCTAATTTTTCAACAGGTTGCCAAGACTTATTTTCATATTGAACCGTTCAGAAGATAAATACAGAGTCATCATAACATTAATAAATTTTAAATTACATTGTAGTGAAAGAAGGCCTGTTTTATGAGAGTGGGCAGCATCTGTTCTCTGGTGATGGCATTCAAATTTTAGCTGTAATAGATTAGACAGACCACAAATAACTAATTGAAATTAACCTTTGTTTATTGTACACAATATTTGCATAATTAATAAAAGCTGAACTAGAATCTCTCTGTGGCTGTAGCTGACTTTAACTGGTTATAAAATCTCAACACTGAGCAGCACTTTTGTTTTTCATTAATGCACATACCTTGTTAAAGGTCCTTTCTGCATTGTTTGCTGCACAGATTTTCACACTTCACAGTATGAATATTCTTGCTGTATACATTCGAATTAGAAAGGATGCTTGAGACATCTGATAATGAGCCAAAATCTCAAGGGTTTAAGCTCTTTGGGATCATATTTGACTGATGGTCTCCAGGAATGAGTAACCTTTTGAGGCTAAAAAGGGAATAAATGGAACAAATGCTCTTTTCAGGTTGATTCAATAATGATATCCAGTGAAAAGGAAGAACAACCTGAAGGGATTTTTAATATAAATATTTGGAAGATAAAACTGAAACAACAGCATATACAAGATTCATTCTGCTTAAGCCATCTACCCATTAATTATTGGGGTTTTTTTTTTTTTTTTTATTTTTTATTTTCCCAGTAAGATACTTCTTACCCAGTTCCTGGCTCAGAATTCTGTGTATTTAAAAATGGAGCTGGGAAAGTCATCACTTGTATAACAGTGCACTTAATTTTAACACTTGAAGCAGAGACAGCATGGAAGAAATGAGAACCTGGAAGGCAAATCCACAGAATGTAGCTCTGCAAGGAAATAATATCTTACTATTACCATATTCAAGGGCTTGAAAAATGTCACAAATTTAGGATGCTCGGCAAATTCTAACTGCTTAATCCTTACCAAGCAATTATGAATAATAGCTTCCTCTTAGAAGTAAAATGGAGCAGTTTCTGAGTCTAAATTGTGAAAGGATTTGCTGAAGTACACACAAAAAGTAATATTTTACTGATAGTTCAATGGTATTAAATAAAATTATTTCCATTTCGCACTCATAGCACTGTAACCTGATGTGAGGAAGTTCAGTCAGAAGCTGCACAATTACTCTTGTGATAAGATGTGAAGAATCCATCCTAGTCTTAACAACTGATGCTAGAAAAGAGTTTTCAAGAATAATTTCTGACATAATAATAGTTTTGGACACAACATTTCTGCTCATATTACTGGTGTTGACTAACATGAAATATCATTTTATAGTCCTTTAGTACAGCGCCTTTGCCCTGATGTGGTGTTAGGAAAAAAAATAGAATAATACATAAAATAAATCTGTTTGCTTTTCTGTACATTTATCAGACCCCCATTGGTAAACTTCTATTTATTGTTTTTTTCTATCACATGCTCAAAGCTAAGAATAAACCAACCAACAAACAAACCCCTCTTCAAAAATCCCCTGAGCTGATTCTCAGAATAAAATAAAGTGGAAATAAATTCCTCTGCCTTTGCTGAATTATGCATTTATTTCAGTGAGAGCATCCAGCACCTTGGTGAAATAGGGAAAGATATGACCTTCATGTTTTAGTTGTAATTTCATTAATGCCATGAAGATGTGCTCAGATTTGGTAAAATTGTGAATGTCTAGAACCCATGTAATCAAAAAGTTTGGCAAGTGCATTAAACTGCTACAGATTTTTGAGGTATGACACAGGACAGCTGTTCATCTTTGTTCAGCCATCCTTTTAATCCACTCAAGTAGCCATTTATATTTTCAAGTTTAGAAACAGAGCTTTCATTCCAATTATATAACCTCCCTCTCTTTAAAAGAAGTCACATGCTGTACTACCTGTAACACATTCTACCCGAATAATTTTCATAAAATATGGAAACAGCTGCATGTGGTTTGCCAAAATAACCCTTTCTTTTTGTTGGCAATAAGCAGTTTCAGAAAAGAGAAGTGTAGTTTGGGTTTTGTTTTGGTTTTGGGGGTTTTTTTTGGGTTTTGGGGTTTTTTGAAACACATATTCATCTTTCTACTGTTTGGTTTCCATCTGTGATAAATCAAAGAGTGTCATGTCAGTCTGAGGGAGGGAAATACATACAGGACACAGGAAAAATGGAAAATAACTCAAGAAAGGAAAAAGAATATTTTGATTAACCTAAAGGGCTAAAGTACTCAGAGATGCAGTTTTAGTTTTATAAGCAACACAAAAAGTGTAAAAAATAAAAGAAAGCCAGTGATTTCTATCCCATTGAGATTTTGGTACAAGAATCTGGCATTGTGACCAAAAGCCAAAATATACCTGTTTAAAACATTTTTAGTGTCATTTTTCCAATTATATCATATTTAATTTGGGATTTTAAAATCCCTAAGGATAGGTTTCATGTGATACCAAACCCTTTTCTTTGGATATCAGCTAAATCAGAAAAGCACTGTTAAAGCTGAATCATGGAACTCAGAGAAACTAAATGAAATACTGAGTTCCTTCAGGAGTTATGGTATCAAAGAATTTCCTGTTGACTTGGACAGCCTCATGTGTTTTCAACTGAATTTACCTTACTTTATGCCCTGTAGAACAGAAAATGCTCCTGGAAGTTTCACTCATTCCTGAGCTCATAAAATCTCTGACAGGATATGCTACTTTTTGTCTTTATAAAACTGCACATAATCTGAACAATAATTTAGATAGGCTTCTACATCTTCAATACTTCAATAAATTGCTATTATCACTAGAAATGGTTCCTTTTTTTTTTTTTTTTTTTTAAAATTAGGAATTTTTCCTTAATTTTTTTTTTTGGGAAATTTTTTTGAAAAAACCCCTTGTTTCCTCAAAAACATCTTTTTACCTCAAAAATATCTTTTTACTGAAGCAGGAACTACTGTTGATAGAATTGAGTTTAAAAGGCAGTGTCTGTGATTGAAACATCACTGGTGTGAGAAGCAGTACAATGAATTTGAACTAATTTTCTGTTTCAAACTGATAATTTCCCATATGTGTGTCAAGATTATTACCTCAGAAAAAGTAAATTTTACCATGAAACCATGAAACTATAAACTCAGCTAAAACAGGGAAGAGACATTTTCTATCCCAAACAGTATAGGAAATAATTAATATCTATATAGAACCATTTCAAACCTAGGATGTAAAACAATCTTTCCCAGGGAGAGATCTGCACCATGGATAACAGGAGAAACCTTGGCCTGTCTTAGCTGTGATAACTCTTGGTAAAAAACTGGTTATAAAACGTTAAGAATCATAACCTGGTATTAACAGGTTAAAACTTGCACTTTTTATCAAATCATGGGCATCAGAAAATAAATTTTAAAAAGGCAACCCAAAAATTGCTGTCATGGAGAGTACAGGAAGATGCTGCTTTAAAACAAGGAGTGGTGATGCTCCCCCTAAATAAAAACCTTGTTTAATCAAAATGGTATCATAATGTGAGGGGTTTTTAATCTCATCAGCTCTGACTCTGAGAATGGAAAATGCCCAGCAACAGCTGAAGCATTCAGTGCCTAAATTTAGTGAAAGTATTTTGAATTTCTTCACTGTAGAAGTATCCATTTCAGCTGGTCAGCCTAGGCTCCCTTTGCTTATCCAGCTCCTTCCAGATATCAACATGTGGATGAAATTTGTTGTGCATTAAAAGCAGATTTCACTGTTTTCTCAGGAACAGAGTGTAGGTAAATACCTACAATAGAGATGCCTGTGTGAATCCCACCAGGAATGTCAGAACACCACACAAAAATGTTATTTGAGAGAGTGTTTGCAGCTCAGGGAACAAATGTAAATGAATGATGGCATCCCTTGCCCAGATTCATTGTCTCTGTGGGTTTTTTTTAGTTTTTATAACCTGTGTACTGTAAGCAATTTGTAGGATTCCATCTCACTGCTGTGGGTGTGGTTTTGTGCAATTCCACAGCTCAAAAAAACTCTTGAGACCATTTAATGTCTGCCCCAGAACTTTAAATTGAAGACTAAAATCCCATAAGAAAATAACGACCAAACTGCATTTTCAGTCAAGGCATCTTCCAGAGAAACAAGAAACACTTTTTGATGTGAGATAAACTGTGATAATTTGCATGAATAAAAGCAGTGTGAATACAATTATTGTTCCTCGATGCAGAGAATGATCCATTACAGATAAGGTCTCTTGCTTAGAAATGCATTTTTTTAAAGCTATTTTCCTTTTTTGTAGTAAAAACTGCAGCAAAATACTCACCTGAAGATTGTTTAGCAAGTCCAGGAGCAGTAAGCATGATCATATAGTGGCAGAATTATTGATAGTCAGTCATTATTTTCTTATGGATTAACTTTTCACTCAGTTACCCCTGCTCACTGATGAAACTTTTTACTTTATAACAATACAGCTCCTGTTTTTCCTGAGCTACTGAGATTATTATTGGGTTTCTTGAGAAAAAATCCCTTCTAGAACTGACTATATGCTGGATT
>CM031878.1:74150069-74167088 GCA_018697195.1 Certhia americana
AAGTGTGAAAAATAGATCAATACAGTGAGACTTGACCCAGAGAGTTTAAAAATAGTAAAGCTTAAGGTCTTGCAACATGAATATGGAAAATGGTGGGATTACTGAAAGGATCCTGAAGAAAGAAAACAGTCTTAGATGCTCCAAAGAACACATTTTTCTATGAAGACTTTTTCCTTTCTGAAATTGCTCATGTAATGGTGACAATAATTAACCACAAGCTTAAAATCTCACTTAGATGGAGTTGCATCTATTTTAATCTTCATTTTAATCTTGCCTACAAAAAGATGTTTGACTCAGAGATCACACCAGTATAGACATACCCTTTTTGCTTTTCATCCCAAGTCTGCCTTTCATCACTGAATTTCACCTTCTACTTGTTTAATGAAACTGTGTCAGTAAAAATTTTGAATTACAGCAGGAGGCAGTAAAAGAGGGTGACCTAGGCTGATGCTTCTTAGAACTTTTCTTTGAAGACAATTTAAGGACACACTGAGGCAGGCAAAAGACACAAAAATTGAACACACAAGTGACAAAATTTTTCTCTGTCTTATGTGGGGGTTCTTCACTGTTTAGAATGTTCCCTTTTTTCACACTTTTATTTTGCTTCCATATTATCTGTCTCCTTCTAAAGACACTTTAGGATAAAAGCCTTTATTATGATGTGACAGCCAACAGAAATGCATGTCAACCTCATGTCCTTTTCTCAAACAAAAATAATCAGTTTCAGGATGCAAAGCAGCTGAACATCCATGGAGTTACCAACTATCCAACACGGGAAAAGTGATGCAACTTCAGTCTGAAGTTGGACACCTGAACTTCTTTTTTGACCTAAAAGCAAGGAGAAGATGAGTGATGCCATGACCTGGTCATATATCAATACTGTTCATAATTATATTTCATGTTTTTAAAATATTTTAAAATAAGAAGCACTGAGAAACAGAAAGAAATCATCATTTTTTTCTAGCAAAAGTGCCCAAAATCAAACAAAAGTGACATTAAGAGCAATAAACCTAAATAATTAGTCCTGCCAGCCTTCCAAAACATTGCCTGACTGGAACACTAATAATTTGAACTTCCAGGATGTGATATCAGGGGGGTTTGTGATGATGTTTCTTGTTTTATTTTCCTCCCTCAGACCACAGCAACCCAAGTTAAGAAAGAAAGCAAAATATCTGATCACCTTTTCTAAACGGCAGTTTAACATGGTAAGGACAAAATTGTAAAATTCTGTTCCTGCCCATTTAGGTCAGATCCAAGTTTTATATTCCAAAACACAAAATGTATTACCATTTGGATCCATAACTTCAACTCTCAATTACAACTTAAAAATTTTTATTTAATTTCAGCTTGCCTGTGCCTCAATATGAGTAAAGAATTAATACTTCAGAGCAAAATCATTTATTATGTTGCCATTGGTTAGGGATTTTTGTTTGTGTTTTTTTTGGGTTTTTTTAATTTGACTTGGTCTTTTTTCTGTTTTGTCTTTTTTTGTTCCACTTCCCCAAAAGATTCACTATAGTCTGTTGTCTTGGTAAAAGCTGCCTCCATAAAAACTCGGTGATAAATTATTGGGGCAGGCAAGGAAAACACTAATGAGAAGATAACAAAATATTAGGTCTTTCTGTTCCAGGGAAAATTTCTGGAAACAGGCAAGCTAATGAAGAGAATTTGGGCTCAGATATTCATAAGGCTCTTATTTCTGTTATCATTTAAATTAGATTTAAAAGTCCTATAATAAATAAATTAGATTTAAAGTCCTATATGGCTCAATTATGTTATTCAGAGACAAGTAGGGATTGCAACTGATAACAGCTAATAACTTCTGTAAAGATTGCATAGATAGTAGAAAACATATTTTAAAGATTTGAGTTCAACTACTGAAGTTTTAGATCCCAGGAGATATCAGTTAAGAATCCAAAGATTTTAAATTATACTTGAAATAAACTTTGTACACATTTTGATCTGAGATATTACTTCAGAGCTTGGCACAATTTTTTTTGCCTGAGATTCTTAACCAGTGCCTGATTATTATATGCAAATATATGCAGATTATGTTATAATGTCAAGACAAAACAATGTCATTGCAAGTCTATGGAGATGAAATGATGAATAATAAACTGAAATAAAATTAATGTGATCCCGCAGTCTGCCTGTTGAAATGATGATACAATGTCAGAATTATACTGGTGGATTTCCCTACTGACCAAGTTGTGATGTCCAGCTTGAAATAACAAAATGTTAGGCTACTAGAAATTCACCTTTAGTGTATTTCAGGATAGAAGAAAAGACGCTGAACATGCTGTTGTCATCAGCCAGTTTTTCACATTGTAATTTCTAAATCATACCTTCATCTTTTCAATATAAAATCCCATATGAGGAACAGCCAGAAGTGAGCTGAAGGAAAAATTCAAAATTACTTGTGTTGTAACTGGGGGTTGGGGGGACAAAGAAAGAATTATAGTCAGCTATTCATTTTCCATAACATCTAATTCCATAATATAGTCTGCCTTGCAGTATCTGAAATCTCCCAACAGCACCGGTTTGCCAAGAGTTTTCTAAAAAACAGGGTGAAGGGAGGAAACACTGTACAGAACCCAAAGCAAGGTTCCCTTTTTAATCCATTTTAGGAATGACAGGGATAGCGTCACGCTTGATGGGGACCAGGATGTGCTTAGTTTCCAATTAAACCCACATAACTGACTGTGAGGCAGTGAGTTTCCTGAGCTGAGCACAAAACTCTTCATTTTGGAGCATTTCCACTGGGAAATAATGAATAGAGGGAGATGGCACTGTCCTAGGATGAGACTCGAGGTACAGTTGCAATGAGGTACCTGTGGAGCTATAAATCAGTGCACAGGCTGACAAAATTACAGTCATTTCTTGTCACTCTCCACATTTCTGCTCTACACAAAAGAAACAAGAGCTGTATCAACCTCCAGTAAAACTGAGGTAACTATTTTGCATTTAGGAGGGATTTACATCTTGCACATGATTACTACGCAGCAGTGGGTGAGCTGTAAATTCACGTGCCCAAAACAGCATAAAACCAAAATAAAGCCACAAATTAAGACTCAGCATTTTTACAGAAATCTGGGAAGAGGCAGTAGCTTAAAGAGTGAAACAGAACCTGGCTGTAAGTGAAAGCTTCTGCAGAATGGCTACCCACTTCTTTATTCTTCCCACATGCTGTGCTCAGCCCTCTGGAGAACAAATTTCCTCAGGCATTTCCAGAGATTCCCAAAACACACACACAGGGTCTGCCTACCTTCTGCACAGTGAGGAGAAAGGACAGGGCTCCAATAGACCAAAAGAAAATGTATTGGGCAGGAATTTTTCTCTGGGAAGGTGGGCAGGCCCTGGCACAGGGTGCCCAGAGGAGCTGGGACTGCCCCTGCATCCCTGGCAGACTGGACATTGGGATGGGAACAGCCTGGGACAGTAGGAGGGATCCCTGCCCATGGCAGGGATTGAACAAGATCTTTAGGGCCCCTTCCAACCCAAACCATTTTGTGTTTCTATGATTCTTCCCTTCAGTTTGACAAGCTAGTCATGAAAATAAATAGTTTTGACGCTCCAGTATGAAGGCAACAAAATACCAGGGAGATGTATGTTTTCTATCACTGCTATTGTCCAGACTTCTGGGGGGTTTTGGAGGGGTTCTTTTGGTTTGGTTGGTTTCTGGTTTTGGTTTTTTGTTGTTATTGATTTGAGTTGGTTTTGTTTGGTTCTTTTTTATTTTTATTTTTATTTTTTTTTTTATTTTGACCTCTTCTGCAGAATCCACACAAAATGGAAATGTTTGGCACTTTGTAGATGATGTTGAAGTACTTTGGCCTAAGTGCTGTGGTTAAGTCTCAGCACTGTGATGTGAAATACCAAAAAAGGTTGGCAACTGTTGTTTCCTGGGAAAGCAGGGATAGGAATAAGCAAGGCTAGGCTCAAGTGTGTGATAATCTCATTATTAGATTCACAATGATTGTAATTAACTCCTCTGTCAGTCTCTACTCTGTCATGGAAAACGTGAATGGCACAAATAACACCACAGCCCTTTAGAATACCTAAACAGCATAACAAAAGGCGTGAAATGTTAATTTTGCTTTGTGAATTTCAATTCTTTAAAGTTTTGAACCTGGTGCAGTCAAAGTGGTGTTTTCAAATTTCTGATTATGCATGCTTAAATACTGAAATGTGACAAGTAAATTATGCACATATTATGGCTTGATTATGAGTTGCTCGTGGTACTAAGGAAAAAAGGACTTGCACTCCTCTTTATTGGTGAGAGGATTAATAACAGGGAATTTGTTGCTTTATTTCAAAAGAGTAACAATAAAATCAGCCAATTATTAAGATGAAGTAGCATATAATTTCAATTGAAGTCAATAAGGTGCAAAGGGTTAACAAATTTCACAAATCCATCAGGATTTTACATTAGACGTCTCCCTGAATTTACGATATTCAGTTCTTTGTAGCTTAGAGAATTTCTGGTTTTGAAACACATGTTTTTCACATGGTCACATCTTTTTCTGAGTAAAAAGGTCATGGCCTTGAGGCTCCATACAGATCTTCTGGAGACTGACACAAATCTTGATGATTATGGGGAAATTTTACATGTTGATTTAATGTCCTTAGTAGGAGCTTATCTGTGTTTTCATCATACCCCTGAATGATTTTTAATATTTACTTATATAAAAAAAACAAACACACCAAAATATGGACTTATAAAACCATTATGTTGCTGCAGTTAAAGATATTGAAGCTGAGATTATTTTAGAGATGACAGCTCAGATTTGTAATTAGTTAAACATCTTTTTACTTCATTTCCTGCTCCTCATTCATCCTTTTATCTGTTTTTGACAAACCATGAGTAAAAGAGTGTAATATATTCTTCTACCAAAAGGAGATGAAGCAAAGATGTATTTCCAAACACACAAGAATAGTGTCTCTTAAAACTGTAGACATGAATTTCAGATTATGCTTGCTGATCTTTCCTGATGGTTTTTGCTGAGAATAGACAAAAATTGTACAGAAAATGTGCATGCTAAGCCTGAAGATTTGTTCAGATAGAGAAAACAAATGATTATGCATTTTCTTGTATTATATTAAATTATTTCAAGCTTCTGTTTCATTAATAAAAGCTTATATGAGAACACTGGAATAACATTGGTGCATTATTTCACAGAATTGCAGAATCACAGAATGGGTGATGTTTGGAGTTTCAATGGAGAAACTTCATAGATGGAATCTTTGTGTCGAAACCTTTGCCTGGACTTATAACAGAATTAGTGTAACAAAGGCAGAGGACTGTAAAATCAAAATGACACCTAAAAATATCGACACAAATGTTGTAGATCTTGGTCTTCTTATCAGGTTGATCCCCTCAAGGACCCTCAATACGCCTCAAGAGTCCTCAAAAGTCCTCACACTGTTGAATCAGCTGTACACAAAAGAAACAAGAAAGTTGCAGGGACTTCTAGACAAAGCAGAAGAATAAAACTGTAGACAGATCAAGGTGTCCATGGTTTGTTGAAATATTAGACACATGAAAAAGCTAATTTATTTTCACGGCAACACCACCAGGTAACTCTCTTTCAAAAAATCTTGCATTAGGGGAAAAAAATCTTATTAAGTAAACAAGCTATGGATCCTTAAGAAAGAACCACAAAAAAAAACCCACAAACAAAACAAACAAAAAAACACCCATACCCAAACAATTTTCTTTTAAAAACATGGGGGGTTTTGACAATTAATTGATTTCACAGTTTTATGTAACATTATTTCAGAATGACTATATATATGAATAATGTCCCAGGCTCTTTATGCTGAATTGGGAATTTTTATTTCATAATTCTCTTTGAAGTGGTTTGAAAACTCTCTGAATGATTTTCAAATAAAACCTGGTCCTAATTTCTTTGGCAATATATTTATTAATCTTACATATTTGAGCTTGTATTAACCTGATATTTATTTAGATGTCTATAATTCTTGAAAAATCCAAAAAGTTTTAAAATTTGTCTACAGCACATTGCTGGCCAGGAAAAAAATTCTCCACCTGCAACTGCATCTGTCTAAAGAAAAATATCAGCAACCATTCCTGTGGAAATCTTTCCTGAAAAAAATGGTATACAGGAAACCAGGAATATGGTATAACCACTGTCTTTGAAGCAGTGTTTTTTCAATTATTTTGTAGGTGTTGTATCCTCTCCTTTCTCAATTTGCATTATTGTGTGTTCTACAAAGGACCAGGAATTTCAGCTTTGAAATCCAGTTCTCTAGCTGAACATACAGATATTTCTCCTCCAGTTCCGAAATATTTCTTAGATCAGTCCATAGCAACATGGGATATGGTTCCCCTCATTCAAGCATCCCTGGAAAATAATTTTTAAGGCATTGGATCTCTGAGGTGGAGCTCAGTATCAGAAGCAGAGCACAATCCAACTGGAATATCAGCTTCTGAAAGGGAAGCAGAGATTAAAAACTTGTAGAGACATAAAATCCTGGCAATCCTACGCATATTTCTACCATCCTTCCTCATAATAATATGTCTAGGATCAGGTTAAACAAATATTGCTCGTGGTTTCTTGCACACCAAACCACTCAAAATTATTTTCTTCCTTTCTGTCACTTTCTGGTTAATTTTCTTCATCTTGTTCTCCATTCTTCCCAGGCACTAACTACCACAGCAACTGCTCCTCCTGCTAATTTTATTTTTAGCCTACACACACCACTTGGGCAACCCATCAGCCAACAAAAAGGGAATGTGCAGCAGGGGGATTAATGTTGTTTGCAGTCTTACTGGCTGAAATTCTGCCACCATTAAAATCTATGGGAGTTTTGCTATTGATTTCAGCCAGGGCCAGATTTCATTCCCAGGATATTGGAGTAGCCAAGGCACCATATAGAGGGAGCTAAATTTGATACCACAAGGTCCTGTAATTAAAAGCTCCCCTTGAGAAAATTGACTTCAGCATAAACAATCTGCAAGGAGAGAATTCCAATGACACAGAGGATATTTCTCAGCTCTGTCACCCCATGGCAATTGACAGAATATAATTGACAGCATTATTCAAGATGTCATAGTTCTTTTTATTTAACCTAGCAAGTGCACAACCACTAATCTGTGTTTACAGTTAATGCACCAGGAATTAAAAACATTCCAGGTGTTAAAGACATCCTACCTAATAGGCAAAATGTTAGGATTTTCCACATGATTGAAATTTGACAATCAAAAGGATCTGCAAGTTGTTTTATTCCTATATACAGAAATTGATTTTTGGACAAATGTAAGAATTTTCTCACAGTGAGAGAGGATAGAGTGCCTTATTAGCTACTCTGAGGGTGCCCAGCATTTTTCACGTTGCAGTTCTGAGGCAAAAGCTGAAACCACAAATACCCAAGAGAATCCTCTCATGCAGGTTTTCAGTGGTACAGCATACATCATTTTTTAGAAGGAAATCACTTCCTTTAGTTTGGATGAATACCCACTATAAATTCTCAGCCACAATTTTTCAGCCTGGCATGGATGTTGCAGAAAGCAGCTCAAGTTCCAGCTTGTTGCAAAAGGTGCATTATAAAACATAATCAACTCCCTTTTCTATTATCCCAAACAATCTTTCATGTTGCTGTGTCATTTAAGATTGTCTCTTTCTGGGGAATTTAAGGTAGCAGGAAAATGAAAATCCCATCTGAGACAGAAGTTCTTTCTTTAGGTGGTGTTAGGAGGAAGTATTACATTGTGTTTTTTATTAATATTATATTAATATTTTAATATAATATTATTATTAATACTTCTTCTACTGATTTTTTTCACCCCTTTCTTTATAAGTTGGGTTTTTTGGGTTTTTTTCTCAAAGAGATTATCTTGCTGGGTTATGTACTGATTCCTTTATCTCCCTAGGAAAATTCTTCGTCTTCATTTCCCTTTTAGCCATCTGAGTCCTAGTAGCCTCACCCCACTGCCCCAGGCAGTTTTATTTTAATAGTCCTCCTCAAATCTTGTTATTCCCGTCTGATTTTTAGTTTTAAGCCTATGACATATAAGGTGATGTCAGAAATGTAGCTTAGCTTTAGGGCAAGATCAGAAGCAGATGAATTTTTTTTAAAAAATACTGGACCCTTGAGGAAAAAAAAAAGTGGTTTAGGCCACAGAATGAAATGCTCAGCAATATAAACAAGAAGGCAGAGGCAGAGGAAGAGGAAGCACTAAAGCTGGCAGGCTCAGACTGATGCTTCACAGAACCTGATCTGCTCTGTACTGAGCACAATTAAAAGCTGGACATACTCTAAGGTCAAGACAAGGGCAGCTTTGGTTTGACTTCTCCATCCCACAAAGATAGAGGGAATAAAAAAACCCCACAGTCAGCATATTCCTCTGAACAACTCATGTTTGTTAATTAAAAGTTGTTTTCTCATCTATTTTCCCTCAGTCTAATATCCTTCTGTCAGGTAGAAAGTGCTGATGTAGACAGTTCCTTCAATGTGACTGGCCTCACTAAGTCAAAGGACAAATCCCCGTTGGCTCCAGGGAGAAGGATTTCGTCCTGAATCCTGCACATCCCTCCCACACCCAGAAGTAAATGAATAAAAAGCCCTGGGTGTAAATCGGCACAGCTATGCTTGACCTCTGTTTTGAATTAACTAGATTTATTTTGTGCCGTGCCGTCTTCTCCTTGCAATGGCTCTCCTTGCTTCTTTAAAAGGGTGTTAAAATTGTTTTGGGGTTTCAGGGGAGCAGGAAAAATAGAAGCAGAAGTGAAGCAATCTCTGTTTGGAGCATTTTTTATCTTTTTATCCCCATGATTCTTGCCAGCTGCATGAATCTCTCTGAACCCTCCTGCGTCTCCCACTCCAGCTTTCCAGCCCAGCTCCCCTTTCCACACATTCACAATTTCTCACCAATCCCACTTCATTTCTAAGCTCTTTTATTGCTACTGTCTCCCAAAGTTAACATCCTCCTGAGCAACTCAGATAACAGAAATCCATAAGTGGTTGCACATACATAGAAATGGCTAAAAGTAAGACTCGAGCTCTTGATACATGAAGAATTACGCCTCAGATGTAGGACTTCCAGAATAAGAATGGGATTTTCCAAAAGATTCCATGTTAGTGTAGGTGTCTGGGCTGTGAAGACAGTGGTATTGAGTTTCTAAAGCTTTCTTGAAAAAGTGAAGGAGGTATTGCAGGAACAGCTAGGGCATTATGAATACCTCAGTACTTCAGAGAAGCATGGAAAAATTAAACTGCTTGTCTAACAGAATTGCCCCTGCAGGAACTAGAATTTTTCTTGAAATGGTCTTTTTTTTATTACTTTCAGTGGAATTTCAGCTCTGCACAGATTTAAACCTCCTCTCCTCCTCAACAATTTTTTTTTTATTTTTTTGTTCAGCGCTAACACCACTAATTTTGATACAGATATTGCTGTTCATTGGGATATTATTAAAATTATATTTGCTTTTAGGGTGCTGAATCCCTCCAGATGGTCAAAATGTCCAGCCACATTATTATATTTAAAACTTTGGGTGTCTTGTATAAAAATTTCTAACTGGATGCCATTTTCTTGTAGATTATACATGCATATAGTAAGTCAGAGATCACAGTTTTTAGTCTTGCATTAATGCTCCACAAAGATATCAAGAAAAACACCCCAAGCAAAAGACAAAGACAAAACCACCAAAGAACAACCAAACAGAAAAACAATAAAAATCCAATTGCTATTAAAAAATAGCCCCTAAATGGCACTAAAGCAAGGGTTTGATGCAGTTCTGATCCTGTGATCATGAACAATTGCATTATTCCTGAACATACAGCCAATTTCCTTACTTCCTTCCCAATTACCTGGCAGATTTACTTCTTTTTTTCTCTTGAGTTTATGCAAAGAACAGATAACATTGATCATAAAAGTGGAAAAATTTCCCAGTAATTCAAAGACTGAAGGGTTTAAAAATGTGTCTCCTGTCTGAATACCTTTTCATCTCCCTATGCTCTATGTAGGAATTTTTTTTTTGGCTGTCCTACCAGTATATTTCAGGTTGCAAATTAATATAAATATAATCCTCTTTTGTAAGATGTGAATGCAGGACTTGGAAACTTTCAGTGAGGTTAAGAGACTAACTGGATGAGAATTGAGCTCCTTGATACAGGAATTATTCTTTTTTTTTTTTTTCCTATGAAATTGTAAAGTTATCAATTGTTAGAAAGGACCTGATCAGGGTTCTGTAGCCTCTTTTTTATTTCACGATAAATCCAAGCTCCACTCAAGCCACTCTAACAAAAGGCTGTCTTAGCTATAATAAAAATACCCTATTTTTTCTTTTTTTTTTTTTTTTTTTCCTTTTTTTTCTCTTCTTATGGAGATTAACTCCTAAAATAGTTTTCACCCACTGTCTTTATGACTATTTTCAATTCTCACAGTGTTCAACCCTAAATCTTTACACTGGAATGTTAACAATGACAACTTATCATTCCATATCTTTCTTAATTGCAATGTATTCGTCAAATTTTTGGGCACGTGTTACTGTTCATCTTAATACTCACTAAAAAGGTGGAGGATTTTTTGTTGTTTTGAGGGTTGGTGGTTTTTTTGTCTAACCTTTCCTTGCATTATTTTATGGTTTGGGGGAAGGTTGTTATTTTTTTGAATGGTTCTGGTTTGTGTTTTTGCTTTGTTGGTTTTTGGGTGGGGTTTCTTGGGGTTTTTGGTGTTGTGTTGTTGTTGTTTTGTTGGTTGGTTTGGGCTATTGGGGTGGTTTTTTGGTTGGTTGGGTTTGTTGGGTGTTTTGTTTGGTTTGGTTTCTTTTGGTTTGGTTGGTTGGTTGGTTGGTTGGTGTTTTTTTTCCTTTCTTTTTTTCTTTATTTTTTTGGGGTTTCTGTAGGTTTTTTTTGTTTTTGTTTTGGTTGTTTGTGGCTTGCTTTGTTGTTTGTTGTTTGTTTGTGGGTTTGGGTTTGTTTGGTTTGTTTTGTTTTTTTTCCTGGAGAAGATATTGCAAATATTCCAGCAATTAGTTCTTAATCCTGTCTTATAGATATACCTGTTATAAAGCACAACCCTGGCTTGTCATTTTAGTTCCATTCCCTCATCAGATGATGTTCCAACTTTTGAAGATCGTTTTAAATCTTAACTCTGATCCTCTAACTCTTGCTGATGTGCAAGTATGGCACAAATGCTCACGTCATCCCTAGTGTTAATAATCGAAAATGCCAGGTAACACCATGAATCAAAAATCTACTGACATCAATTTAGTCTGAATTACCACGGTAATTGCTATGAAAATACTGTTCTAGAACAATAAATTTTATACCACAAAAAATTTGTCGTTTCAATGATAATTTCCATAGTTTGCTTTTAACTGTCACACAGACAAAATAGTCAGCAGACCAAAAGAAAAAAGAAAAATTACTTGGCATAAAGATAAATAACCTCTTTTAAATGGTGTATTATATTGTAATCACATTTTAAAGGTGATTAAGTGTCCCCAGATTAGTGATTGACTAAAAATGCCACATGGAAGCTTGTTGTATTGTCATCTGAATGTCTGTTGCATCTGCCAAGGATTTTCCAAACTTCTGTCCCTTGGCCTAGTGGCAGCTATGCATGCGTGGGTTTTGGATGAAAATGTTTGTTAAGAAGCATTGCACAAACAGAAAATGTGGGCTGCTGAGGTTTCCACAACAAACTTGATGCTGTGATTAGAGAAAAATTTATGTATATTCCTTGTCCCAAATGTTTCCAGATACATCAGCCATTAACAGGCTTAGCAAAAACAGAGTGAAGAATTACATCTTACTTAAAAACAGAATCCGAACCAAATGAAAAAGATTAGTAGAAAGCCCTGGAGGCAATTAGAGTACTTAGCATAATTGCTGTGGGACGTGTGAATCATGTTTGATAAAAACACCTTCTTGGGGAAATGCTGCAATTTCTTATTAATGTTTTGAGTTGTGTGTGTGTGAATGCCATAAGCAAGGTGCCTTATTTTGATTAAATGTTTAATACCTCATTCCTAATTCCAATCCTATATTTGAATATAAAGTCACACAATGCTGGGAAACACACTGTATGAATACTGAATCCTGCTATGCAAGCATTAGAGCAATCAGTATGTGCAAAAAACAACTCTGAAAATAAACTTGCAGTTTGCCCCACTTGGCTTGGACAACGTGAGAACTGCCTGAGGTCTGCTTTGCACTTGAGCCTTAGAGTGTGGACGTGCACATGCTTACACTATTTGTTTTTAACATTTCTGTGTAACATGGGGTAGTGATGACAGGAAAGTCAAAATCCTTGGGCAAGATGCTGCTTGGCAGCGTGGGTGGCAGGGTAGCCCAACACCTGTGGTGTAGAAGGAGGGAGTTGTGAGACACAAGGGGCCAGTCAGACTATACAATGATTCAAATTATTCTCCCTTGCTTATGCCTCACAGAAACCGCCTGCTTGCAGTGGGAAGTGGTCAGCAGCAGAGCGAGGCTGTTGCAGTTAATTTCAGCTGGACATGCCATAGAACCCATTTTCCAGAACAAGGAGCCTTGCAAGTATCCAAATAAAAATTTTTTTCCCAGAAATTTTGTTATTTTGGCACGTTGATTATCGTGCGGATGCCAGGGTGGCAGCTTTTTTTTAAGTGGACTCACAAAACAATCAATCTACACCCTTTGGCCAAAAACGGTAAAAATTCAGCCTTGCGCCAAGATAAAGAGTGACTTTTTAGAAGCAGATAAAACCAAATTACACAAAACGATATGAAACTGCCTTTCGATACAAGGCATTAGGTTTATCTCTATGCAAGGTAAACAGAGATCTTTCAAATCCAAAAACTTGACAGTGACTCCTATGGACAGGGACTTTGGAGGGAGTTAAATAAAAACAAAATTTCTGATCAGAGACACAGATTTTTTTTTTTTTTTGTGGAGCACAGAATTTCACTTTCATTTAACTACTGCTAAAATACTTTTCCATTTAAGTTCTTTTCCCCCAGTCATGGGCAAGCTTAGTGTTAAGTATATGTTTGGGCTCATCCTTTTTTTATTTTCAAGGAGAGATAAAGGAGTTATTTAAACTAGTTTGCCATCCTCAGATGTCTAACAGAGGCACTGGAGACCACTCCAGATATTCAGAACAAAACTGTATGGATGTTAGATGCGTATGGTGGCTTAAAAATTCAATCACCCAGGTGTAAAACCCCCAGTCCAGCTTTTACCTCCTATCCATCTTCCAAACCCTGAACAACACCCTCTCTCCCCTTCTTTTATGTTGTTTAGAAAGGGCACATTGACTGATTAGACAGCATATATAATCTCTAAATGTTGCATTTAGCCTTAAGAAAAAATGTTTGCTTTATTCCTTACCATTTCTCACAGCCCTCCTTCTGTACCTGTTTCCAGTTGCCAGTTTCGTTGTGTGGCAGGGGTGAGGACGCATCAACCCTCACTGAGATAAGAGAAAAATGAGGGATTTTTCTGGTCTTTTTGGTTTGTGAACAGCATGCATAGGAGTAGCAGACAATTCTGGCCCAAAGTTAGTGAGCTGCTTACACACAAAGCTCAGAAGGTTCCCAAAGCAGAAAATTATCACAGACACTTTACAAAGGATTCCTAACAGCAGACAACTCACTTAGTCACCAGTCAAGTGCCAGAAAATTGGAATGAGATCATGCACATTGCCACACAATTCTTTTCTCTTTTTTTTTTTTTTTTTTTTTTTTTTTTTCTTTTTTTTTTTTTTTTTTTTTGTTTTTTTTTTTTTTTTTTATGGCATGGGGCCTGTGCAGGCTGTGCCAAAAAGGACAATTTTAACCAAACATCTGTGTTTTACATCTTCTTAGGACTTCGAAAACTAAGAGCATCCCCGCTGTGATGCTAAACATAGCAACCCTGGTGCACAACTGGTTGTTTTTGAGGCTCAAAAAACCCAGATAAGCAGTCATTGTTGCCATGTATTTTTTATTGGGACCAATATGGATTCTTGCTCTTCTGCCCTGAACCTGCAGGGTATGCCATAGTCCACCTTTTCTGGTGATCACAACAGGTTTAGAAACCTGCTTTTAAAAATAAATTACGATTCAAGTTTGGGGGTGGGGGGGCGGCAGATGAACTTAGATGTCAGCTCTGTGTGTGAACAGCGGATATGAATTTAGGAACTGCTACATCCATAAACACAAAGCATTGCAAAAGGGATTAGTGAAGACCACAGCACAAATTTCCACAGAGAAATTCTACCCTGTTGCCAAACCATTATAAGATAAAAAAAAAAAAAAAAAAAAAAAAAAGCAAACAGGATTTTTTCAAAAACAGTCTTGGGAACCTGACGTGACATTGTGACATGAGTCCTTTCTCCAAAATCTCTTCCCACACAAAAATAGGTCTGTCAGGGAAAACAATGCCAAAAAGGGCTTTGACCTGCTCTGACAACACCACGCAGTTTGGTTGTTTTACAATTTTTTTAAAAATTATGTTCTGCATCATTTGCTGTGGTTAACCAGGCCCCATCTCAATACACCAAGAAGTAAAAAAAAGATTTCCTTGCTGTTCTAGAGTCAATCCCAGGTACCATGCCAAGGACATTCACCCCACCAAACAGGAATGGTTTTTGAGGAGCAATAAAAATGCTCTTTTTTTTTTTTTTTTTTTTTTTGTTTTTTTTTTTTTTTCCTTCCTCTTCATGTTTATACTTGGAGGGGGAAAAAAAAGAAGAACAAGCAGGACCAAGCAACAGGTTGTTTCCCAGGAAGTTTAATGTTTCTCCTGCTCAGCATTGAAGGTGACTCTTAAGGTTATATTGGTCTCTTTAAAGCTACTGTAATGGGACAAAAGCCAGCAATAAAACACAAAAGGCGTGTTACCCAGTCCCTGCTAACAAATCACAGCTAAAAGATCTTATGAAGTCTTATTGAAACATGCTGAAGGAGGAAAAAAATGTCAAATGTGACACATATCATTTATTACTAAAAGTACTATTTGAGATTTCTGTTTCTTTGTGGTTTGCCTGTCACGCTCGGTTTAGCTGGCCCTTGCTCTAAAGTAATTTAAAAATGTTGAGGGACAAATGTAGATGTCTTCTTTGTTTTTGAGAAGAGATTAAAATTGGAGTTTTATTCTAAATTTTAAATAAAAAGCAGCTTAAAAGGGGGTACTTCTTCAACTGAGGCCAATGCAAATTTTTTTAGAATTTATTTTGATCTGATTTCTTTTCTTTTTTGACTGTGACCCTCTGAAAAATTAATTATGCTGTCTGAAAAAGACAAAATTTAAGAATCACCTCCTTCACTCCTCCAGTATATGGGATAAATTGAAATGCTATAAGGCTGGGACATTTCATTTTTGTATTTTCTGACTACAATACTGAAACGAGTCTCTCCTCAGGCAGGCCAAGGAAAATTTAGGATTTGAAATTAAAATCTTTTAAATTGTTCTTTAGATTTAAATCCAGATTCTGCAAGCTCAAATCTCTGGTGAAAAAAAAGTCATTTTTCTAAAATAATGTCATCACAGCAATATTTACCTTCAGGGTTCATACCATTCTTAAAATATTCCCTCAGATTGGTTGAGCTTGATCATGAAAAAATTAAAACATAAGGAGGAAAATTTCAGGAAAAAAAGCAAAAAGGTTCAATGCCCGTTAGTGCAGATTATTGAACAAAATATGGACATTACCACTATGAAAGATCATTCTCATTTCCATTTATCCCCTCCCAAAAATACCTCTGTGACACATAAGCAAGAAATTTGAATGAACTGGCAGTGCTTTCTTTCCCCACTAGGGGGGGGGGGTGGGGTGGGAATGGGAATTATTTGAAATAAGAGTATGCTTGAAGCTGTCGTTAAGTATTAAGAAAAAAGAAAAAAAAACAAAACCCTGACTTCAGTTACACAATTTCGTTACATTGTGGAACCTTTGGAGTTTGCTACAGTGTGTGAGTGAAAGCTATAAGCATGATTTTTTAAAAAGATGGTTTGCAGATCAAAGAGCCACCCTCTGTGGTTCAACAGCTCATTTCGGCTCCCATATAACAGCAATAATAATTTCAAACAAACAAACAAAACCAGAAAGCAAAACAAACATATGCAAACCCCTCAAAACAATCTAAAAACCAAACAAATTTAAAAAAAGAGATAGCTAATTAAGGAAAGCAGAAAGAAATATTATGTCTGTAAATAAATACAATATTAATTTATGTGGGTTAAAACATGTTTATTTTTGTTTCCTCAATAAAATGCAAAATCACTGTCCATGAATAAAATATATCTCTGGCAGTACTGCTCACTATTTTCCTATCGTTTCCAGTACTAAATTTCCGTGCAACAAAAAGTTTGGTTGGTGCTTTCATGTGGTCACTCAAGAACCATGAGACAATCCAAACCTGTGCCATTACTTAATAAATACCAGTAGAACAGAGGAGTAAGAAAATTTAATTTTATTCTCCTCACTGACAATAATCCTAATAACAGAGCTCACACAAATGCACACAGAATAACGCAGGTCTTAAAGGCGGGGTAAATTAATTTGTATGTAATGAATAAATTAATAATGTTTTAGGCAGGATTTGAGCTTCACTTTTTGGCAGCTGGGGGAATTTTGTGCTGTGATATGTAGGAATCTTTTTGTTTTCCTTATCGCCTGTTTTTTTTGGTTTTTTTTCTTCTTCTCTGTGGGTCTAGTGAATCTAAATCATACCAGGTTTCTAAACATCTAAAAAACTAAAAGTGAAAAATTTTACCTTGTTCTTGCCAATAGTCACCGGAAATATTCTCTTTCCTTTTTGGGGATGCAGCATTTATCCACTCCTGTGCATCCAGACTTTGGGTTGGAAGGGGACAGTATAATCAGCTCATGATTCGTTTGGAAATGCTTCCTGTAGGCAGAATTGCCAAACACTGGCAACACAGTCCATAAAATCCGAACAGAGAGGTACTAGTAGTATTAGAAAGGATGTTGCTGTAAAACTTTTTAGCTATTTTATTTTTCTTTCCCTAACAGTTTTTTCTCCTGCTCTAGTGAAGGCTAAAAACAACCAACCTCAGCTTGCCAGG
>CM031878.1:74167444-74185738 GCA_018697195.1 Certhia americana
GGAAAAAAAATGTCAAATGTGCCACATAGCATTATACTAAAAGTAATATGGGAGATTATATGTTCTTGTGGTATTTGCCTGTCACGCTCGTGGTTTAGCTGGCCCTTTCGCCTCTAAAGTAATTTAAAAATGTTGAGGACATGTAGAGGGCTTCTTTGTTCTTTGCAGAAGGAGAATTAAAATTGGAGTTTTTATCTAAATTTTAAATAAACAAGCAGCTTAAAAAGGGGGTACCTTTGTCAACTTGAGGCCAAATGCCAAATGTTTTTTAGATGTTTATTTTGATTAGATTTCTTTCTATTTTTTTGACTGTGACTCTGGGAAAATTCATTACTGCTGTCTGAAAAAGAATAAAAATAAAAACAAAATTTTAAGAATTCACCTCCTTCACTCCTCCAGTATATGGGATAATGTAAATGCTATATGGATGGACATTTCATTTTTGTATTCCTGACGTACAATACTGAAACGAGGTCTGATCTCCCTCAGGCCAAGGCCAAGGAAAATTTCAGGATTTGAAATTAAAATCTTTATTTAATAATGCTGTTTCTTTAGGATAAATACCAGATTCTGCAAGCTCAAATCTCTGGGTTGAAAAAAAAAGTAATTTTTCTAAAATATGGTCCATCCACATCCATTCTTTACCCAGAGGTTCATACCATTTCTTAAAATACTCCATTCAGATTTGGTTTGAGCGATTTGAAAAAATTTAAAAACATAAGTAGGGAAATTTCAGAGAAAAGCAAAAGGGAATGCAGTGAGTGCAGATTAAATTGAACAAAAATATGGGACATTACCCCTATGAAAGATATTAGTCTTCATTCCATTTATCTCCCTCCCTCAAAATACCCTGTGGAACAATAAGCACTAATTTTCAATTTGAATGAACTGGCAGTGTTTTCTATTCCCCCACCTATGAGTGGGGGGGGGTGGGGGGGAATGGGAATTATTTGAAATATAGGTAGTTATCTTGAAGCTGTCTGTAAGTATTTCATGAAAAAGAAAAAAAAAAATAAACAAAAACCCTGCTTCAGTTACCAATGTCTTACATTTTGGCACCGTTTGGAGTTTGGCTACAGTGGTTGAGTTGAAGCTATTCAGCAGATTTTTAAAGATGTGTGTGCAGATCAAAGAGCACCACCATCTGTGGGTTTCAACAGCTCATTATGCTCACTATATAACAGCAATAATAATTTCAAACAAACACAAACCCCAAACAAGAAAGCAACCAAACAATCATATGCAAACCCCTCCAAAACAATCTAAAACCCAAACAAATTTAAAAAAAAGAGATAGTCTAATTAAGAAAACAGAAGAAATTAGGTCTGTAAATAAATACAATATTAATGTATTGTAGGGTTAACATGTTTCTTTGTTTCCTCAATAAAAATGCAAAATCACTAGTCCATAAATAAAAATATTATCTTGCTATGTACTGCTACTAATTTTCCAGCATCCTGTTTACCAGTACTAAATTTCCTTCACAAAAAGTTTGGTTGGTTGTTTCATGTGGTTACTCAAGAACCATGAGACATCCAACCGTGCAATCTTAAGTAATACCATGTAGAACAAGAGATGGTAAGAAAATTTAAATTTTCTGTCCTCACTGACAATAAGCCTAATAACAGAGCCACACAAATGCACACATAGAATATAAACGTCAGGTCTTTAAAGCGTAAATATTTGTATTAATTAATATAATAATAATGTTATTAGGGCAGGATTTTGAAGCTTCACTTTGTTGCAGGCTGGGAGGGGTGGCATTTTGTGCTTAGTGATATGTTAGGAATCACTTTTTGTTTTCCCTGCTGCCTGTTTTTTGAGTTTTTTTCTTCTTCTTGTGGGTTAGAATCTATAAAATCATCCAGGTTACATTAAATCTAAAAATTCAAAAGTGAAAAATTTCCCTTTTTCTTGCAATAGTTCCCAGGAAAGATTCTATTTCCTTTTGGGGATGAGATTTATCCACTCCTGTGCATCCAGACTTTTGGGGTTGATGGTGAACAGATAATCAGCTCATGATTCTGTTGTTGGAAATGCTTCCTGTAGGCAGAATTGCCAAAACACTGGCCAACACAAAGTTCACCATAAAATCAGAAACAGAGAGGGTACTAGTAGTATTAGGAAAGGATGTTGCTGTAAACATCTTTTAGCTATTTTATGTTTCTTTCCCTAACAGTTTTTTCTCCTGCTTAGTGGAAGTGTAAAACACAACAACCTCAAGACTTGCAGGGACTTTGGATCTCTTCACTTACTAACTAACTCTTATTCTTTTCTTTCCTTTCCACCCTTTCCGCTCCTTTATGCTACTTATCCTGTCATTCACTTTACTTTCCATTGTTTTTACTTTTTTTTCTTGTCTTCATTTCATATTTTCTATTTCTTTTTCTTTGCTTTCTATTTTCTTTTTTTCCTTCTTTTTTCTTTCCTTTTATTTCTTTCTTTTTTCTGTTGCTAGTCTGTTCTTTTCTTTTCGTTTCTTTCTTTTCTTTTCTTTTTTTCTTTTCTTTTCTTATTTTCTTGTCTTTTCTTTCTTTTCTTTTCTTTTTCTTTTCGTCTCCTTCTCTTGCTCTCTCTTCTCTTCTCTTCTCTTCTCTTCTCTTCTCTATCTCTCTTCTCTATTTCCTGCCTTTTCCTGCTTTTTTTCTTCCTTCCCATTGTACTTGCCTGCTTCTCGCCTTCCATTGCTTTACCTTCTCATCCATCTTACCATCTCCCACTTTATCCCCTCTTATCCCTTCCCTTTTTCCCCCTTTTTCCCCCTTTCCTTCTGTTACCCTCTTTTTACTTGTCTCTTTTCTTTTTGAATTCTTTCCCATGTCGCAGCCACCTAACCTCAGCCAGACCAAACTCTCACCTTTGAAAGAAGAAAATTCAATTTTGCATGCACTGTTGAAAATATGCAATATTCCCTCCGGATGAGCACATTTGGGAATGTGCTGCAGTTATCATTTTGGCAAGGACACAACAGAAGCCCTTTCAGAAATTCCACTGATACAAATCTCAACAAGGCTTTTCTACCATCCACATCAAATTAACTCATCACCATCCTTACAAATTAACACTGAAATAAAATGATTCATGCAGCAGGGCTTCACTCAGTTTGAATATTCTAAAATCTGTATTCCAGTGGTAGCTAATGCAGAATGAAAGAACAAAGACAGATAGCTTGAAACTTTTATGTTCAGAAAACCAAACTTCCATTAATAAAAATGTAAATCATACCCTGGCTAGTCTCTTTGTATGCACTTTGAGCCATTATGATGTACTCAGTGGAATAATGGAATAATTATATAACAAGGAATAATATCAGTGCCATCAAAACAATAGTGTGCTCTACACAAATACAAAAGAGATATGAAACTATATGGTAAAAAGTCTAATCTGAATTATAAAATGCGGTTAGGCTTTCAATCAACTACATTTGCAGTCACAGCAGTGTCTTATTTTTTGTTACTTGATATTCATGTTAGAGATTTAACTGCTGAACTATAAGAACTAGAAACTCTCTGAATCCATAATTTTCAAAATGCTGATTGTTTTGAGGCTTCTGTGTTATATTATCATATATACATGCACATTCACACAGTGATAAAGTTTGTGAGCACAGGGAAGCTAAATAATAGTGTTTTATAAAACATTTTTTGGAGAGAAGTAATCAGCCAGAAAGCTGAGAGGAGAATCTGGGTGGCAACTCCAGTATCAGCTTTGGAAGATACCTCTGCAGTGGCACATTACAAATTTGAATGTCACAATTTAAGCTTTGACTTTGATCTGGAAGATCAACATTGGCTATTCAAAATTTATTGTGTAACTTTCTGTCAGCTGGAGGCGCAGACACTAATGGAACTGACACATTGGTTTCGTTGCTATTTAAAACAATCAAATCTGTTTCACCTTTTATTACGCAGGAACTGATGGAATGCAATAGGCATATTGTTTTTACAAAACTGTTTTGGGGAGCCCAGGTCGATTTATGAGTCACACTCAATTTATGTCAGAGCTGTCTCATGGCACGAGCACCGAAATTCCGCCTTACAGAAGTGTGTTTCAAATGCAATCTAATTTACCCTCAATATTATACAAGTGTTTACTGCTCATTGTACAAATATCTCTAAGGGCTTGCAACCTGCCAACAATGTGCAAGGTGACAGAAGTATTCAAAATGAAAAACTGAAATATTTAGGAAAAAGCAGTACAGCAGAGAAGTGGATCACAGGGGCTGAAATGACAGATCATCCCTCTCCACTCATTGGCCATTGGATGTGCTCAGCAAGGCTGAACCACAGGGCAAATGACTTTTGAGACACACTCACATCACAGGTGGGAAAAAAATCTGGTTTGTATTTCACTCAGTCTGATATAAATCATGAATTCCAATGAAAGAAATGAGCATACATGCCTGCAACAACAGCGTCTAGGTGAAACATCAGTGGAAGCCTTTTCTTTTGTTCCTTTACCACTTTGTTCTCTCTATGCAGGAATCATCTAGGATGTTTTATTATATGTAAATTTCCCTTCAGTGCAAAGCCTCATCACTTCATAAACAATGCAGTAGCAGGTAGTCTGGTTAAAATAAAAGGATATTGCCAAAATTGCTTTGCATCATTCTTCTAGCCTAATTTTACAGTAGAAAAGACTGGTTAATGATGTAAAATGTAAGTGTTGTAATTCAATATTAGTACAGCTATTCTTGCAATCATTGTTAATAAATTTGTTGCAAAAGAGTCCACATTTTTCTCCTCTGGAAAAAGTACAGAGTGTATGTGCTAAATTACTAAAATGAAGCCACACAAATTTTAACTGGAAACTGCAGGTAATAACAATACAACAGTGTGTCCATAAACAGTTTAATTACAGACACTAGTTGGAATGATTGCTCTGTGCTACTGTCACAAAGATCATAAAATACTTGATGAATGGGTAATTTGAACCAAGTAAGAAGACCTGGTCTCCCTTCTGGTTCATGCACGTGATTTTAGTGGGTTCTGGGCACAGAGTTAGTGCTTTATTTGGAAGTATTAGTTCTTGCTTTGCTTCAAACATGGGCACCCATCTGCCACACAACTGCATGGGAAGCCGGGCAACAAAACCACAAATTCCTGTTCTACAAGAGCCCTCTTCCTCAGAAAATCCATCATCATTTTCCACTTCCACCACTGTCGGAGTCTGGAATTATGAGAAATATTTCTTTGCATGTTTAAGAGATTTTAGAATCTCTGACAAACAGTGTTTTTAACTTTTGTTCATGGAAAAAGGGCTTTTAGGCTCTGGAATGAAGCAGAGTTTTCAAGAATGTGTATTAGACAGTAGAATAGTGTGTAGTTTTATCACAGGGTGAGAATTTTAGATAGATGGGGGTTTTAGGACAATAAGCAGGTGAAGACAAGATGGAGGAATCACAAGGCTTTTGGGTTTCTTCCTTCTTCCTCATCTACTCCATGTTCTGCAGTGAGGTGGTACATTATGGTTGGTTTAGAATAGAGTCTAACCTTCTAACATGGATAATAGTTATTGGAGAAGTATTATAAATACTGATTACATGGATTGTAATATAAATATCCACGCCACCCTGAGGGCAGTAGGATTTGGAATTTGGTATTCAGGGGATTCGGGGTTTTGTGCCTTGGACTGACTTACAGTGAGGAGCTCTGCTGGTCAGGAACAGAATGTCATAAAAAATAATAAACTATGAAGAAAACATAAGAAGAGACGACTCACGGCCTTTCCTTTTCAAGTTCTCTGGCTGGAGCAAACAAAATTGTACATTCTCGGGGTCAGGAAAACAGCCGGCTGGCAGAGACACACAAAAATAATTTTTTATAAACCTGAGACACCACAAATTTTGTTTGATGGGTGAGCAAAACCCAGGAGCCCTACTGAAACGTGTGGTACCACGTCTGAAGAGTAAGGCAGTCTTTCTCTGGAATGAAAGTTGAAGAATTTAGTACTTAAATAGCTACTATGGCCCATAGTAAGACTTGTCTTCAGCCTCTGCACTGCAAATTAAACTACATCCTGGAGTGACAAAGACAAGATAATTATCTCCACTAACTTTTAGCAGGGGTAGTTATCAGTGTCAGCCTCACTCTCCTTTGTGCTTCAGTAATTCCTAATGAATGTGTATGAGAAAAAAAAATAAAAGGGACCTTTTACACATTTACCTTTCATTGTCAGACTTTCACAAAGCCCTTTAAAAAGTAATGAATGTGCAAGGCTGACAGTATGAGTATCCTAGAAGCAAACAGGGTATCCGTTATATCCAAACCAGTTGGTCCCAGTCAGGTTTGGGCTGGGAGGCTGCTGGGCAGTAGTGGGAGGCTGCAGGCTCAAGGGCTCACCTGGGCTGCAGATTGCTTCTGCTGCACATCAGTCCCTCCAGATGCCAAGAAAGGAACAGCAGTGACCTTGCAAGAGCAATTTGTACAAATTAGACGAGTGTTCATTTTGTATTTTCATTCATTGACAGATTTCTGTCAATTACATAGAATCACAATGGTTTGGGTTGGAAGGGATCTTGAAATCCATCCCATTCCAACACCCTGCCTGGCAGGGACCCCTCCCAGTGTGCCAGGTGCTCCCAGCTCCAATGTCCAGCCTGGCCTGGGACACTGCCAGGGATGCAGGGGCAGCCCCAGCTGCTCTGGGCACCCTGTGCCAGGGCCTGCCCAGCCTGCAGGCAGGGAACAATTCCTGCCCAATCTGCCATCCAGCCCTGTCCTGTGGCAGTGTGGAACCACCCTTCCTTATCCTGTCCCTCTAGCCCTTCTCCAATATCCCTCCCCAGCTCTCTTGGACCCTCAATTTACACCTGAGTATAAGATTTTTCCTAAACTTAAATAGCTTCTTGTTAGTTTAAAAAAGGTAGAAAGAAAAGGCACAAAGTACCTTTGTGACAAATATATGAGGATGTGCTTTGAAATGTTTCTAGCATTATGGCAGTTCTAGCAATATTACTCTCTTTTTAAATTAAAGGGGAACTTTCAAGGTTATTATACTGAAGGCTATTGTGTTAGGATAACTCATTCTCCTCAATTCATGCAGTTCTGATCATAATAATGCATTTCATTCTCCAAACTTTTCATTCAGAAGCCAGCTGTCATGGTGCAAAAGTACTCTCTTCCCTAGCCATGTTCTGAATTCAGACCTAACAGAATTCTCACACCAATGCATGTCTTAGAGTTTTAAGAGAAAGCTCAAGTGCCACTTTTATTAGAGGCAGTGTACTCCCTCCTGATATTCATAAGGGCCCTCAGAATTGATGCAAATGAAAATCAGATTTCAAATATTATTTCTGCTTCCTATTCTCTTTCCTTGACTTACTCACTGGCTGAACCGAGCATCTTAAATGAGACTTTGGGTTAACACAAAAATGGGAAGATTAATGTCCTGCTTTGTCTCCAGTTCTGTGAAGGCAAGTTTTGACTTACAGGTGCACACCAGCATAACGAAGGGCAAACATTTAAAAAACACCAGCATGACAACCTGGAAAATTACACATATTTTATTACCTGGAATCTTGTGATGTTAACACTTGCTTCTGTTTTGAAGATGCTCTCCTTAGATTTGGCCATCAAGTTACAGCAGCAAATTGACTTTGATAATTACACATAACAAGGCTACACAATGTAACGCAGGTAATGAGGTTTTAATTCACCAATTCATCTTGGGAATGAGTACAAGGAGCAGCAGCCAACCTCCACAGCACTTTACACATTTTTAATGCTGGTTATACCCTGCGTGTTTGTTAGCCCACGTGCAGTGACATTATTTACGCAATCCCATTAGGATTGCTCTCCTTCCAGGGGACTATTACAGAATCCACTCAGACAAAAATGAGTTATATCTCTTTAATACTTTGCCTGTCTAAAGGACAACACCAGGATACACAGTCGTCTTTCTGTGCCCTTCCCTGGTGCTGGGAGCAGGGAGGGAGGGAGGGGAGGCAGGGATTGCACAGGTGTTTTCACTACTCGTCCATCCTTTTCTATAAACCCACTCCCCAAAGCCACCAATCTGACTGTGTAAAAGAAACTGAAGAAACTGTAACTTGTTAACTTTTATCCTCTAAATCTCCTCCTTTCTACATTAGTGACATAAACCCACGGGGCTGTAGGAAAACAGTAGGTTTGTGGATACAAGTCACATGGAAACATTAAAGGCGCAACACGACCCAGAACATGTAATCTTGGTGTCCCACCAAGTCCATTTATTTTTATGTGTGGAAAGAAGCAGCTTGTGTGAAATTACTGTGTTTCTGTGCAGTTAATGGGCAGAGGAATAAGGTTTAAGGACCTCTGTAAGGAGGAAAATGCTCCAGCTGGGGTGCTCGTGACTGGTTGGACTCCCCTGGTACTTCCCTGGCAAAGCACCTTCCCCACTGTATATTTAATAATTTATTTATGCATAGTTTGATAAGTTTTAAGGCATATATTGAGCAGAAGTCTCATCCACAGTGTCTTGGATTGTTTACAATTATGTTTCTTAAGAAATCTCACATTTAACATGTCATCTACAATATACAGACAATCTTTTTTTTTTTTTTTTTAAACCAACTTTACATGACTTTTAGGAAGAGCTGGGCTTAAGAAGAAAAGTCCACCTCAGTAGAAAATGCCAGAAGTTCAATAATCTTTCTTTCAATCCAAAATTAAAATATTCAGTTCCAGGAACCAGGTCTTCTCAAAATCTGGATGTGCATTTTCTTCCTGGGTCTCTATAAAAATGCTTCACTAAAATGGAATTTATGATGCAAGATAAGTCACTTATAAACCAGCTTATTTTCAAAAAAACAAACAAAAAAACAACAAAACAAAACAAAAATCAGGTTCCCAGATGTTGTAACAAATTTTTTTTCACAGTTTCAGTATGTGTTATTTTTGTTTGTTTTTACAAATGAAAAATTCTCGAACATGTTCCCTGAAATTTAATTTTTGATGAAAATGCATTTTCCAACTGAACATTTCAAGCTGATAACTTTGAGATAGTTTTTTATATAGTTATAAATAAGCTGAAAATAGTGATTTTTTGCTTGACTGTATCTCCAAAAAGAAGTTTATACACTGCAGAGAATTAATCCAGGGTCCAAGATTTAAAAGTAGCTTTTTTCCCCAAACTTCAGAATATTGGCATTAGTTTAGTGGGTTTTTTTAATAAATAATTAGATTTTGTCATGTTGTTAGGTACAGAACTCGTTATTTAAATAATTCAGCAGCTTTATCTTAGATCTTTCTACCAGTGATTTGTAAGTTTGTTAATTGTAGCTGTTTAAGCTGGAAATTTGCTTAGCTTTGTATCTGCCATGCTAATATCACACAAACTATTTCTTTCATCTACAAATTATCTGTGTGGCTCACACTCTGCTGTGTGCTGGAGTTAAAATCCCTTGGTTTCAATGTGCTATTTCTGAATAGAAAAAAAACATCTTATGTCTCAAAGAAATTTTTATTTGCTGAGGCTCTCGCTATCCAAATGTATTCTGTGAAGTTCAGCAACAGCTTGGGGAAATGAAATAAACAAAAACAAAACCAAAAACCGCTTGTAAATACTCAGCAAGGCCTCAGAAGGGTTTAGCAGTTTAATTTTTTTTAATTTTTTGGGGGGGGGTGTTTCTTAGCTGATCATGCTTTAAACCCTCACAGTCACTGCTGCCGTGCATCAGCTATTGCCATCAAAAAGCTGATTATAGGGAATCCTCTGGAAATGCATTCCTGAACTGAAAGTAGCAAAACCAGATCATGTGAGAGAGTGTCTGGATATAGCCCAGGAAGCAGAAAAGTTTAACCACAGGCAAGAAAGACAAGTGAGGTTTATAATGAAATAAAACTAAATTTGGAGATGGACTGAGGGGAGAAATGAAGGGATTGGGGAGGATGGAAGACAACACCAGAGATCAAATAAAACCTTGCAAGTCCTTGTAGATTGGTCACTTTTTGATTACTTAGGGCAACAAAACTACCTCACAGCTGTTCAGAGTCACATTCCAAAACATTTGGTTGTTAAGAGCTATATCCTGTAAAGTGTTTGAATTTAAACTCCAGATTAGCCAGAATAGTGAGCTAAGAGCTTAATCTCATTAGCAAACTTTTACACTATATATGGTCAAATCCTCACTTTTCAACATTCTTCCTAAATAAAACCCAAAACAACAAACAAATAAACAAACAAACAAAAACCAAAAAAAAACACCATAAAACAAAAAAAGAAAACCAACAAAAAACCCAAACAAACAAAAAAACCCCTGAATTCTTTAAAATCAAAACTCTTCCTTTAAGATAGTTCATTGATAAAACAGAAAAACTCCTCAAAAAAAATGACTAAAAATCTAATAAAGTGAATTGAAGATTATTTTTCAAAAAATGTCACTGCTAAAAAAAAAAAGAAATTAAAAGCTCGATTATTTATGGTAAAGAACTTAAATAATTTGTTGTTTGTTATCTGTGCTTCTGCTTGTTTTCAGCTGCTGACTGTTCAGGTGGACAGCCCAATGAATTTAAAGAGCTGTCAACATTTTGTTTGTATTGTGAATGAGATTCATGTTTTTCACAGGTTTGACAACATAAATATCATTTAGCTTGCCAGGGGACATGTAAGTTGTGACACATTATTAATTTCTCTGATCTCCAGGGAAGTTTTTAAAGATGTGCAGCAATGGACATATAATAATAGCATTCCAGAAATCCAGGTGGCAATCCTTTTTTTTTCCCAGAGATGTACAGCAATACATAAAAGAGGTTGTCTAGTCCCACATGAGCTGTTCCCCAGGCTTCAAATCAGAAAATCCAACACCTTCAGAGTTAAAAGTGTGACGCACAGGTTTATCAAGATGCAAATTATAGCAGGCCTTTATTCCTGACTTGTTTGGGGTTTTTTACCAGTTTCCCTCTTGCTTTTTTTTGGCATTACTTTTAAAATATGAATAGAAAAGCTTCATTGAACCTCTCAATATAAAAATTCTGCAGGTGTTAGAAACATTTTATTTGTTGAAAATGAGGAACAAATACCTAGAAAAAAACATTAACAACATCTTAGGGTGGTTCCATCCTCAAATTCACCCTCTTCAAAGGAACAAGATTCTGTGAGCTCCAATTTCTCTTTCTTAATGGGCAGCAGGTTGAGGAAAAAGCTCAAGGGAGTTTAAGGTGGAAAATTCAGGAAGAAAAATCTTTTTGGAGGAGTGGAGACACAACAGAGAGATTAAAAAAAAATTATATACATATATATATATATATATGAAATGCTGTAAATTCAGTAGAACTGGCCCAGGGGTCAGCACCGCTTAGAAAGCGAGACAAAAAGAGAACACACACATCCTGGCTGAAGTAAAATATCAAATAAACAATACCTTTTTGAGTATTGTTTCTCTGTTGATAAGGTAATAATAAACTACAATAACATGAGCAAAAACAATAAAATCTTGGGTAAAATGAAAATAATTCCATCTAAGCTGTAATGTTTTCCCCTAACATACAGCCCAAGTTTTCTCTCTAATTCTATCCCATTAAAAATGACCAAATTTTCTCATATAACCAATTGATTCCACTCCATTAATGAAGTGGGTTTTTTAAAAAAAAAACAAACATATTTTTTCCTTATATTCTTAGTTGCTTTTGCCAAAAGCACATATTTGATGTTATGTCTAGCTTGATTGTCATCTTTCCTTGCCAAAGCAGGGAAGAAGTGACAGGAATTTAAAGCAAAATTATGCATAAAGAAGTAGAGAGGGAAAATCCACACACATAAAAAAGAAAAAAAAAAAAAAACTAAAAAAAAAAAAAAAGAGTATCTATTTTTCTGTAACAATTGGTTAAACAGTAAACAGCATTTCTCACCTTTATTTAAAAAACACATTTTTCACATTTTCTTCCCACATGAAAATGATCACATAATTTATCATCCTTAAAAGAGAGTCTGATTGCTAACTCTTCTCTGCCTTTCCTAACATTCTGCATAAACTTTGCTGTCAAAAAATGAGCATGGCAGAAAGAGGAAAAAAATGTTGTTGTTTTTCCCATTTCATGACTTGATGCCACTACTATCGAGAATCACACTCATCTTCTGATGTTCTCTCCTGTGTCAAAGCTAGTATCACAAATCAAAAGTGCTTCCAAAGCTTCAGTCTTTTCTTGGGTTAGAGATAATCTAAACTTTTTAGAGATTAAATTAATCTTAAGGGAAGAGATAATTTAATGTTTCCAATGTACAGCACTCACATGGGAAAATAAATACGAGCTTTTAGTTCCTTTTTTTCTCTTTCTTTTCCCAGCATTCAAGACAACTCCAGAAGAATAAGGACTAAGATTTCAGGGTGGTATTGGAAGGAGGAAAGGGTAGGAGAACTGATGAAAGTACAATGAGAGCTCTTCCAAGAATTCTTTTAGCTTTTTACAAAGAATCTTTTCTTAACTGTCTGCCAGTCCTAGACTATAGCAAATTTCTACAAAAGCTTCTGCAAAAGAACAAATCATTAAAAGCTGCAATTTCCTATTATTTAAACTGTAGCTGATCTTCCTGATTGTTCAATATTTGATTTACTTGTAGGCAACTTGGAAGTAAACCTTTTTCTGAGCCAGTATTCTAAAATATCTAAATAATTAAACACTATTCCAAATAAATAAATGCATACATGAGCACATAAATAAATCTTTCTGCTCTTTATCTCACATTCTGTTTCTCAGCTGAGGCATTGATATTACAGGACTACTTGTAATTCTGATGAAAAATAACGGCTTTAAATTTCATGATCATAGTAAAGGGCTTGTAAACAAATATTGGAAGCAGTCAGGTCTTCAGCAAAGGACCCACAAGGAGTTCCAGTGAGATGAAAGGAACTTCTCCAATGGTGCAGGGCAGCTTAGGGTGTACAAATGTCAGGATATATACTTGTAAGCTGGTAATTTATGGTGGCAATGAAAGTTCCCCCTTCAGCCTGAGAATGTGCATGAGTAATCGAAAAGGACAGACAGGTAATATAAATCTCCCAATATATGGTACTGCCTTATCTCCTTTTCATGTCTTATTAAAGGTGTTGCTAGGAATGGCTGTCTGGATTTGTATCTCTCAATTACTAATGAAGTTAGAATTCAGAAGTGTTTTAGAAGCTTTCCAGTGTGGCTTCTTGCACTCCACCAAAACGTGCCTCATCAAAATTCTGTTTGTTCTTATCCTCCCCAAGCTGCAATCTGATCTAGAAGGTGTTGCTTGCACTCTTCTTGATTTATTATCCTTTTCACTTTTGCTTATTATCACCAGGTAACCTAATTTACCACTGAGTGCAGCAATCCTTTTCATGCAGATTAAAAAATATCTGATACAGACCTGTTTCCCTTCTGTTTGGAAAAAAAAATAAAAGTGCTGATCCTGTTTGTCACTTCTCTTTGAATGCATAGCTAGCTCTCCTTGCATAATTCCCATATTTTCCCTTTACTCTTGCCCCTTCTTAGTGTTCACTGAGAACTATGCATCAAGCCTGACCAGTTTTTCCATCCCAAATCCTAAACACAGCACTGTAGCAGCTACCAGGAAGAAAATTATCTACACCTCAGCCAGACACCAGATTCAAATATTGCCAAAAAAAAAAAGATAAATCCATTTTTTGTTACAAAGAACAGGACAAAGGGATGAATTCTACACCAACATTTTACTGATATTGCCTACTTTTCCTGCCTCAAACCCTCAGATATGAATTACTACAGGTACATTGAGAAGTTGCTCCAAAAATCTATTTCAAGTCAAATGCTCTTACAATTTTTCCTGCGTGGCACTTGGAATTCTTGCCAACACTGGAAGAGGGAAAGAAAAACAATCTTTGCCGTAATTCCCACTGAAAGGTTGTGAAACCCTGCTGCTGGAATGGCTAGCTCTCACCAAAGCAGCCAGTGCTCTCTGGTTGCTTTTAAGCTTACATTTTTGTTATTATTCATCCATCATTTCCCACAGTGCCTTACATTACATCTCATTTCTGAGTAAGGACCTAGCTCTTGATTTTTGGAGTTCCACCCTGTAATGCAAACTGCGGATAATTGTGATGCTGTTTAGGTTGGATTTACAACCAGTTTTGTGCAGGACAACTCTATATTCATGCTGCCATTTCTTACCTGAAACTTTCCCTGTGTGCATGTCAGAAAATAGGAGAGGCTTTTGCTTGCTTTCCACTGTACCTGCACTCACATTTATTTTCCTATATATATCATCCACTGCTCTTTCTCACATTTCTAATACACTTATCTAGTCAGGAGGACGCTGTATTATACAATTCTCCCCATTGTAATCAATCATTTCCTACATGTCACTGTCTTTTAAAAGTAAAAGCAGGCACCTTATTATTCTCTTAAATTCCCTGGTGCCAAAGTAGCACATGAATCACTGTCTGTAGGTATGAAGTTATCTGTGATACTCTTCTTGGTGCTGCTGCACCTGTTGTGCAACTTTTTTCCTGGCTCAAGGTCATGATCACAACCTCTCATCCTCTGAAAACGGGGGAAAAAAATGAGTGAGCACTCATTACTGCAAGGGCTTAAGGAGAGCTGGTGACCAGCAAAGTTGCCCTTCAAAAAAAACATCTCTCCTGATAATCTTGTTTTATGAGCAGCCACTGGAAATTAAGGTAATAACAGAAGGTTTAAGTGAGCTGATTACTGGTTGCTTGGTGGCAACAGGTAAGTTAATTTAACCTCCACCATGTTTTTCAAATATAAGGACTTCTTAAGTTTCAGTGTGAAGGAACAAACAATTCCTTTGCCATTTCACCTAGGTATCCAGCTATTTTTGATGCCTACTAAAGAATGAATGCAGAAAGATGAGGCATTTTACTTGTTTTCACCAAATAATTGCAGGGACTTATTTTAATTTTATTTTACTATTATCAAATCACTGATGAATTAATCCTAAATTCTTCCATTCTGTTACAGATTCAGTGATACATGAGTTCATTATACCACTGAATATCACTCAAGTTACAGGGGAAAAATGCCCACCCCTGCTGTAAGCTGTGTTTTATTTGATAAATAAACCAATAAAACTGTTGTACCCCTGTTCAACAAGAGCTTCTCTGTGTCAGCCTCATAATTAGAAGTGCAAATGCAAAGAGCTGCAATTTAAAAGGGAAAATATGGCTTAGACAAACAAATGAGAATTGACAGAATTAATAATGTGAAAAAAAAAGCCAGAACAGTTTCCTGTAGTTTGACTATCTTGCTTAAAGCTGGGACAAATTGTTGTCACTACCCAACCCAAAGCTCTGATGACCATACAAAATTTGTAGGATATTTAGTGATATTTTAGGATATCACAGGATAATTTAAAGCTCCTGAACAGATATTTATTTTTTTTAATCCAGAAGAGTAAGAATATGCCAGTTTTGTACTTCCTTTGTCTGACTCTGATGCAGATATTTTTTTTTTTTCTCTCCATCACACTCTTGTACTCATCTGATGGCAGGACAGCTGAGTTTTTTGTAAAATATTTCTGCTCTATTAGACAACAAATAGATATTTTTAAAGCATTTTCCCTTCATGTGAAGCTGTATTTTGCATGGTCTCTTAGAGTCCCTGCTCCACTGAAAACATTGTTTATAATGGATATAACTGCACTTGACTATTTCATAAAATGGTTGGAAAGTAAAAATAGGGTCTTGAAATGTTGTTTGTGATTCTGTGAATCAGGGTGCTGTGTACAACCAGCTACACCAGGGTAGACACAATGGTCTAAAAAAATAGATTAAGATGAGGTAGTTGGGGTTTTTTTCCATCTCTTTTTATATATTAACTGATAAAGCTGGAACAAGGCAGAGAAATTTCACAGGTAAATACATTCTTGCTTGGGTCTGAAACACCAGAATTAGAGTGTTCTCATACTGGGCTTTGAAGCTGAGACCTCTCAAGTGCCATTTGCCTCCTCTGAATTCGCAAAAAAATGAAGCAGAAGAATCTTCCAATAAGGTGAGACAGCATTATTTTATGGATTTAAATATTGCATAATATTTATTGTCATTTTCCCTACGTTGGTACATTGTATATTTTGGTAGTTCCATTCCAGTGCTGCAGGGCTGATCCAAGAAAGGCTTTAAGGAAATTAAAACAACACTGAAAATTACCCACCTGGCTCCCCCAACAATTGTAAATCAATCTACAGATTTGAAACCATGCAGAAGTCCAATGGATACATCTTTCCCTAAAAAAAAAAAAATCCCTCAAACCTCAGGGTAGGCCCCTCCCTTTTGTTGAACCAAACACATGGGAACTACTTTGTCTCAGTACTTAACTGGGCATAAAATACAAAGGTGTTCTTTGAAACCCCTCCCATGTGTGTCTGGGCAGTCTGCCAAGCAAAACACCAAAAGTCATGTGTTTTCCAATAAAAATGAGACAAACCAGGAAATATAATTACTAAATAGCAGTGAGTACACGATATAAAAAATTCACTGAATACAAAGTTTTGCATAAGAAGCAGTGTCTGTATGGTTACACAAGTTACACTGACCAAAAATAATGGAAGTTTATACTGAAAAGATAGACAAGAATTAACTTTAAAGGAAGTTTTTTCCCTAGCTAGGAAGAAATACTTTGTAATGCTAGACCTCAATCGGCATGACTTGTTTTAAATTATTATATGTATTTAATCATATTGCTTCAATGAATGTTTACTCTTTTCAAATGTATTTTTCATTAGCTAAACAGACACAAATCTCCATTACTTGTTATGGTAAAAGAAGAAAGAAAATAAAAGCCTTCAGTGAATTCCAGATTATGACTCATTTGATCTCTCAAGTTGCCTAAGTCTTAGTGATAAAAAAACATAAAAGCATTTTTTTCATTTTGAAGTACTCATACAGAATTGTTGAGTTTCCAAAGTAATTAAAGAAAAAAAATTAAAATTACATGAACCCTCAGTAAAGAATCTGTTTGTGCTCCTTACTTCAGTGAAGTGTAACATTTAGGAGCAAATCTCTTCAATACTTGTCAAAGACATGGCAGATGTATAACTGCTTATTCAGAGTATAAGGAGATGAAAAACTGTTTTTCATTCATGAAACATTCAGCAATTATGAAAACCCAGGGACCAAAAAGAACCAAGGGACAAAAAAAAACCAAAAACAAGCCAAACAAAAAAAAGGATATTTTTAATGTAATTCCATACGTTAAAAGCATCCATCACCTAATGGAAGTTTGTGTTATGTCTGTGTTTTCCTGCAGCAACACTGAATTGAGGGAATTCTCATCCATGTTAAAACTGAATTTGTCTAAAGCTTTTTTTTTTGCCCACACTTTCAGCTTCTGATGGGCTGAGCCTCTCATTACACTTCAAAATTATTTTATTTATTTTTATCTTTTCTACTACAGATGGGTTGCAGAAGACAGCAGAAGAAAATTGCCAAAACATTTGTCAAAAATTCTTCTTTTTTTGAAAAAAAATAAAGCCTGCACTTTCTCAAAAACTGATTCTTTTTCACATTGCTGTTCACTTTAGAGTGGAAAACTCTATTGTTATATGTAGTCAGCAGTCATTAATTTATTTACTTGTAGATAAAATAATAAATAAAACAGATAAATAAATTGATAAATAGAATAGATAAATTCTGTGAAGTTTAAACAAGCAGGCTGCTGTGAGGAAGAACGTTTAAATTCAGAGGGGAGAGTTTTGGCAAAGCTTCACAATCTCTATGAATTCTGTGTTCAAGAATAATGACAATTTCTATTTAATCCTAGAAGAGGCCTTGGTCAGTTTGAGTCTAGCACAGAAAGTTGAAGGTTTTTTACTTGTTTGGCTTTAAGTCTCCTGCATATCATCCTGACATCTTGATATCTCTAGAGAGTGAGGACCTCTGCTCATCTGGACACAACAGAAATGCATTATAGATTTAGTTAAATTGTTTGATATCACTAAAAATCTGTTTTTCCTTGGAAGGAAAAAAACCCCCTCAAATTTCTGGGCAAAAGACTCTTGCCAAAAATGACCTCACTTTGTTCAATCGTTTTAGGAAATTGATTTATGCCAAGTGTTCATGTCTTGGGGTTTTTTTGGGGGTTTTTTTTTCCCTACTATATTTTTGCCAGTAAATGCCCTTGTAAAATGGATATATATGGCTTTTAGAGTCATTTCCCACTGAACAGTAGCACTAACTTGTAGCTGCCTGGCTGTTTTACAAATAATTTTAGAGTGATTTGATCACAGGATAATTTAAAGCTCCTGAACAGAGCTCACCACTTTAGGTTCTCTCTCTCTGCATGGGAAGGATCAAACCATGGACCTTCAAGCACCTGATAAGTCCACTTGGCTCAACATGTAAGTTTTTTT
>CM031878.1:74199418-74218258 GCA_018697195.1 Certhia americana
CAGCCAGCGCTGCTCTGGTTGTATTTTACCTATTCATTAATAAATTGCATTTCTGCTGGTGTATTTGCCATCTGCTCCTTTCTAGCAGCCCCAGCCGCAGGTGCCATCGCCGTGGGCTGGTGGGGCTGAGGGACAGTGCTGACCCTCCCAGCACTGCCCTCCTCTCCCTCACCCCTGGAGCCATCACAGGGCCCTCCCAGCCTCAGCGTTCTCCTGCTCCCAGCCTGTGCCTGCTCTTTTTCCAGCCTCAATCCACATCCCAGCATCTGAGGTGTAGGGCATCCCTAAATCCCATACCTGAGCAGAGGCTGGTTCATTGTGGGACCCACCTGGGGACATCATCTTTACCCCTTCTGATATTTCCTGCCCCTCCAGGGGCTCCTGGACAACTCCCAGATCCCTGCTTGGAAAGGACTGATGGTTTCCCAGCACAAAAACTGAGAGGTGTCAACAATGCATTGACTGAAGGGTTCTGAAAGGGGCTGGGAATTTCTTCTGGCAAGACACGACACAGGAATCTTGCTCCACACCAGCACTTTGGAGTCATTTCCTCACAGCTTCACCCAGCATCTACAGAACCCTAAACAGTGGGTAGGATGGAAAAGCCCCCAGCAGAAGGAGAAAGGAGCCTGTGTCAAAGAAAACAGCTATTTATTTCCTCCCTCTCAGCTTGAAGGGACAGCGGGATCTGTCGGCTCTCCTCCTCCGAGAGCGTCGAGTCTCCTCCCGGGGCCGGGACCAGCGCCGGGACCGGCGGGTCCTGCCCGTACGGGGTGTGGAGGGACCCGGATCCGAACCGTTCTCCGGCGAACCGGCCCGGGACTGCGACTGGAGCTGGTACTGGAGCTGGTCCGGCACGGTCTGGTGCTGCCCCAGACCGTGCCCGGAGCTCTCTCCCGGGCCAACTCCATCCGCTGTGTTCTGCTCCTGCCTGCCGCCGGGATTAACCTGGGCCAGCCGCTGCTGCCAGGCGTCCCTGCAGGACTGCATGGTGACATGCAGCAGGCCGTGGATCAGCTGCGCCGTGTATTCCCCGAGGTATCCGTGCAGCGTGTGTGTCAGCGCCTGCTGGTCCGGCCCGCAGATGCAGAGCGTGGACAGCGCGATGCTCTCCACCTGCCGGGCCTCCCACCACTGCGGGCCGTAGATGGCATGCAGGCTCTGCCGCAGCCACGGCCGCACCGAGTCCAGCAGGTGCTCCTGGCTTTGCAGCAGCTCTGCCCACATCTCCAGTTGGCGCTCCTGGGAGGACACGGGCTCCTGGCCGGGCTGCTCAGCCGGGTCCGGTGCTGCCTGCGGGTCTGGGGGCTGTGCCTGGTCATAAACCAGGCGGAACAGAGCCCTGCGAGCCCCCATCGAGGGCCCCAGTGGCACCCCGGCTGGGCTCAGCACACACTGCAGGAAATCGCTCTGGCCCAGCACGGAGAAGCGGGCGCTGAGCATGGGGCTGTCACACTGCGGACACGTGGCGCTGGTGGCCGAGTGTCGCAGCAGGCAGCCCAGACACAGCTGGTGGCCGCAGGGCACGAGGGTCGTGTCGCTGTGCACTCTGCGGCAACCGGGGCAGTCCCACTCGGTCTGCGTGGCTTTGCTCACGCCCGGTGGGGATGCGGGGGCAGAAAGGGAGAGGAGGTTCCCCATGGCGAGGAGCGGCAATGGGTCTGGATTTGGGGGTCTGGAAGGTCTCTTCCAGATGATTGTGTGATTGTGCAGTGCTTCCAAAGCAGGTCAAGCACTGCACAATGGGGAGAGGCTGTGGCTGCGGGTTATGCTGGGGTATGCAGGGCAGGGAGAGAGGTTCAGGGATGTTGAGGACACTGTCCCTGCTCCCCAAGCCCTGCTGCCCAACCCACAGACAGCCTGTGAGGAATGTCTCCCCACGGAGCTCACCACCGCGGTGCTGGCCGCCCACGCCAGGCAGGGCTCAGGACACGGAGAGATGCTCCAGGACAGACAGGGAATTGCCAGTGGCAGTCTCCAGTTCAGCACAGGGTTCCAGCAGACACCTGGCTCCACTCTCCAGGACTCACAACCTCGCTAGGCAGCAGTCCAGGCTGGAGCCACGCTGGCTTTGCCAGTGCCCAAATGCAGTGAGGGATGAGACATCACCAGGCATTCACCCGTGATGTCACAGTCACTCTTGGTTTGTCACCCTCCAGCTGCAGGTGACATCACAACAGGACATTGGCCCCCACAGGCAGCAGGGGAAGAAGGAAAATATTGCTTCTTGTGTTTAATTGTTGTGTTTTCATGCTGCTCTCAGCCACCCACGTCCATCTGTGTGTCCTGTCCCTAACCCTGGCTGAGGTCCCCTGTGAGGGAGAGCCTGGTGGGGGCTGCCCACCCCCAGTCACACGGAGACAGGGCTGGGTGTTTCTGTGGGGCACCCCAAAGGCACCCAGAGCAGCTCCAGCTCTCTGCACATGCACCCCTCCTTCCTCCTGGGGATGCTCCTAAATCACAGAATGAGCCAGGCTGGAAAAGACCTTTGAGACCATCGAGTCCAACCCCTGAGCCAACCCCTCCTCATCAACTAAACCATGGCACTGAGTGCCACCTCCAGTCCTGTTTTAAACCCCTCCAGGGACGGGGGCTCCACCATCCCCTGGGCAGCTCATTCCCGTGCCCAGTCCCTCTTTCTGGCAGGAATTATTTCCTGATCAGGTCCAACCTGACCTTCCCCTGCAAGTCTCCTCTCCTTCTCTCAGTGTGTGCCAGGGAGCAGAGACCAATCCTCACCTGGCTGCAGACACCTGTCAGGGAGCTGCAGGCAGTGATGAGATCACCTCTGAGCCTGCTCTTCTCCAGGTAAACACCCCCAGCTCCCTCAGCCACTCCTCACCTGTGCTCCAGACCCTTCACCAGCCTTGCTGCCCTGCTCTGGACACGCTCCAGCCCCTCCATGTCCTTTCCTAAACTGGGGGGGCCCAGAACTGGACACAGCACTTGAGCGGTGACCAGTGCCCAGCACAGGGGAAGAATCCCTGCCCTGGTCCTGCTGGCCACACCATTCCTGATCCAGGCCAGGTGCCACCTGGGCACACTGCTGGCTCTGTTCAGTCACTGCTGAGCAGCACCCCCAGGTGCCTCTCACCCCTACCTGAGCCCCACTGCTCCTTCCCCCAGCCCGTAGCTGGGGCAATGAGCACCTGAGGGTGCCAAAATGGCAGGGGGGCTGCACTGACACTCGTTCTTGTACCTGCCTGTGCTGCCAGCCCCCAGCCTCACCTGAGGTGTTGTTAATTGTGCCCTGGCTTTCATGGGGCAGCTGCAGCACAGTAAAACAGTTCAGGTTCCAGAGAGAATAAAGGGTGTGTGTGCCCAGGTGGTATTCTCACAGGAATTGGCCAGGTGAGCATTGAATGCTGCCCCAACAAGGAAAAGGCCAACACAGCAGCTGCAGTTACCTGGTGCTACTCTAAAGAAAGCTGAAAAGGTACAACAAAGGAGAGTGGGGGTGTGCTTGTAAGATAAAAATCAGCATTTTGTGCCTTGTTACTTGTGCTGGAGGCACCCCAGAACAGCCCATGCAAAGTGCCCTGGAGAGGAGGAAAAGGGTTAATGGTCATGAGCAGCCAAAGACATCCTGATTTGCTGTAATGAGTAAGGGAATTTTAGACTTAGGAGAGAAATTTCCCCCTTCAAAATTAAGCAATAGGTGAAAAGACTACACCTGTCCCTTGAGAGAGGACAGACCCAGGCTCTTTAATAGCATAAATCCAAAGTCAGGGTGGATAAACACCAGCTCTCCCTCACTGAACTGGCTGTAAGCAATACAGAAATGCAAATGTGCATCACACAAAGCTGTTTTGGGCTGCCCAGTCTTCCTGTTTGCTGTGGTATTACTACCCACGGCACTCAATCCTGTGTCAGTCACCAAACACAGTGCTTCCCCCAGCACAACTGCAAGTCAAGGAGAAAAACTGCACATTTTACATTTAACTTCGTACAAAGTATACAACTTCTGCCTAATTGTTGCCTTTTGCCCTCTTAAAAGTTACAAAAATATCTCTCCAGGAGGAATAAAAAATAATCCATGGTACAGCATTAGTTCCACTTATAAAGACATGAAGATCTTATTTATGTCTTCTGCAAATCAGAGTACAAAGCAATATTAACATAACAGAAGTTTTTTTTACATCATCAGTATGGGACAAGGCATAAATTTCAGCCTCCTCTTTCCAGAAGGGCTAAACTTCCAAACAGCAGCGTTTTTGGAAGTGTGAGTTTGAATAACCCCTTCAAAACGCTGACAACTTTTGGAACGTGTACTCCGGGAACACACCGGACAACCGCAAAGTATATTAAAATATGTAAAAACAAAAATAATTTAGGACTGACGGTGCTAAATCTACAGTCTCTTTCAAACTGATTTCAGTCATTTATTTCTCTCTGGTGACCGCCCTCGGGCAGTTTCATGGCTCAGCAGAGGCAGGAAATAGCTCGTACCTTAGCACTCGGGCTCAGGCTGGCGCTGCAGCGGCGCCGGGAGCTGCATGGGTGCTCACATGGGTGCTCACATGGGTGCTCACATGCTCTGGGCTGTGCTCCCAGCACATGCTCTGGGCTGTGCTCCCAGGGTGCAGGGCTCAGGGCCCTGGCAGCACCGGAATCCCCCGCGGGCACGGCAGAAGGCGTGTGCCGGTTGTTCTCAGTCGCTGTCGTACTCCTCGATTCTCAGCTCCTCCTCCTCCTCCTGCATGGCCTGAGCTGCGATGGGTTGGGGCTGGCTGCCGGGCAGGTCACTCCCGCTGGACTGGCTGGAGGGCAGCCCCTCGGGGTCACCGTGGGACAGCTCCGGCAGCCCGGGGTCCTTGTCACCCAGAGCTTCCAGCTGCAGCCTGCAAAGCACCAGGGCAGTGGCCATGGGCAGCCCACAGTGCTCAGACTGAGCACCTTGAGCTCGGGGTCTTTGTCACACAGAGCCTCGTCCCCCTGCACAGGGGCACTTCAGCGGCTGCTCAGTAACACACTTTATTCTCTGTCAGGACCCCTGAGCAAGCAAAAAACTGCATTTCCCTGTACCACTGATGGGAAAGGACAGTGCTTTCAGCAGGAAGTGATCCCTCAGATCAGACACCGTGACACCCCACCAAGTTATTAATGCAGGTATAATGTTGGGGAGGAAGAAACAGGAAAATCCTATAACTCTGAGTACTTATCCAAAGATGGTAAGGATGCAGAAACCAGAAGAGACATTGAAATGAAAGCAGTGTTTGTCTGAATGTTTCTAGAACAGCTTGGGCTGACCAAAGCTCTTTCTCTCTTTGTTAGCAATGTCATTTACTAACAGACAGCCCAAAACCAGAACAGACCCTTCTTCCCTGGCTCAACAGGAAGGGACCCCTGATAAGATTTAGAGATTAGAAAGAAATAAAACATGGGAATGGAGGGATTCCTATAGGATGTATGTAAATGTAGAAATTTGTATTTGATGATAGATTGGTTAATGAGAAAGTAGAATATTCACCATAGAAAGAGATAGAAGTCACTGTAAAAGGAGAGTCACTCTCTTTTTTTGCTCTCTCCTGCTCTTACTCTCTCTTGCTCTTATCCTCTTATTCTCTCTTTCCTTGTGCTCTCTGCTGCTCCTGTCTCCTCCATCCTGCTCTGAGCTAACCCCGAGCTGGGCTCTTTTCACCCACACCCTGTGGAATAAACTTCCAAACTAAACCATAGAGATCCAGCTGAGCACTGCCCCACACTGTTCTGGCACAGAACTGTTTCCTACAGTATAAAATATCAGTATCCACAGGTATGCAAGGAAACTAAGAAGGGACCTATGTAATGAAAGGGTTCTTCCCCTTCATATATGACACAGTTTCACTTTTTTTAACTATGGACAGAAGGGCAGCTTACCTCCCAAAATGTCTTTTCAGTGGCAGCCTCCCCACATCTTGGATAAAAGCAATCTGAGCTAAGAACAAAGAACCACCAGCATCACATAAGGTAGATCATAATGAGCAGACAGTTGAACATAGTAGAAAATAAACCATGAGCTTAGTTAAGTATTCCTGTCTATATCTGAAATATTTTAGATACCAAAACACCGTGCATGTAACTGCTTTTTTCCCAAAGTGTTACAGTTTACCACAACATATTTACAGATGGCCTACACACAGAATTACAAATCCCTAACAATCATCCCCTGTGTGTTTATCATTCAGAGTTTTTATTCCACAACTTATAAAATTCACTCATCATGATGTCAAGGCCCTAGTTCAGACATGATGCTTTTTACTAGAAACAATTAACAACAGCATAAGTGACCCAGCTCTCTAAATACTGATTTTTGCATTAAGTACCACACAAAGTTAATTTTTTCTGCGTGAACTGTTTGCGAATGGATTATCTCAGATTTAACTTTTTTTTATAATGCACTGCAAACTTGAATTTTGCTTCCTTCTATCTGTGAAAAGTTTTTTGAGGTGTTATAAGTCTGTTCCTGTTACTGGAGAGATATCAGAAGGATCCAGTCAACATTGCAAGGTTTCCAAATCCCTTCTCATCAAATCCTCCAGCAAATAAAATAAATTAAAAAAAAAATAAAAGCCCTAAGCCTAGAGAGCACCTTAATCACTGAAGTTTGACCAACCTACCAGGGCAGCTTTAATTTTGGCTGTGGTACTGGAAGCATCTTTGGGCATCAGCTACATAACATTAATCAGGAGAGGTTTTTACTCTGTTTTTATTATGTTTACTATGTTTTATACTGAACCAAAAGCATTAACAGTACTGGCCTTTTGGCTTATGAAATTTTGTCACTATGTTTCAACTGCAAAAAGAGTCCCAGATCAAAAAAGAGTCACCTGCATGGATCCATCTTACCTTGGTTTCTCATTGGGTTTGCTAACATAGCAAGATAAGGCAGCAGCTCTGTCTGAAGGCACTCAGGTGGTAAACAGAAGCTTGAAAACAGAGATTTTGCAGCAAGGCAATTTTCCTGATACTGTAAGAGTTTGGGGAGAGGGGGGAACACAGGTAAAAAACCTGGTAAAACATTATGAATGCAGATTTTCTGTACCACAACACACAGGCTTTCTTCCTGCCTGCTACAGGGAGCTACTAATAAATGAGGCCAGATAAAGAAAAGGTAAGCAGTTAACATACCAATCATAAAAATGGCAGAACCCTTCAACTTTGCCTTTTACTGGGCATTAAAATTTCAAAAGAAAATATTTATCCCTTGATTACAGGATTCCCAGCCCACCCAGGCCAATGCTTTTTGCCAATACATTAGTTCAAACATAAAAAAAATGCCAAGACCTGCTGTACCACCTGAACAAGCTGCTTCTGACACACACATAAACCACAACAGCAGGAATTTCTTACACTTATACAACAACGTGATTCAAAGTGCACCAAACCAAACTCAGTTCTAGAAAAACTTAATAGTATTTCAACTGCAATTGTCTCTCTCTTAATTTGGGATTAAGACTCTCCCAGGAACATGCCAGCTTGGACACAGGCATCAGACTTTGTCAGAGGCCTGCAATTTATTTTTACATTAAAGGAGTTTTGCAAACTGCTCTTCTAGCAAGTGCTTAACAGAGCTGGATTATCTGAAAACCAGGTATTTGACAAGTTTAGCACTGTGATCAAACTTCACCTGTACTACTCAACAGTCACACCTTAGGGGAAAACGAATTAAGAGGCAATAAAACCAAAGATTTACCTTTTTATTGATCAAAAACCACTGTGGTTTGTGTAAGGGTCGGAAGCCCATGCCCCCCTGCTGGTGGGCAAAGGCTCTGGATGTGTTGGAGTGGATCACCCCTCGGGTAGCCACGGAAGAACTGTAGCTCTCCATCACAAGCCGTGTCTAGGAGAGAAATGGGGGTTTGTCTGAGCTCCAGGCAGCTCCTCTGCACTGAAACACACTCAGGAACTGCAGGGCAGCAACATACACAGCATTTTAAAGTCTAGATTTCTGCACAGCTTGTATTAAAAGCAGCTGAGGAAAAAGGAAACGGCTTGATTCCTTCTTAGCACAAACATATTCTACTCAAAAATACTTTATAGAGTATCCTACAAACACTACAACCCACTATAATAAAATGCTGGCAGAAGCTGGGCAAAATGTTGGCTCTGCATCTCTTCAGCAGCTGATGTAGTTCAACATTCATCACCAATTCATGTCACTCACACCCCAAGCTTCCAGCAAACTTTCCAAGAAGTCGAGGGGCTCGATGTCAAAGTACTTAAAAACAAGTGTGTGCCTACAAAAAGATGACACTTACACTCCAGTTACTGCAAAGGACATCAGCAGTGCTCAAATATTCACTGGCTCTCACTACATCATCTATATCAGAAAAAAAGTCCACATAGTTCTGGTGAAGGTACAGATTGAACATGCTTCCAGACATATGTGATTTTTCCACAATATCCTGTTAGGAAGAAGAAAAGTTTGGATTTTACAGGTGGATAAGGAAAGGATCCTGTGTCTAAAAAAGCTGTGATAGATCTAGGTCAGGGAGCTGGAAGACAAGGTCCGTGCTGGGATGCCCAGACTCAAGGAGCTGGTTTGCCCCTGTGGTCCCTTCCAGATGAGTGATTCTCTAACCCAGACTGAATGCACTGAGACCAACTGAGAACAGCAGCAGAAGCCCTGTGCCTGAGAATTTGCAGCAATCACTCAGGGCCCAGCTGAGCTGGTGGAGCCAGGAGTACCTCAGGCTGAATGAGCAAGGTGTGCCGGTGGTGTTCGGACAGGTGAGCAGGCAGCTGAGGGCACTCTGCTTCTGACACGGCTTCTCCTGAAAAGGATGGCACAGGCTTTAGTCTTTATGTTCACAAATGCTGCTAGCAACTGCCAGCTCCACCAGCAGCTAAATTACAGCATTTCCCTTTCACAGAAATCCCTGGAGCAGGCAGGGATTAATGGACTTAATTATTATAATCAATATTACACAGTCACCGACGCACAATTAGTTGCATTAAGCTTCATGTAACAAATGTAATCAAATTATTTTTGTATTCCCTCACCTCACTACCTCTGCACAGTTGGTTTTGGAGTGAGTATTGTGAACTACTACCAAAATGTGCACAGCCAGTGGCATAAGGGACCCTGATTTAGCTGCTTTTTTACTGTTGTTACTGAACAAACATCCCAGAGGCCATCCAAAGCCTTACTTCAGCAACTCCAGCTAGTAGCAGCTGGCATGCTTTGCCCACTGAAAGGGGGAAAAAGGTCAAAGTTTTCTTACTTTTGCAATAAATAATTTTCCCCAGAGCATGGAAAAGAAAAATGGATGCATCCTTGCCACCAATAGCTTGTATCTCCTGGTCTTCCGAGGTATCACATTTACTTTTCTTTCTTACTTTGGATACTCCTGCTTCCTCACATTTCATTGTGGAGCTCTTCTTCTTCTTCAACCAAAATTCCTTCTCCAATGAGCAGTCTATCAATAAAATCAAAAATAAAATCAAGGCAGCGTGAGTGATTCTGCAGATGTTTTCTCTTACATTGCTACTGCTGAAGTTCTGTGTGAACAAACAGTACTAATAAAAGGAACAGAACAGGACCTAGGGAGCACTATGAGAAAACTCATTTATTAGGAACAAAACCCGAGTCACCTAAATTAGCATCACCCATTACCTTCATTCCACTTCTGTGCCTTAAGACACAGCTGAGGTACCAAGCACTTTTCTGAACAATGGTCTTTGAAAAAAGCATTCAGACTTATCTCTTCTAGTTCTGATGCACTCCCCACTTGGCCATGTTTAGAATTTCATGTTTATAAGGTACAAATACATGTAAATTATATTTCAGTAGCATCCTGTTATTGGCTACATCCTGTTAACTCATCAATTTTGTCCTTTACTGGCATTATCTGTACAATAACCTGAATTATAAACTGGCAAAGAAAACATTTCATTTAGGTGATTCTTCCAACCTCCAACTACCTTCCACAAACTTTTGAGCTTCATGAAATAAAACACTTATTCTGCTCTAAGCTAACAAACTTGAAAAAAAAAAATTACACAAACTGGTTATTTTAACATTATTTAGATTTTCTGGAGCATGTGTCCAATCACCAATCTAATATTCACTCAGGCTAATGGCAAAATCACCACTCTGAGGACAATCCTCTGTTTTTCTGAGTCACGCAGAGCAATCCAAATTTGGTACACACCTCAAAACATCATCAGAACTACTGACCTTCAACACCTGCAAGCTGAATACAGAAACTTCACTTCCTGCCTTGTGTAATATAAATAACACTGCCCAGCTAATTTCAGTGTACCCTAAACACTAAAACTCAAAGTATAACACTCCCTCTTAAAAAATGGACTTGAAACTACCTTTAATCTTGTATTCCATGAGCACATTTGCTATTTGCAAAGGAAATGAGAGGAAAAAAAATGTGTGACAGAAATAATACCATTACTTGCTCTACCAGAAGACAATATTTGAGTCTGCTTCCTTAGGTCTAAGTTTAATGTAAATGATGTCATCATTTCACAGTCCTGAGAATGAACAACACATGGCAGAGCACTGCTTTTAAAAATGCAACTCCCATACATCAGTTCCTTAACAATTATGACTTGCAAAATGCTCATAAAAAAAGCAGTTTAGAAAATGCAAAAACCAAGCAGTGAAAGTATCCCTTTCAAACAAAGGCTGCATCATAGGAGCTTTGACCAACAATAAATATCAAAGATATTTAAGAGATATTTCATCAAATTACATCAGCACATGTCTCGGGCTTATAAAAAAATATTTTTGTGTGTCTCTGCTGATGGGCTGTTTCTCTGTGCACGAGAATGCAAACAGAGTTTTTTCTCCCAGCCAGAGAGTTTGAAGAACTGGCCATAAGTCATCTCTTCTTATGTTCTCTTTATTGTTTATTATTTCATATCATTACATTCTGTTCCTGACCTGCAGAGCTCTTCACTGTAGCTTAGTTCAAGGCACAAAACCCCAAATACCAAATACTCAAATTCCAAATCCCAAATACCCCACACACAGGGTGGTGTGGATATTTATACTACAATCCACATAATCAGTATTTATAACACTTCTCCAATAACTATTATCCATGTTAGAAGGTCAGACTCTATTCTAAGCCAACCATAATGTGCCACCTCACTGCAGAACATGGAGCAGGTGAGGAAGAAGAAGAAGAAACCCAAAAGCCACGTGGACTTCTCCATCTTGTCCTCACCTGTCTGCCATCCTAAAAACTCCATCTATCTAAAATTCTCACCCTGTGATAAAACTACACACTGTTCTACTCTCTAATACACACTCTTGAAAACTCTGCTTCATTCCAGAGCCTCAAAGCCCTTTTTCCATGAACAAAGGTTAAAATCACTGTTTGTCAGAGATCCTAAAATCCCTTAAACATGCAAGGAAATATTTCTCATCATTGCAGACTCTGACACACATGCACACATGCCATGGTTTAACCCCAGCCTGCAACAGCTGAGCCCCACTCACGTCCCCACACACCCTGTGCTTGTTCCTGCTCCACAGAACCGTGTCAAGAATGTTTTTGCAACTCCCCCACCTGTGCTGCAACTGTGAACAGAACGTGTTTTCAGCAGAAACAGTCAAAATATGGCTTCGCTTAACAAAACCATCATTTTTACCTTTTGTAGAGGAAAACTGAAGGCTGTTTATTGCACTTCTTATGTCACCTGAACAACCTCTGCAAAGCAGCTCCAGAGAAGTTCTGTCAAGGCTGTTCTACAAGGAAAAACAGCATTCAAAGCAATAGAAGAGGAGGAAAAGGAGTGTTTGACCATGGCTCTGGGAAGCCCCCCTCTAACACACACCAGGAAAAGACACAGGAGTACCCACCATGTGCTCAGAACACTGCAAACTTCAAAAAACTTCATCCATTTAAGCACACTGTCACAATTTATGTAACTATATTAAAGAGGAAAATGCACTTAACTCTTTGCAAGGTGTCACTCAATATGCTTGTCATCAAAACAGATCAGGAATAATACAGGAATTTAGGTTCATGACCTCTTCTGGCAAGGCTGGACACACCACAGATTATACCCCTTCCTATTCTTTGTTTCGTTTATATAGCTACTGTAATAAGCAGAGTAATTTTCAGAAGCAACTTTGTAGTCTCAGACCACAGATCAAGTGAAGCTAATTTTATAAACAAGGTATCTTTCCAGCTTGTTCCTTGCTTTCCCTTGCCCTGGGGAAAGTGTTTTTTTTCCTTTGGGGAGATGTGCAATCTCTGCCATCAAAGATTGAACACAGTATCAAAAATAACATATTTTTATGTTGTCCTTGCACTGCAGAGAAGTTATGAGCTTTGACAACTTACCATACTTGCTTCTGCTGCAGCTATTCGATTCAGGACTTTCATCATATTTGTTGGTGCAACAGGCTTGAAACTGTTGAATTCCATGAAAAAAAAATTAAAAAAAAAAATTAGTTTCTAACCTCTCAGTTATTTGAACCATCTTTTAATGAGGTAGAAGACCTTACCTAATATTGAATATACACAACTCCTCTACAATTTCTGCTGGGAATAGTGACCTCTGGTTGCTGTCTCCACTGAAGTTATCTGAGATTATAAAGACCAGGGGGCACCTACTCCTACGAACAAAACTCCTGCGTTGGCAAACAACAAAATGTGATGAGCATCAAACTCCATCCTTGCAAGTCACTAAAGCTCATAATTCACAACTTATTTGCCACTGACCTGAGGATTTCATGTAGACTGCCAGGATCTCGGTAGAACTGGTTAGGAATGTCCTGTCCAAAACAAAGAGCTGTGCTCGTTACAGGTGTAAATATTCTCTCCCACAGACTGATTGTCCCGGCACAAACACACTGCCACATGTTTTTACATCCTGTTTTGCTGGCTGTCAACTGCTGGCACTGCAGACAGCCAGAGGAGCAGCAGGGGGAAATAAATCCAAAGCACACTATGTCTCAATATGGGCAACAATCACCTACAAGGAAATGCTTTCCTGCTGTCTCAGTTTCCTAAGACACAGCTTTGGGTCAAGAGTTCCACCTGGAGGACAAATGCTCCAGGAAGCAGCTCCCTTGGGGAAGAGGGCAGGATACCCCAGTCAGGTGTGACAGGACCTGCACAAGGAGGTGACTTTATAAAGACAACTCTCATGGGACTCTGCTTCCCAAATTCTGCAGTACATCACATTTCCCTGCCAGAATTTCTGTCTCTTTTGGTCTGGAATGCTTACAGATGATCTGACTACCAATTTCTAAAATTCCCCTCAGGAACAGAATTGAAAATTTCAGAAAGAAATGGCTATTGAAACACACTGCCACACAAGTACAAATAAAGCCTTGCCCTGTACCTGCCCACAGTTCACACCTGTGCCCTAAGCACCACCACCTGTGTAAAACCAGGGACAAAGTGCTAAATTTCAACTGCTCCTGCTTGTGCTCATTCTCATGTGTCCCCTACACTCTCCTGCATCATTAAAGAACAGCAGTAGTGGTGTGGTTTCCACTCTGGTTATGCACATACATATTTCTAGACGCTTCATCATCCGGAAACATGGGAATGACTTCTCAATATTGTATCATCTACTTTTTGATACTCTGTTGTGTATTTCTGTGCTCTAACCAGACTCCCATTCTGTGGCAGAACTAACTGCAGGTAGGATGCGGCTCTAGACTGCTGCAGAGACACAAAAAGTAATGAAGATCTGCAGTAAAGCAGACTCACTTTGGGAAACACCAATCCAGTATTTGAAGCTAGTCAGCATGGCAGTATTACAACAAAATGTACTGTTTTAGACACAACATTTCACAAGTTTTCACTTACTTCAACAAGAATAAGCTTTTTATCATTTTCTGAGGACTCCCCAAGCATCTGAAGTTTGTTATACTTATTTGCTCTTAATAGAAAATCTTGAAAGAGAGCTGCTTGGGCCTGACTCGGAAACGTATGAAAATTTGAGTCTGAAAAAGAAAACTAATTAAAAATATGTATTCTATATTATACCAAGTAAAATATAAATACCCACACAGACTAACACCCACCCGTGCTATTTTCTGACAGCAGAAAGAAAGCCCTTTGGAAAACATGTGACAAGCACAGGAGAATTTTGAAAGGGGTGTAATTCAACTGAGGACCCAGACAAAGTCACTTACTTGTCTTCATTTATTTGGTTCAAATTATATCCAGGCTATTACAGAGCTCTCTACACTGATTTGAATTGTCAATTATTTTGGACTAAACACTGTAAAAAAGCCTAAATCCCTTTCCAGATAAAAGCAACAGAAAGATTGTCAGTAAACACTAAGGAGTGGATGTGGATCTGATTTCATGTGTGACAGACAGAAATAAAGCAAAAATAAAAGACAGAAAACCCACAAATGTAACTGGAAGGGAAAAAGAAAAAAAAAAAAAAAAAGAAAATAAACCCCCCCAACATACTTACCATGGCCAAACATATTTCTCAAGTCTTCCTTTGTGAAGTCCAAAGAGAGTGGATTGGTCCATTCTTGCACCTGAAGGCCAAGATCTCTGGCTAGAATTTGCAGAGTTGCAGTTTTTCCACAACCAGGAGGGCCAGTCAGCAGCAAGATAGAGCCACCCTGACACAGAGATACAAAACATAATGACAAATGTGATAAATAAAGACTGGCAGTTGTTCTAAGGATGAGAACACTGGTTGAATTTCTCCTGTAGTGTCTCTGGTAATGATCCTCTCTCCCAGTGAAACCCCAGTGACACATTTTGTGCTGTTGATTCACCTGCTGAGTACCCAGACAGACAGAACCAGGCCAGGACTCTGAGAGCCTTGCTCTGCTCCTAATGCCCCTCCTAAATAAACTGCATGTGGCTGCCAACACAGCAGGCACTCACCTGGAGAACCAGCACTAGGAAACACCAGGAAAGGCTGGCAGTTTGTGTCTAAGAATGCCTCTTATCAACCAAGATTAAAAACGTCCTCACCATCTTTACACCAGCTCAGTGCGACTGGAAATTTATCACGAGACTTAAAAATTAACCTGGCAGGGATAAAGGGCAGCTTCAAGCACATACTGAAGAGTTGTGATTTATGACTGGATGGCAGAAAATAGTTTCTAAGCAAAATCAGAATCCACCTCCTAGGAACATAAGCACAAAATAAATGTACACGTTCTAACCTATGTTCTTAGAGTATTTCTTGCAATGCAGAAGATAGATAATCACCATCTCACTCAGCTGAGGTTTTTCTCTGAACTTGAAATTGAATCCAGCTCGTTTGTATGGTCTGATGCCTCCAGCTGCTGATTTTAGCAAGTTTACCTGCTTTGGCTGCCTCTGAAATATGTGTGTTTTTAACCAGGTTTCAACTTCCTCAATCTTCTTCTTTTGCACAGCAAGGTCATTCTGAAACAAGGTTAAAATATGTGAATGTTATACATTAAACTCGTGGTTTCTAATGATGAAATTAAATAATAAGAGGAAATGCTGGGTAAAATACCAACAGAGATGTTGGCGTGTGTTCCAGTTACGTGTGTGCCCTGCAGAAGCAAGGCCACAGTTCAGGTTGATCATCTCATCCTGTTTCCTCAAACAATCAGTTTTCTTTGCAGTCAGGAAATAATGGGCTGTTGATTATTCTTTATGTAGTAACACTACAGCTCTGTCTGTGTCAGGATTCTTCACAGCTACTGCTGCAGCTAGTCCTTTATAATTTCTAATACTGCAGAGGATTTTGGAACTTCTGCAAATCCTACAGAGCTGGGTTTCCCCAGTGCTTGGAATATCGGATGTGTCTGGAATTCAGTAACAGGTTCAAGAGTTTACAAGGGGACTGAGAGGAAACAACATCTCCTGAGCAGCTTTTCCTGCTTGGGAAACCTGTCCTACAGATGAAGAACACGTTGGAGTCTGGCTTTCTGCACTGGCTGGCAGGGAATCAATCAGCAGTGACAGAGAATCAGCAGCCCAGAACCCTTGTGCTGTAGCAAACAGGGTATGGTGCAGCCCACAGAGAGAACACATCCCTGGGATTTCACTGTGTGAAATACAAAGTTATAGTTTGTGTCAGGTAAATAAAAATAACTGGTGTGATTGTGATTGTGAAGTATGTGGATTACAGCCATGGGACAGTTATAAAGATGAATTATAATAAACACGGAAAGCAAAGCAGGGAAAGAGGCCTTTTGAATTAATCTTTTGTTCACAATTTACTGCTACAGATCTTAAATTGTAAGAATGTGTGAATTATAACTTTAGATACTGCTTTTCTTTTAACAAATACTTTCTACTTGTAATTAAGCCTTAAGTTTTCAGAATATTGCTTTGTCCTAAAGATTTTTAAATCTGTAGCTTTAGAATGTGTAAAAGATTTAAACAAAGGAAGGAAGTGAGCCTATCTCACCATTTCTAACAAAACTGTGAGGAAAACATATTGCTCACTAATGGTTTCATAAAAGGAAGCTAGACATCACTGTTACAGATTAATAGTCCTAGAAAATAGAAGCTGGACCCCGTATCTGGAAGCTGAACCCCAACAGCCGGAATAACCCATCCTGGAGTGTATATTCAGGGAAAAACGGATCACAGTGGAGTACAGAAATTGTGAAGACACCAGCTATCACTATCATTGATTTACATCCTGAAGAATGCATCCTGGGAGGGATGGATCACAGTGGAGTATAGAAATTGTGACGGAACTAGCTCTCTGAAGTATAAAATTGTGACATAACAACTGGAATTACAAACTGCTGAGAAAGCCTGTGGATATCCATATAAATACCATCAGCCTCAGCATTTGGTGTGCAGTTGGAGGGAGAGATCTCAATTCTGGCACCCAGCACTGCTTTGTTTGTATTTTACCGCATTAATTAATAAATTGAATTGCTGTTTGGTAAATGAGTGAAGCCCCTCATTTTTAACAAGTGGCACCCTGGAGCAGCTGTCACACCTGTGTTTCAGGTCTGTGTCTCTCCACCCACGGCAGCTCCTCCCGGGCCTGGCTGCGGCTCCGAGGTGCAGCACAGGGCTTTGCTCTTTTCCTGGGAGCAGCTGTGGCCGGGCTGCTCTCCACCGCGGGGCACGGAGCTGCTCCTCTCTGCCGACGGCCACCGCCCTGCAGCGGCCTCAGGGCTCTCGGGGCGGGGCTGCTGCTCACAAAGGAATCCTCACAGGGCTGCTCCGGCCAGGCTGCCACCTGCAGAAACACAAACCTCTCTGAGAACGGGGCGTTGTTATCAGCTCTGCACTGCCTGGCAGAGCCCTCAGGCCAGGCTGGACACCGGGGATTGAAGGAGGAAGGTGTCCCTGCCCAGGGCAGTGGATGGGTTTATGGCCCATCCTGCTACAGCTGGTTTGGGGTTCTGTGGTTCTCCTTCCTGCATCCAGCACCTCAGGGGTATTGTGCAGCAAAACAGAACAAGCTGAGACACCCACAAACACACATCCAACCTAAAGAATTAAGAAAAAAGAACGAAAAAGCAGCATCAGCTTACTCAGACCACTTTTATAGGATGGTAATGCTCACGCTGTCTCTGTGCAGTTTTCAGCACGGGGCACTTTTCCCCCCACATTCTAAAAGTTATTTAGAATGCCACCATTTGTGTATAAAAGTGAGAAGCAGCTGGCAGAGGAGAGTTATGGAGGCAGCACAGTAAAACCAGGGAATGTTTGCTGCTCTGGGCAGCCTGGGCTGAGCCAGAGCCCATGGCAGGACAAGGAGCAGTGCTGGAACACAGCAGGATTTAATTCTGGATTTGAGGAACACCCCGCTGGGACAGGGGGGCAGAGCCAGCCCAAATAACACCCCAGGGCCCCGTGGGGTAACAGGCTGGGTGCCAATGCCCCTTGGTGAGGGTGTGAGTGACAGAACAGGCACAGCACCCCGCAGAAGGGCTGTGAAACTCCAAACCTGCACAGCAGAGTGCTGACAGGACAGTGACACCCTGCAATGGGCTCCAAAAAATGGCTCCAATTTCTCCACTTTCTCCATTTCAGCCATTGCTCCACAGTGCACTGCAGCACTGCTTATAGTGCCTGTGCTGTGCAGGGAATAACTCTGATCAGGATCTCTGTCTCTAATCATTATCAAATGTATTTGCATAAATATGTCCAGTCTGGCACCCTCAGCCCTGCAGGATGAGGCTGTCTGAGGTTCAGTGCCTGAAATACAAAGTTATAGTTTGTGTCAGGTAAATAAAAATAACTGCTGTGATTGTGAAATACGTGGATTACAGCCATGGGACAGTTATAAAGATGAATTATAATAAACATGGAAAGCAAAGCAGGGAAAGAGGCCTTTGAATTGATCATTTGTTCACAATTAACTACTATAGATCTTAAATTGTAAAAATGTGTGAATTATAACTTTAGATACTGCTTTTCTTTTAACAAATACTTTCTGCTTGTCATTAAGCCTTGAGCTGTTTTAGAATAAAACCTTCTGAACTGTAGTTTTAGAATATTACTTTGTACTTAGGATTTTTTAAAAACTGTATCTTTAGAATGTAAAAGGGTTTAGATAACAGAAGGAAGTGAGCCCATCTCACAAACAAAGCAGTGAAGGAAAACAGCCTGAGAAGGAGAATGGACATCAACTCTCTGAGTAATGGTTTTGAGAAGGGAAGCTGGACCCACAGGGACTGGGATATGCATCCCAGGATATAAATCCTGGGAAAATGGATCACAGTGGAGCTGTAAAAACCAGCTATCACTGATTTTACACCCTGAAGAACGCATCCTGAGAGGAATGGATCACAAGAGAGTACGGAACAGTGACACAAAAACTGGAATTACAAAGTGCTGAGAAGGCCTGTGGATACAGATATAAACACCAGCAGACCTCAGCATTTGGAGGGAGAGATCCCCTTGTGCAGCCAGCGCTGCTCTGGTTGTATTTTACCTATTCATTAATAAATTG
>CM031878.1:74222162-74234172 GCA_018697195.1 Certhia americana
AATAAATCCCTACTTTAATAAATATCTACTTTATTCCTTCAACTCTGCCCAGCCTCTGCTCCAGGTCAGCTCCTCCAGGCATCATTGGGACTTCACTTAGGGCATAAATCACTGGTTCTCCGGAAAAAAAAAAAACCACCTCTGTTTTCTCTGTGCCTCAGACTGTCTCTTGGTGCTCTTGTTTTCTAGGGGCTACACAGGGAAGAAGCTGCAGGACAACATTCAGTGTGAAATTTTTCAGACTCTATATGAGGAAGCTGTGTTGTCCTATAGAAAGGAAATTGTACACCAATTACCCAGCAACACTCCAGAGGACCTAGAGAGAAATTTGGATCAGATTATGCAATGGATTGAGCAATGGATGAAGGACAACAACTGACTTTTGGTGAAAGAGTAACTGCTGTATCTCTTCTTGGGAGGGAGGGTTTAATAAATGGTATTCATAAATCTTGTATTGTAAATGAACATGAATTTTGTAACTCACTGGGGAGTGGAAGAATGCTCAGAGCAGCCAGGTTGTGAGGATTTGTAACAACACCCTGAGAGCCAACAGGTGAGCTGATACAAGTGACTGCAAGGATGGAAATGAGGCAGTTGCTGAGCAGCAGGAGCTGTGTTCAGGACCTGAAAATCCTTTGGATCTTACAGTTAAAACCAAACCATGAATTCCCTGTAAAATCCTGATAGAGCAGGTGGCAGTTGAGGCACTTTTGATTTCCAGAGCGTGGAACAGTGTCCTGGAAAGGTGTTGGTTTGATGCTGAGCTGTGGAACTAAAACCTGCTGTGCTCCACTGTGGTCTTGAGTATGTGAGGATAATGCAGAGTGAGAGGGTTTGTTTCAGGGTAAGGTGGGTCCTTTGCTTTGGAGGGAAAAGAAGTGATGTGGCAGTTACTTTAAAATATTTGCACAGAGCTTTGGGGATTCCTTTATGTGTGAGTGCTTAACAATAAACTTTTTTTTCCCTTTTTTCTCTGTCTTGGCCATGCCCTGTCCCAGTCATGGAATGTATACATCACTGCCAGATGACCCAGGACAGTCCTGCAGTAATCCTAGACCTCACAGATAGAACACTGGCAGGGCTCTGTTCTGATTGCTGTTAAAGCCTGGGCCCCAGGGGGGCAGGGCTGCACAAGGAAGAGAAAAAAACCCTTTCTTCAGAGAAAAGCTGCTTGGAAAGAAACCCTTGAGAAAGACGCTGTAGGAAAGTGCTTTCCTATAAACCCTTTATATACATGAGTTTGGATAGTAAAACAACTTTCTTGAAAACTTCTGTTGTGAAGAGTGATGTTGTTACCTATTTAAAACTTTATTTTTTATTCCAAATTTGATGTTGGGTCTTTTTGGGATTTTGGGGGTTTTTTTTAGGTGATGCTTGCAGAGCAGTACTGCGACGGAAATGTGATGATGCTATAAACCAAATTGGTATAAAATAGTTGTGTTTCCTTGGGGAATTATGCTCGGGCGTTGTGGCAGCTGTGGCAGAGGTTGGCCTGGAGCAGGAAGCAGAAGGAATCGGGGTAGCCCCGGTCCCCGAGAGGTATGGTGACAACACCTGGTCACCACGGCTCGTGTCCCCCACGCCGCTCCGAGCAGTGCTACGGACGGGACTGCTCACAAAACCAAAACAAAAACAAAAACAACAAAAAAAAACAACAAAAAAACCCTCAACCCAACCAAAATAAACTAAATAAATAAACAACAAAAAAAAATTAAACAAACCCCTCCTTCCGAGCAACCTCCGGGCAGCTCCCGGAGCCGCCCCGGGGCGGGACCGGCACCGCCGAGTGCGGGAGCGCAGGTGGGTCGGGGGCTCGGGTGGGGCCGGGGGTGTCCCCGGGGGGGTGTCCCCGAGGGGGATGTCCCCGAGGTGTCCCCCGAGGTGTCCCCCTCCGGGACGGGGTCTCACCGCGGGCGGCAGCGGCAATTTCGGCAGCCCCGGTTCCCCCGCGCTCCCGCATTCCCCGCTCGGGTCTGGTCCTGCTGCTGTAAACACGGAGCTTTCCTGTTTTTCCAGATAAAATCCGGCCTTGCGGGAGGCGCTGTTCACCGGGAGGTGAGGGGCACTCAGTCAAGAGGGGAAAAAAAAAAACCAAAAAAAACAAACCAGCAAAAAATTCAAACCGACCAAAACCCCGAAAAAAATCCAGGAGGAGAAGATGGAGGAAGCAGAAGAGGATGATATGACTTGTGGAGACTTGGGAAACGGACTTGGGAGAAGACCGGGAGGTGTTTATGAAGGGGAAAACGTACAAAATTCCTATTCAACTAGATCTAGGAAGGGATCTGGGAAAACTTGTACTTCCCCCTTGTCAGCAAAGGTAGCAGAAGAAAGCGATGCTGCAGCTCTTCCTGCTCCAAAACGAAACAGCTCTTGCGATGGATCACTCAAAAAACCTGCCTCTAGTTCCACACGACAGAATAGCTGTGGTAAGAGCAGTTTGGAAGTGAATTATTCACCATAAGAAAAATTTTTGTTAGTCAAAGGCAGCTGTTCAGCTGCCTCAAAGTGCCATCGAGTTTAATTCAAACCACTTGCCAAAATCCTTGGAGGGTTCAGCTCCTGCTGGGACCCTCCACCTCCCAATTGCTGCTCAGTGGTCAAGGCAGTGATCCTTCCCAGCGTTATTTGTCCAGTTTTTGAAGTGTTTAATTTTGCTTTGGAAAGCCACATTCAGCAAAGAGCATCCTGTAGGTACTTATGTAGGTATAGACGTGCCTGAAATTGAGTGGCACTGCTTGGATTCCTGCTTTGTTTAAGTAAGTTGAAGTCTTCCTAAAGATGGTACCTAAAGCTTGCAGCTAGACACTCAAAATCTTCTTTGCTCTTTAGTTGAAATTAGTAAATTGGCTTACTTTAGGGGTTAGGAAGTCATTTTTGGAACCTGCATTGGCATTCATCTTCCTTTTTAGTGAAGGCAATGCTGCTGTAAAAACAAATAAGTGTAGGCAGTGCTGTTCATTGCAGTCTGGCTGCTTTCCTGACATTTTTTAATATTTTGACTGAGGTATTTCTGTGAAACTTTCTTATTTCTCTCCTTTAAACAATTCCCCACTACCCTTTCCACAGTAAGCTGAGATATCTCTGTATCTCTTGAAATTGCCCCTACTTCTAAATACTGCTGGCTGCTGGTTTGAGCGTGGATGTTGAAAAGTTACAATCAGAAAAGAATCTAAAAATTTAATTTTTTTCTAATCAAGATGCAATAAACCAATTCTGTTGGCTTTACTTTAAAGGGATTTATAAAATGCTTGCCTTTACTTTATGTCTCCTTACAACAGGCATTTTTCCCCCATTTCACTTCTTTAACTGTGAAGCAATGTGTTTGAAGTTTGTATTACTGTGCTTCTTAAATGTGTTTATTAGTTGCTCAAGAAAAAAAAACAAAACCACAACACAAAGATGAAAATCCACCTTTGTATGTTACTTGTTTTCAGGGTAAAAGCCTCACTTTTTTTTTTTCCTTTAAATATTATCATATCATTTAGTATCTTCTGTTAATCCCACAGAATCTAAAACTGAAGTGTCAAATGAAGAACTAAAGCAACAACTTCGGGAAGCTCTGGAGGTTGGTAACAGTGCCCAGGGTGCTGCTCTCCAAATCTGCATTTCCTTTCCATGTAGCAAGAGGATCTTGGCATGCTGAGGGACTTGGATGGACCCAGGTTCTTGAAATTAAAGTGTTGGAAGAAATTAAAGAGTTGGAAGCTTCATTAAATTTAATGAAATTGCAGTGTGAGGTGGACTTTATATTCCGGGGGATTTGTTTGTAGGTTTTTTTTTTAAGGGGGAAGAGAAAGTGGGGGTTTTTTTAAGATGTAGAGAATATTGAAGATACTGTACTTTTCTAGCAGGTGTCCATGTTTTATTAAGCTTTGGGGCTTGAAACTCTGTGATGGAAAGAATCTTTGGATTTTTAGTCTGCCTTTTTGTTGAAAGGAGGTTAGCAGTACATTTTGATTTTACTGTGGTTGAATGTGTTGAGGTGTTGGCATCAGAGCCAGCTGTCTTCAGCTGTAAAAATACACATTCCCTCTGCAGTGTGGAATTCTTTAACCCCAGGTGAGCCCATGAAAAGACACCATACAGGTAAAACAGAGGTTTGTTTTTTGAGGAGAGCAAATTTACATTGGTTTTGCAGTCGAATCTTATCAGGATTACCTCATCTTTTACTCAGTGTACCTACTTTGTTTTTACTTCAGGAACTTGAGATTTTGAAAGTTGAGCTTGAAGCATCTCAGAGACAGCTTGAAGGGAAAGATGAAGCCCTAAGAATTCTGCAGAGCATGGTAGGAACTGTTCAGAAATCACTTGGTGCTTGGTGGTAACAAGGAAAACAGAGGAAATCTGCTGCGCCTCATCAAAACCTCAAAAATCTTAAGGCCTTCCCAGGGCTGCAATTTAAATCATTGAGTCTGCAGGTGTCTCTAGACTTGCCTCTACAATTTGCTGGAACTGGTGTGTTATTTAAGAAGACTTTACTGTTGTAGCAATTCTCATAATTTTACCTTTGAGCATCCTTGAGGATTTATCTACTAAGCATAAAATTAAGGCCTTTTTCCAATCCCTTATATTGAAGACTTTGCCAGTGCCTTAAATGCTGCTGCAAAGCATGAGTATTTTATGTTGACTGCTCCATATGTTGCCCTAGAAGACAGTATGTCTCAAACATCAGGTCATTCTTTTGTTCACCTTTTGTAGTATTTTTATTCTCTTTCATAACAAATTCTTCTGGAATCGGTTCCTGGGATTTAGCCTGCTTACATAACCCATTTCTAATTGTCTAGTTTCTACTCCTCACATCTTTGTAGCAAGTTAGGCCTGGTTCAGGGCTTAGGTGTGTTGTAACCCTGTTTTCTGGGAGGTGATTTCCTGCACGAGCCCTGGGGAAGGCATGATCTCGAGTTAAATGATGCCACACTGGCAGTAGCAGAGATTATGGGATTGAAAACCAAGTTTTTTATGCAAGTTAGGCTTGAGATCAGAACCCTCTGGGGCTGACAAGCAAGTTGTTTGTTTACAAGGTGTTTGTAACTCTGCACACTGCTGTTGGCCTGTGAATGTGAGTGTTTGTAGGTGTGAAACTGAAAATGAGCTCCATTTTATCACATTATTTGGCAGAGTTGCATTTTGGGTTTTGGTTTGGTTGTTTGTTAATTTTGCAGGCAGTGTTTGATAAAGCCACGAGCCATACGAAAGCAATGCTTCAGAAAACTGAGGAAGAAAAGAGGACTCTGGAGAAGGTAAGTGTGGCTGTTTCCTTCACACAGAGCTATTAAAATTTCACAGCTATTTAAAAAAAGGGTTATCAGACTGTTTGGAAAAAGCAGTGCATACCTGACATTAATTCCAGAGGTTTTGTAAAAGGAATTCCTTGTTCCTTTTTAGCAGAAAGGGAAATATTAATTTATCACTCTTTCGATCTAAGCCTTTTCATGCTATAATACTAATATCAGAGAATTGCCAGGGTTCTTCCTGTGCTTTCAGCTGGGGTTTGTGGTGAGTTTCAGTTGCACGGAGTGAGCTGCATGACTCCTCAGTGATTCAGCTGAGGCTTCCCAAGGGCTCTGAGAAGTGTTTGCCCAGTTTCACTAGGGAAGGTGTGAAGGAGGAGGAAGTTGTTGTTGAGCTCCCTTGTTAAACTTTGAGTTTTTTGCTTTGTTCCTCCCCCTGTTGTTGAGTTCCACACAATAGGAGTGGGACAGGGAGATGTGACAGCGTGGGTTTGTCTTTGTTGGAAACATTAGTTCTGCAACAGAGACTGGAGTCCACAGGCCAGTGATGGAGAAACTTTGGTGTCTGGTACCAAATTTGTTCCTGGATGTGTCAGAGGTGGTCACTGGGATCTCTGCCAAACACAGCACCCCTGTCAGCCTTCTGGGGGGAACTCTGTAATGAGCTGCTGCAAGTTGGTTTTGTATCCACAGGAAATAAATATCTTGCAGTGGGAAATGGAATTCGATCAGGACAGATTTAAAAACATGGAAGACACCTGGACAGAAAAATATGACAGGTATTTAACTTACACTGTGTATCACTGGGGTCTTTGTTTGATTTTTAAAAATTGCACCGAGTGCTCTGTGTCATCTGCTGTGTGTACCAAACTTGCTTCCTCAGGTTCTTTGGGGGGTTTTGCATTTTCCCAATTCCCTTCCAAATTCTCTGAGTTTGATTATTCACACTAGTCTAATTTGTATTTTTCAGTTAAAACTTTCTAGATCTATTGTCCTAATTTTCTTTTTTTTTTTTTTAGATGTCTGTAGGCTGGCTTTGCTAGGCTGAGTTTTTTTTTTCATCATATGACGTTAGCCAGCTGGGGACTGATTATCCTTATTTACCTTAACCATAGATGAAAATAATGGTATAGGCATGCATGTGGGAATATAATTTCCTGGTTAATCATTTCTTTATTGTCTTGCACTGTAGGTCTGGGCATGAGTACAGGTGAAATGCAGCGCTTTAGAGGGAGGCTGACCAAGAGGTTCTTTGTTAAATAAGAGTCACTATGGGTGCACAGCAGGTGTAGTTGGCCAAGAAGAATGTACCAGAGGCACTGAAGTAATAGTACATAACAGACTTTGAGAAATGGGGCCAGCAGACTCACTCATTTACATGTAGAAATCTACCCATCAGAAATCTACCCATCTGAGGAGCTGTTATTGTCATTATTTGTTATCATTATTGCTGCTGTTTTTACAATTCAGCATATATTTTTATTTAAATATGTTTCAACTTCGTATCAAAGGATAAGCCAAAATTTTACAAGCTATTCCACAGATGGATTTGTCAAGAGATGCCTCTTGAAAAGCTCCTCTGGCTTTCCTGAGCGAGTAGGTTGGAAGTGTAGCTGTGCAGTTTGGAGCCACAAAAATGGTGTTGGCTGATGGAAGATACAGACATAGCTTGAGAATCCTGACAGCCAGGGGCTCAGCCTGCTTTGCAAAAGATCTCATATTTTCCTGATAGTTTTCTGACATCTGAGGCAGCAGAACAAGAAGAATGTGCATTTTCCTTTGTTTTTTCCTGAGTGCAATAATTCAGACTAGGCTGGATTTACTGACAGCTGAGGAGATGCACCAAATAAATTGTATTGCTTTGACATTTAGGATGTCAGGTTGCCACTGTTCTGCTCAAGAGGGAAATACTTCAAGGCAAAATGCATTATCAGTACATATTGTGTGTTCTTACGTTGCAACACCTGAAGGCACAGCTGTTCCTGAAAACAGGATTCAGACTACAGGAAGTTTACAGAGCAGAGCTGTCACACCTCTAATATCAGTCTAGTCCCTTCAAGGAAGTAGGAAATTTCTAGCAAGAGATTCAGAGATTCATAACTACCAATTCCTTTGCATTTCTAAAAGAAATGTGGCACTTAAGCTCATCTCTTGTTAAAGCTGTGGGCACTGCCAACTTACTGTGAATGTTCTTTTTTTTTTTTTCATTTATATCTAGTACTCAATTCCTTTCACTTTTGATTTTTTTCATTCCATCTTTTAAGTAATCCTAATTCTGATTTGCGGAAATGTTAGATCCGTGTTTTAACAGGTTATTTTTAAAATTACTGAGTGCCCACCTAAAAATGTTTTCTAAAAATATACTAAAGCCATTTTCTAACTTCTGCAGGATATACTGTGAAAATGCAGCTCTTAAGGAAGCATTGAAACTGAGGACAGAAGAAGTTAAAACACTTAAAGCTGAAAATGCAAGTAAGCCAGCAACAGCTATTCCTCTGAATACATTGTTTTTCAGGAATAATTCAGGATTTAACTGTGATGTAAGTTTCCTGTGGGCATCAGTGTCTTGTTACTGGCAGCTGATCCTAGTGGATGTGCAGAAGCCTGGAAATCAGACTGGAAAGCAGCCAGGGCAGCCACTGGATCAGATGTCTCAAGTCCCATTCTTTTATTTTTGCCTTCCCAAAAGCTTTAAAATAGCTGGCTTATATCATTACTTCCCCAATGTTCTAAATAAGAGGCTGCCTCACTTGTAAGTGTACAAAGAGATGAGCACTCAGTCCTGAGGCAGAGCAATACAGGAAATGGTCTCTCTCTAAGTGGGTCATTACTTCTGGGAGAACACAGAAGGAGAAATGACTGGGATATGAGTTTCTACTTCTGCACCCTTATCTTGTTCCCAAATTGATGCTTGAACTACAAAACTGCTTCATTCAGGTTTAGCTAAACTCAGAAATTAAGAAATCAGAGCAGCAGCTTCTCGTAATCTCTTCCTTTGTTTTGTTTTGTAGTCCTGAACCAGCAGTGCTTGGAATTCCTTGCAATGCTAGATGTGAAACACCAGAAAGTTTTTCAGGAGAACATGTCATTGAACAGAAGTGACATTACTGATTTTACAGGTCTTGAGGTACGTATTGCCTACGTGTTTTCCCAGGTGGCTGCTCCAGAGATTTTGTGTTCAAAATACATAGATAAAATTCATTGCTCGTTTCATATCCCTTTATTTGAACCCATTTTTAGCTGAATAGCTAAACTTTTTTAGCTGTTCAGTTTTCTTCTTCCTGGTGCACCTTGCAAAGAAAAGATCAGGCAGAGGGAGGCTTCAGGGTACTTTTCACAAGCTATGATGCTTATTTTTCTTCCTCCTAGCATCAAGCCCTGCTTCCTGCTGCTTTCCTGAGCAGGGCAGTATCCCGGTGAGGGCTGCAGGGTGTGGCACACCCATCTGTCAGGTTCTGCCTGAAAACACACCTCTGCCTGTGAGCCACAAGCCTTCACCTCCACCTGCTCCCACTGCAGTTCCAGAGTGGATTTTTTCTGGTACCCCCGCGGGCAGATCCTTGAGCTGTGGTTTGTTTTTTTGGGTTTTCAGCTGGCGGTGCTGGGAGCCTGTGCCTGCAGTCCTGCTGAGGGGCAGCCTTGTTCCTGTGCCAGAGCAGCAGCTCTCACTCGGAAGCAGCTCCTTCATCTCAAGCAAGAGGTAGCAAGGCCTGGCTGGGTGGGGACAGGGAGGGAGGTGCTCCTGCACCACTCCAAACACAGCCAGAAACACCCAGCCACTGCTTACACAACACTCAGGGGTCTCACAACCACAGCTGATCTCAGAAATTGTGTAAAGTTTGTTTGTGGTGCTTGTAATGCCATGATTTTTGCTGGTAGAAGAGATTGTAATTATACCTACCCAGCTTTACTAGTTTAAAAAAATATAATAATTTCTGTATTCTTTTTTCCTTCTCCCCATATTTTTTTTTCAATTTGGAAAATAGAACACACCCTAAGTATGCCCTCCATGAATGCACACACTGTGCACGTGGAATGGCACTGAACCTTTTCCTCCCTTCCTGGCAGTGCATTCCACCCCTCCCTTGTGTTGGCTTCAGCACCCACAGCCCACTCACCCAGCTAGGTCAGCAAGTTGGAAAATACCTACTTACCTCACGCTTAAATCAGTGACATGAATTCAAAGCTCCTAATTTTCTTTCTATTTAGCGAAATTGTGTGGGTTTAGAAGTGTTCCTCTAATTTGTATTTGGCTCTGCAAATGTGGTAATCATCCTTGTGGTCCTGTTGCAGAACTTCCAGCTGCCTAACTGGGTTTGAAAATAGGTGAAAATAAGTGAAAATAGGTGAAAATAGGTGCTGGCCTGTCCCTTATGATCCCTGATATGGGTTCTAATGTCTCCCTCCTTTTCCTCCTGGCGCAGCTGTGATGGGACATTATTTCCCCCTTCAAGCTCTTGTACATGTGCAGAGATAAATAAATATACAGAGATGATTGTGTAGGTGGCTGGGGGTGTGAAAACGGGCAGACAATGAAGAGTAAGCACTTTAATACACGTTTCAAAATACATTTCTTTACATGTCAGGAAAACCCTTTGCTGCTTCCTTGATTATGTTTACTGGCAAGCAGTCTGTGTCTTAATATTAATTTTAAATCCAAATTAGCTAATACGCTTTAAATGTTCCCTGTTTTAAAACCAGATTGAGAATCTGAAGAAGAGTAAGGATGAAGCGTATATCATGGCAGATGCCTTCAGAATTGCATTTGAGCAGCAGCTGATGCAGAGGAAGGACCAGGCTCTGAGGCTGGCAGAAGTGATCAACATGAAGAAGGAAACCAAATTTGCAAACTGGAGACGTCTGCGAGGCACTGGTAGCTGGGCAGTCTGTGTGTCGGGGGGCTGGCTGGCAGAGGAGGGAGCAGGAGCTAAATTAAAATATGTTAAATGTGTGCTGATGGCTCAGCTGCTGGCCCAGGGTTATGGACAGCAACTGAGAGAAGCTGACATCTGGCTGTTTTTATGTGCTGCCAGCAACCTCTCTGTTGTTGGGGTTTTTTTTCAAATGAGGCCTGTGGAAGAGTTGGGGAAGGAAGAGAAATACCACAAAAAAAAAAAGTATAGTTGGAGATTTTTTAGCTACAAATGGGATGTTGAGCAGCCTGGTCTAGTGGAAGGTGTGGAACAGGATAAGCTTTAAGGTTTCTTCTAACCCAGGCCATTCCAGGATTCACTGGAGAACTAAACAGATTTTTTCCTGTTTTTCCTTAAACATTTTATTATGCATGTGTTACACATATATGTGTTAATTATATCAATACTACTGTTTTTTAGTGTTCTTACACTAATACGGAGTTAAAAAGCTCTGTGTAAAAGAAGAAGAATTCTAATGTGTACAGTAGGAATAACCCTAATAATCTTATTCTTTCTTCCAGATTCCTTGGGCACTCCTGGGGTGCAGCACTACAACAGCACAACCTTGAGCAGCTGCTTCCCCCATTTATTTCAGGCTCACTAACCTGGTGCATCTGTTCCCTAATTTTAATGCATTTTACCATTTCTGGAAATCTTACAGACTCATGGGTGGCCTGTGTCGGAGAACCTTTGGGGGTTTTTTTTTAGGATACTTACTGTTTTCGAACGAATTACTGTGAATTGTTGTTTAACTAGGGGATCAAGAGTATACTTTCCTTAGAGGGAGAGAATTCCCAATTTGGCCAGGTGTGAGGTGTGTGTAGCCTTTCTGTGACAGCAGGAGCAGTGCTGTGTCCCATGCATTGAGACAACCTGCATCTCGCACTGCCCTTTCCAACAAGACCATTCAGACCCAGGTTTACAAGTGCCTGCTTTATCCCAAAGTCGTTTTTCCCCTTTCCTGAGCAGTTCTGCAGCTGACATGTGCTTCTTTTTCCCTTAGAGCGTGTCAGCTTTCAGGAGACCAAGAACAACCTGGGGCGGAAGCTGTCCAGCCTGCTGTCATCAGACGGGGACTGCAGGAAGGTGGAGGGCATGGACAATCCCCACGAAATCCTGCGGGCGTTGATAGATCTGGTCAGTTTTTGGAGGTTCTGGAATGGGTGCGTTTGTGAGGTGTGCACCCCTCAGCTGACCGACGGCCCGCTCTCCTTTCTGTTGCCACGCAGGTGAACGACAAGGAGGAGGCCCTGGCGCACCAGCGCAAGGTCAGCTACATGCTGGCACGGGCGGCCGAGGCCAGGGAGGCTGTGCCAGGGCAGGACAGAGGGGACACAGCAGGAATATGTGGGCTCGGAGCCCCACGTCCCTCAGCCAGCCCTCACACCGACAGCCATCGCCTCACAGGAGCAGCCCCGGCCATGGGGCGCCGCAGGCTGCGCTCCTGGCCCTCGGCACACGATGAGGGACGGCACCAGCGCCCGCTGTAGCCGTGTGTGGGGCAGCTTTGTGAAAAAGAAGCTTCTCATGGACGCACCGTGAACTGTGCTGTGATGGCGTCGCTGTGTGGGCGCAATGGTGGGCCCGGGGGGGAGAAGGGCGGCCATGGCATTGGGAAGGGTCACTTGGCTGCCCAGACCCTCCCTGCTGTGAGAACATGGTGTCCAGTGGGGGAGTGATGGCAACGTGAGGGGTGTGATGTCATGAGGACAGGCACAGACAGGGCTCTGCACGGGCTGGGGTGGTGGCACAGCAGTGACGTCACTGTGTGGGTGTGATGTCACCAGAACAGTGCCTGAGCACAGGAGTGACGTCACTGTGTGGGTGTGATGTCACCGGAACAGGGCCTGAGCACAGGAGTGA
>CM031878.1:74234182-74280824 GCA_018697195.1 Certhia americana
ATGTCACCGGAACAGGGCCTGAGGGGGGCTGGTGACACAGGAGTGACGTCACTGTGTGGGTGTGATGTCACCGGAACAGGGCCTGAGCACAGCAGTGACGTCACTGTGTGGGTGTGATGTCACTAGAATGGGGGGAGCAGGGCCTGAGGGGGGCTGGTGACACAGCAGTGACGTCACTGTGGGTGTGATGTCACCAGAACAGGGCCTGACGAGGGCCGAGGCGCTGTAGTGACGTCACCGCGAGGTCTGAGGGTGAGGTATCGCGAGACTCGCACGGGAGGGGCGCCCCCTGCCGGCGGGGCGCGGGACAAAGCGGGGGGGTGTGACCTGCACGGGAGGCTCCGCCCCCTCCCCGAAGCCCCGCCCCCACGATGTCAGTCCCGTGAGCGACCCCGCTTTTCCGCGCTGTCAATCACAGTTAGGACTCCGCCCATTCCATCTGCCACGCCCCCCTGCTGTCCGTCTGGCCCCGCCCCTTCCCGCGCCCCGCGCCGGGCGTGGCGGGAAGCGCGGGCGGTGGGTGGTGCTGGTGACGTCATTCGGTGTGTGCGCAGGCGCGTTGGGCGCAGCGCAGGGCGGAGGAGCCGCCGGCGGGGCCGGGGCGGGCCCTGAGGGCAGACGGCCCCGGAGCGGCCGGGTGAGGTCAGGGCGGCGCGGCTGAGCGAGTCTGACCTCTCACAGAGGTGACCTGGGTGGGTGATTGGCCCCCGAGGGTTTGCGGGTGATAGTGATGTTACTGCTTCCTGCTGCTCCCTTTGGCTGTGTGTACGGTATGTCGGCAGTAGGAGGTAGACAGAGAGTGTTTTGTGGGATAGGTGGAGGATATGTAAAGTAAAATATAGAAGATTATTTCGTAGGTTGTGTAGAATACATGTGTTGTATATAGAGTGGAATGGACAGTCTGACACTGTACACTTACAGGCATTAAGAGAGCGTAAAACATTTTGGGTCTGTGTTTAAATTAAAGAGAAGTGGTCATGAGCGCCTTCTGGGGAGTAGGGCTGCGTGTCCAGCTGGCTGCCAGGGCCGGGTGCTGGATCCCACAGAGCCCTCCAAGGGGTGCCAGGGATGGGGCCGGGCTCTGTGCAGTGGGGACAGTGCCAGGCTGAGGAGCAGAGCCCAGGAAATAAAGCACAGCCAGTGCCAGCCCAGCAGGAGGAAGAACTTCTCTGCATGGAGGGGCAGAGCCCTGGAGCAGCTGCCCAGGGAGGGCCTGGAGTGTCCCTGTGTGGAGACATGCCAGCCCCAGCTGGACACCTTCCTGTGCCACTGCTCCTGCCTGGGCAGGGGATGGACCACAGCAGCTCCACACATCCCTGCCAGCCACAGCTATCCTGGGATTCGGTGATTCTCTGGGTGGTTTTGCTCAGTGAGAGCCATTTTTGTCGTTATTGAGATGTTTCACCCAGCGTTTGTCCCGTGGTACTGACCTTCCTCCAGCAGCCTGCTTGCTGATGAGCTCTGTGGGCAGCTGTTCCCTTAAACTTTTTTTGTCTACAGGGCTTTTGATGTGGTATTGTGTGGTTTTGGGGCATTGGGAGGGGGCTGAGAAGGAAAAAAGCTGGTAATTAATTCCTTCAGTACTCTTCACGCCTCTCCCTTGGTCTTAAAATTAAGAGTTAGGCATGGGTAAGGGATAAAAAAAAAAAAGGGATAAATTTATTTCAGTATTTAATAAGGATTTTTACTGTGTAACACATTGTCAAGGTGGAACATCCAGTTCCAGTAGATGGTGTATACAATTCCACAGGTTTTGTAAACTAGTGTGTTTAACAAACACGTTTCAACGAGAGGTTTAAATAAATAGTGTAATTTTATAATTTTAAAGTTTGGGTTTTTTTTACAAGAAAAAAATCTCAGTTTACAAGTTGTGTTTTAGTGGGGGAAAAGTGTAAGGTTTTCTGGCTTCTAACTTTGAGGGTTTTGGGATGTTTGGTCTTAGTAGAATAGCAGGATTATGTTAAGATATCAGGCTGAAAGAATTGCATGTATGTTCAGGGTACTGAGAATACATAAAAGGGATATAAAAATAAAAGGCAGAAATCATCCTGACATCACCCTTAGTGTGGGAGAAGGGGCACACTGTACTCCACCAGCATTTTGCTCTGAACTTAGTGCTTACTGCTGGTGTTTACATTGGAGGGTTTGTTCTGCTTGTGGGACTTGCTGGGGTGGTATGGTGAAAAAAAAACCAACCCCAAACCATCTCAATCCTCTTACAATCCTTAGTACAGCTTTCAGGCTAAATACAGTGATTAAACAGTGATGGAGCTGAAACAAGGTAATTGTGAGGCCAGCAAAAAGACTGCAGTCCTGCTGGAAGCAATTACGACCCCTGTGGCCCTGCTTGTGTCTTGCTAAAGCCCAGGTTGGGCTGTTTTGGCATTTTTTCATATTTATATTTATATTATTTTGTGGTAAAAGCAGGCCTGGCCTCTGCAGTGGGGGTCAGCTGTAGCAAACTGCAGGTTTGGTGCTGCCCATGTGTGTGAAATCTACAGGGAGTGGTTTCCAGGGCTTCTCAGACATCACAAGGTGGCTTGTCTTCAGGCCTTGAATTGCTTAGTTGGTAATAAATTAACCTATTCCGTTTTGCTAGCTGTCAGCATTGAAAACTGCTAGCTGTCTCTGTTATTAGGATAATGTTTGTTTACTTCCCATTTATTGGGAAAAAGCAAACCCCTTGGCAATCCATCCTGTGACTTGGCCACTCGGTATCCCGGCAGCCTGGTGTTATCTTCTCCTTTAAATAGGAGTGTGTTGAGAAATCCCCGCTGGAATGTTGGTTTGGAACTCTGGAACGTGTGCCTGCTGCCTCAGAAGGGATAAGTAATTTATAAAGGATATAAAAGCAGTGTTGAAGTCTGTGAAGTGCTTCTAAAGGCCCTGTGACACTTGGCGGTCAGAGCAGCCTCGGCCAGCTCAGGATTTGCATTCCACAGTTAATATTAAACATTTGGATGTGGTGGGGCTGTTGCCTCTGTTTCTTAGGTCTGTGTGGGGAGTGTGTCACACCATTTTCTGGAGATCTCTGAGGAGACACAGCAGAGCTTTATCTGGAGAGCTGACGTGTCCAACCCGTGCTTCTTTTGTCCTACCTTTTGTGCTTTGGTTATTAATTTCCCATTTTGAGATGGACTGTTTTATCTGCCAGTCCCCTCCTACGTAAATATTGAATCTATATTTATCTGAAAGCATATAGTCCTTTACAGACACTGATGTAAATATCGTTTAAGATTTTTAAAAAGAAAAAAATCTGTAAAATGGAGCTGGTGTGACCCTTAGGTTGTATGTCTCCTTGCACTATTAAGGACTTACTGCCTCAGATGAAGGTAGAAGCATTAAGTTTATTTTTAAAAGGTACTAATCTGTGAACCAGCAGTCTAGTGACTGCATTCAGAGCTCTAAAAAACACACTCAGAAAACAGCAGTTGTGCCTACCTAAAAAAAAATGTACAGTGGCAGTGCTCCTGGTTTCTGATAGCTAGGATGTAGGGTAATTTAACAAAAAATGTGTCACCAGAGCTTTTTCATAGCTTCTGATCCATTAATATCAACACTGGGACATGCTGCAGGCAAGTCCAGGCAGCAGAAAATACAAGTTGTTCCTCTTGCTGAAAGAGGATTTGACCCATGAGGGGGACTAGAAGGCTCTTGCAACTCCGGGGTGATGCAGGCACGAGGAGACAGGACTGAGGGGTGCAGGAGGGGCAGGGGGTTTCTGCTGGTCTGCCCTCTTTTGGGGGTGTTGGCTTCATTGTGGGTTTCGCTTCTGTGCTCGTAGGAAAGATGAAAACCCCTGAAAAATTTGAGGAAAGGGTAATGAAATTAGGAGTAGCATACATGCTACTTTTCCAAGGTTAGTTATTCAAAATACTGAGTCAAATAACCATTTTATTTGAAAAGTAGATTTAACTAAGCAAAGCAACACTGCTGGATTGGTAGACTGAGGTATGATAGTTTTCTGAGCTCTCTGTAGAACTCAGTTAATCTGTATTAAATAGGTGCAAATGGTTTTAGTTCTACAGTTCTTTTCACTGAGTTCTTCCTTTCTTGGAAGAGTTTATAGGGCAAACGCTGTACACCATCAATGCACCCTTCTAATTATCATTGTATTCAAACAATAGAGAGTGTTGTAGTCTAATAATGCCCTGATGCTAAAATCAGAATTTGTTGTGTGTCTCTCAAGAGTGAAACACAAAGAATGTTCTCTAGGCCTTTTTAAGTAAAAGGCAAAGGTTGATGAAATAACTAATTGCCTCCCTCTGTTTTTTTTTTTTTTTTAAGAGTAGGTCTAAAATAAGCAATGTTTTCTGTTTTTTTAAGCTTCTGTTGTTATTGATATCTGTGATATCTGTCGAGCTTGTAAAATAAATACCTACAGAGAACACATATCAGCGTTACGCGTCTTCTGGTGCCTGGTTTTCTTGTAACCCTTCAATATTTCTTGTTTATGTGGTCCATCTGCCTATTGACTGTGCAGAGAGACGTGCTTTAGGGCTGGGATCTCTGCTTTGCTGTCTCTCACTGCACCGCCAAAAAAAGCTGTTAATCGTGTAAGGTTCTTAATTGAAATAACTTGCAGCTCATGATGTTACACCCCCCCTTTCTGTGATTGTTACAGGAGGGAGCTGTGCTCAGCTGGGTTTGTGCTGGCTGCTCTGGTGTCCCTCCAGACAGAGATTTGTGTTCCGTGCAGCCTGAAGGGCTGGGCTGTGGCTGACTGATGGGTATGGAAGCACTGATGCATCCAGGTTGTTCCTTTTCGCCTTACACGTGGGCACAGAGTCCTGTGTTTTTGATACTGCTTGTTTCACCTTCCTGATGCTTTTCCAAGCCTCTGTTTGAGCTGCACATTGCCTTGAAGCCTTCCTGTGCCATGCATGCCCCTGTAGTAAATAAATGCATCACAGTTGCATATTAATATGGGTTAAAGCTCCTGGTCTGAACTGTTCAGTGAGGGGAAGTAAAGCATGGAGTCTAGATCTGTAGCTGCAGGGTGGTGTGAGAGATTTGCTGGGGCTCTAATCTTTTAGGAGAAATGACTGGACGTTACTGGGTGGTCAGAGCACCAGCTGCAGTGGTGTAGGGTGTGAAGTCAGCCAGTGCAGAGGCTGAATGCACTGATAAAAGGAGAAGGAAAACTAGACAGCTCCCCACAGGTGTAGTTTACACACGTTGGACTAAATGGATCTCAGTCCCTTCAGTTTGCTTACAGGAAATGTAAATATTGATTTTTGGTAGGTAGTTCCACTGTATGGGTGTTCAGCCGTTAAAAAAGATGAGCAGTTCTGAGTGAAAGCAATTCGGAGTGACCAAAAAGGCATAAAATTGAAAGGTTCATTAAACAAATGAACCAGGTTGCTTTGCAGTGGGGAATGTGACTGATAAATAAATGCCTTACTGATGAGCTGGTAAGTCTGTAATAAGAGTTTCATGTTCTTGAGGGTCTCAAAAGTACAGTTCTTTATGTGTTTTGAGTAGAACAGAAATTATGAGCTGAATTACCATATCGGATTTTTTTTATTATTATTATTATTTACACAGTTCAGTTGTTTTGAAAGGTAATAATGTCCTGTTTTATTTTTTGCCTGTGAACACTGTGGTGTAAAATGTTTATGGGTCAGACTAGAAGATGGCTGATATTCCTTCTGGTTTTAAACTTGCTGACACTGTAAATCCATAGCACGTGCTTTCAGATTTTTTTTTTTTTTTAATAAGTAGCCTCAATTTTGCAATTTGAAGTGAATTTGGGAGTGTATTTGTTCATAGTGCTGAGTCCACTGAGCATATCCAGAATACTTAGAGCCTGCATCCCTGTTTGTGCTTGGGATTTGTTTACATGGAGAGAGAACAAAGCATTAATAAAAATAAAAAAAAATACCTCGTATGAGCTGCTGTCTAAAATAAACACTTGGGCCTTGCAAACAAAAAGTGCTTTGAATTAAATGCTGTGTTTTTCTCTGTAGGTTTAAGAAGGCTAAAGCTTCACTAGAACTGTGACTAGAATGGACAGTTACTTTAAAGCTGCAGTCTGTGACTTGGACAAGCTGCTTGATGAATTTGAGCAGAATACAGGTTGGTTTCTGCACTGCCTTTTTCGTGGAAGTACATGGTCAAATGACTGTTACCATGGAGTCTGAAAGTAGCATCTGCTAAGTAAAAGCTTGTATTGATGAATAGATGGGATTCAGAGGGAGTACACTGTAGAAAGAGAGGAGACTTATAAACTTTGCTTTTGATCTCTTCTTGCTTAAAATAGATGAATGTGAGTGCTTCAGAACACCTCAAAATCCATATGACTCAAAGCTGTCTTCAGTCCTGGATTGCCTAGAGCATGCACACCCCACACCAGAGCTGCCAGAGGACCCTGCCAGATGTCCTGCCCCAGAGGAGAGCTCTCTCTATGCCCCTGCAGGCACAAGCGACGTGCTCAGTTCCTCACCACCCAAAGAGAAGGGTTTTGCTGGACCTGACCTCCTGTCTACTGTGGACAGTGGTCCCCTGCACGAAATTGAGGCGTTGACCCTGGGGAGGTGCAGCATTCCTGTGTGTGACCTTGTCAGTGACACGGCCAGCCTGACCCACGCCGTGGCTGTGGCAGCAGGGACTCGGGACCTGCAGCCAGAGGAGTTCCAGTGCTCCCAGGGGCCTGCTGGCTGTGGCCTGTCCTGCCTCCCCATTCCTGTCTGTGGGCCATCACCTGGCTGCAGCACAGAGCAGAGTGATGGGGACTCAGCACTGCAAGGTTCAGGGTGTCTCACAGCAGAGCAGAGTAATAATTTCCCTGTACAATCAGAGAGTTACGCTGCAGGAGCACTCCTGGGTCTGTGTGGTGATCAGCACAGGACAGAACCTGTGGAGTGCAGCGAAGTACTCCACCACCCTGGACAAACTGCAGCCCTGGAAACTGAATGTGCCACTGTAGCAGCACAGAGTTTGAATGCACACAGTCCCAAAGATGAGACAGCCTGTGAAAAACTGCCTTTTGAACCACAAGACGACAGTGCATGCTCTGCAGCAAGCAAAGAAGTGTATGGAGGAAATTCCATAGGAAAGGAAGACCCAAATGATGGGAGTAACGCTGATTCCATGCCTTCAGATCTGCCAAAGATGTTGCACAGCAGCAGTACAACACTACCTGGGAATTGTGTCTCACCAGGCTCCTCCTGTCAAACAGCAGCTGAAGTAGAGTTGGAAAAGAGAGGCGCAGAAGAGAATGTAGATAATGAGGAACTTAATAGCAGTGAGATACTAAACACTGTTAGTAGTTCGGGTATGTCAGCTGAGGATGTCCAGACATCTCTGTCTTGTCTTTCCCTTCCTGTGTCAGGGTGTGGTTCATTAGTTGTAGCGGAAGAAAAGGTTAATCCCCTACCTCAGAGTGCAGTGGAAGAAGTTATTAGTGATACTGTAACTGTTCATGCTAGAGAGTCTGAAACTCATCACCCTGGCAGGGAATCCTGTGAAAATACTAGCTGGCACAAGCAAGAAGATTTAGCTGAAATCAGTGTTTCAGAAAAAAGTAGGGATGGAGAGAAGTACAACACTGAGAATGTAACTGATGATGGTGATTCTCAGCAAATCAAAGCTTTTGCTTCTCCTTTCATAGACCTTGGAGCTGAGCCATATGGTGTTGGTGCAGACACTTTTTATGATGTTGGTGTAGACACTTTCTATGATGAGAACATGGGCTCTGTTGTGGCTGACTTTACTGTGGAGGAGAATGTTATTAAGAGTGATATTCTAATAAGCGATGCTGAGCTGGATGATTTCTTGTATGGACAAAGTCTACAGTCCAGTGTGGTGAAGTCTTCAGACAACGATGGCAGCTTGATGGAAGCTGATGCAGATGGAGGGATTGTAGCAGATCTGAGCAGCCTGGATTTCACAGAGGTGAATGAAGAACTTATGCAAACAAAACTGGAGGAGATAACGAGCGTTAACAGTAACCTTAAAGAATCTGTTCCTGACAGTGAAGTGGAAGCTGCAGCAGAAGTCAGCATGTCTCCTAGTCAGAGCATGACTGAGAGTGGCAGTGGTGCCCTGGGTTCTGATGTTTGTACTGAAGGTGCAAGACCAAAGCAGTTGCCTGATCTTTCCCAAGGAGCTGCTGGTCAGAAACAACTGAAGAAAACAGATGAACCTGAAAGAGAGGACCAGGAATCTGGTTCTGTTACCCCAGGAGCTCCCCTCTCAGGCAGCAGTGTCAATGTTGGTAATAATTCTGACCCTGGGGGAAGCAGCTCTGAGGCTGGAGGGAATCAAGCATCTGAATCACATAGGACACCTGCAGCTCTGTCCTGGAAACAGCCCTTGTGGGTCCCAGACTCAGAGGCACCCAACTGCATGAGCTGCCAGGCCAAATTCACCTTCACAAAGAGGCGGCACCACTGCCGAGCCTGCGGGAAGGTGAGTTATTGGGGAGGGGTCCTGTGCTGCTGCTGCTGAGAAATGGAGATTCTGATGTGGGCATAACCAAGACAGAGAGGTTTTGGGGAGTTCATGAGTATTATAAATCAGAGACAGGGCCTTCTGAGCTGCTTTAGATGGGAAAGTTTGTTTTCTTATCTTCTACACAGGGAGGGTGAGTTCTGCTCACATCTCTAACTCGTGCTTCAGAAGGTCTCTACACCTCTAGTTGCAAGACCTTTTAAGGATTTATTAACCAATAAAGCACCACCACCAAAAATAATCCCCTTTTTTAACCCAGTAATCAGTTACTGTGTTTTATACATTTTGCTGCAGTGCAGAATTTCTTAACCAATCTAATGACACAGAAACTCAAAATGCTACACTTTAAAACTTCTTATTGTCCTTACAACTACTTCTGTGTCTTCAGTTCTCAACTCTAAACTTTCTTCTGCCTAGCTTGACACGTTTCTGTTTAAACTACAAATCTCCATTTTTGCTTCTAATATCTTATTTTGCAAGCCCTTTTTAAGGTCTCAAATTTAATTTGCAGACCAAATATTCTGAGAGCTCTCTGTATTTTTGGATTCCAGCATTGAAGGGAAAGAATATTGACAGAAGTTTTCTAGGCTCAAAGTACTTATTTAACAAAGGCCAGGTTTTTACTTTCCCTCCATAAGAACCTAAAGACTGTTGGAAAAGACTGATGTTAATTACGAAACATTTATGAAAATTGTGATTAGGGGGAATTACAAAGTATGTTCTTATCTGCCATTACTGGCTAGGCTGGTGTGTTTGCATAGAGACAGACTACTTCATCATAATCACATTGAATCAGTCCACTATTGAGCTTTTAACTTAAGTGTTTGTGTTTTAAAAGATTGAGGTGGTGATGATGAGAATCCAGTGGTTTTACTAGTGATTATAACTGTGGGGGACTGCACATGAACCTGAAGGGATTGCATTCTTTCAGGAGCTGTGGCAGCAGTACCAATGCAAAAAGGATTTGTGGTCTAAATCTGTCTTCCAGTGTGTTTAGATATATCATTTTCTAAGGAGCCCATCTCAGGGGAAAAGTATGTGATTCAGCAGCAGAGTGAGTAATGGCAGAAGTTTTTTTCCAACCTGAGCTCTTCTACAGAGAGTAAGTGATGCCAAAGCTGATACTCAGTTCTGAATTCTCTTGTGATCTTCTGTGGTTTTTACTAGTGCCTAAGTGGAAATGCCAGCAATACTGGTGACCTCACTGCTCAGTGTTGCTCTGTAAGCTTTAAGGATGAGGAGACAGAGCAAAGACTAGTGTCAGTGGTGAATTTTTGCATCCCCAGTGTTTAGCACCACCTGGAAAGGCGTGGTAGTTTTCCACCTCTCTTCCAGCACTGTGTGTTCAAAGCACGATGCTCATTTACTCAGCTGCAGCCAGTGTGATCTAAAATGTAGGTGTGAATTGGGAGTGTCCAGGAAATGAAGAACTCCTTGTGCCAAACTGGAAGCCATTGAACTTACTGCCAGGATATCCTGGTGAGATTTTGTGATGGTTTAAAGCACTGGCTTCAAGTTCTGGTGTTACATTTGCTGTGAAGTTCTCCCACCTTGTCTAGGGGTGGGGATGGGAGACCCTTCCCTGCACAGTCCTGTGTGTCAGCTTGGCAGAGCAGGAGGGTAATTAGTGGGAGCATCACGGTGTCTTTATTAGGAGAGTGAGTGAAGGCAGCACAGGTTGTCTAAACCTTACAGATACGGGAGTGCTGTGCAATTACAGCCTTTCTGAATGTGCAGACTTCTGCCTCCTAAGACTTTTTGTCTTCTTAGTAGCAGCTCTTTTTGTCTTAACAAATCCCAAATCAGACATTCCTTGTGAAGCTGTTGTTTGTTGTGTTTTCAGCCACTTGGGAAATAAGGGGAAACTGGTAGGAATGTTCAGCTGTCCTCTGTGGACTGTTCCAGAGGACAATTGTATGGATTCCCATCATCCTGCATCTCTTTTATCCTATATCTTATTGTGAAAAATGACAACACTTGTGGACTCTGGCATCTGTGCTGGAGGGAAGTGTGAAGTTTGTGGTCCCGTTTATTCCCCCAACTGCAGCCCTCCCAAGACCAAACAGCTTTGCAGTTCCACTGTCAGGTGTCAGTCTCTTCTTCTGCCTGGCTCAACCAGGACCTGCTTCTTTGCTCAACAGCCTGCTGTTCACCTCCTTTCTCCTGTCCCTTCGTCTGCCTTCACCTCTTAGGTGCATTAGGATTAATCCTCCTGCAGGTCCCAGTGTCACCAAGGGTATGAGGAGAATACCCCTTGCAGGGGATTGTGCTGCTTGGCTTTGGAGGCCCTGAATTGGATTATAACTGATTAGCAGTTCATCCTCATCAGTTACATTCTTCATTATGTACTGAGCATGCGTGTTTCCTCTTGAGGTAGATTACCTGTGGCACTAATGCAGAAGCAGCTGGAATAGTTTCTGTTTTTAGCTCATATGACACTGATCAATCACTGCTTTTACAGTGACTTTTCCTGCTTAGAGGAGCTCATTGTAGTAACTTTCCTTTTTCCTATGCCACTACTGTTTGGGATTCCCCCCACCTTGATCCGCTTTGTTTTTCTGGATGGGGAGTAATTAGGAGTAGAGAAGACCTTTAGGGGTTTTAGAAGACCTTTTGTAAAGGCTCCAGAGTCTGCATATAGCTAAAAATTATTTGACTTGTTAAAAACCTGCAGCTCATCCTTGAGAGAACATGAGGGGAAAGTGACAAAAGCTCCAGATATTTGTCACAACTCTTACAAAACACCAGCTGTACTAAAGACATAATTCTTTGAATGTTATTGTGTCGATGTTGTCCAGACTAACGAGGCACACTTGTCCCCCCTGTTTCTGCTTAAAAACAGGCAGGATATATACCCTGTTGGAATAGAAGAGCATATTCTGTTCTTCAAGGCAACATTCTTTGAAGATACTTGTCTGAAGGGGGCTTGTCCCATGCAGGCAGCACTCCTTGTTCTTGCTGAGGGAGCAGGAGAGGCACTAAGAGCCTCAGCACGTGAGCCAGCCTGCCCCAGCAGCCTGGAGCAGAGAGCTCCAGTGTCTGTCAGACTGGTAACAGCTACTGAGAGCACACAGGGATGGTCCCAAAGCACCAAAGCAAGGCCCAGCTCTGTGTCTCAGCCCCTGGCCCTACCACTGTGGTTTAATGTAAAATACTGGCAGAAGCATCAAAACCAGGAGGGAATTTGGGATAGGTGGTGACCAGGAGGGAATTTGGGATAGGTGGTGCAACCTGAAATACTTTTCATCGCTCCGGGTAAGAATTTGGATGTAATTTCAGTTGGGTCCTCCATTTTGCTGCTTTCTGCTGGGTGTGTACTGTGGGTTTACTTCTTTGTTGTTTATTTTATTATGATTTCCTTTTCAGGGATTAAGATACAGGCCTGAATACAAGGCTGCGGATGGTTTAGAATGAAGCAAGCGTATTTTTTGGAAGAGTTTCTTATTCACTGTGTGATATGTCTGTAATGTTAAAAGTAATCCTTTTCTGAACCAGGTTTTTTGTGGTAGCTGTTGCAAACGAAAATGCAAACTCCAGTACATGGAGAAGGAAGCAAGAGTCTGCACTGGCTGTTATGATGATATTAATAAAGGTAAAGAGGGGGTTTTTTTATTAATTGCAGTAATCATTGAAATATCCCTTCAACCTTTGTTCTTTTTGGGAAGCTTGATTACTTTAATTGGTGTAGGTTTTCCTGTTTCTGAGATGGAGAGATAAAGAGAATAATTGTACCTCTTAGTTGGATTCCAGTTCTTATTTTGAACTTTGAGTCTCAAGTTTGGGGTTTTTTTTTTTGTTTTTCTATTTAAAAAAATAGTTTTTGATCTCTGTAGGAATAAATAGGAAGTTATAGAAGAACATAGTTTATCCTGTTGAGTCATCTGTGACAGGAATCTAGCAGAAGTTATCCTCCCTCCACAGTAGCCCTCTGCGTATTTAAAGGCCACATCCCTGCTTGTTTTCACATGCTGTTTGCCCAGTTTTTGTTGCTTCCTGTCCTGGTGTTTTCACAAGTCACTTACCAGGGCTGCAGCTAATGACTCATCAGATAACCTTTTCTTAACTGGAAGCTAACTATGGATGCTTACAAAAACATCAGGAGAAACAACCGAGGTCCAGTAGATGGGTAGGTAAACAACAAGTTGAAAACATTTCAGATTTTTAATAGGCCACCTGACTGGAGTTCAGCCTGCCAGATGTGACACGTGTTTACCCCAAGGGTCAGGGGTCACAGTGATGTAGTCACTGCAATGCAGCCAGCAGGACAAGGAGAGGTCTCTGTCTCATGAGGCAATTACGCAGGCAAAGAATAAATCTAAATTTTCCTCCATACAACGGTTTGAGTGTTTATTTTTCATAGCTGGATCACAAACTCTGCATTGCCTCTGCCAGAAAATCCCCACCCACCCACAGTGCTGCTCTGCAAATGAAATTTAGTCAACGGTGAGATCTTAAGAACTAACCACATTATTTTAGCACAGGCATTTGAGAGGATGATGAGTCCAACTGGTCCTGTCCCCAATTCCAGTGTCTCCTCTGAACACTCTTCCACCACCTCTGTTCCACCTGTGGAGGAGGCCCAGGTACCTGCTGGTGCCAGCTCTCCTTCACCATCTGCATTGTTGCCTATCTCAGCACTGAAACAACCTGGTCTTGAAGGTACACATGCTAAATATGACATATATCTCACACTTTGAGAGTCTCTTTGGAAAGAGCTGCTTGTCACATCTGGGATTTATAGTTGTTTGTGTGAAATGGGAACACTCTGAATGGAAACACTTTCACTTCCCAGTTTTGGTGCCAGGCCCAAGCTGGTCCTAAATCTCCATTTATGAAATGTGGATGTTCCTTTTTTTTTCATTGGCCTCTCTGTTTATATTGTAGATTTTTTTGTGTAGCTGTTGATTTTATAATTTTTACATGTCTCGGGAGATCTCTGGCTTGTGTTGGACTGCCAGTCTTTGCATAAAAACAAAAAGTAGAGGTTCAGGAAGAAGTTACAAGGGAGGAGCAAAACTTCCTTCTCTGTGTAAATTCAAATGATTAGTGACCAACTAGTGTCTTGGTTCCACCTTTATCTGACCTTCTTCAAAGAAAAGCCATTTTTAAGTAAAGCGATAATTCAACTTTTTTTGGAGTGTATTTCATCTTTTAGCTGTGACATGCATTCCATTCTTATGTCACTACAGGGGGATAATTGAGGAAGTAGCCTTCTGTAATAGGAATTGCTAGCTATAACTGTATCAGGGCAGCTTTCTCTGCAAGTGAGAGATTTTGCTGCATGTATTTGGCTGATTGGAGACTGGCTAATGTCAGCCTCTGCCTGTGCTTTGTTCCAGCCAACAGATTGTACACTTGGTGGGGAGAAGGGGCTGCACTTGATTCCCTTTCCAGGTGTTGGAGCAGTGCAGTGACACAGAGCTGTTTTGTTTTAACCTGTCGCAGGGCTCTGCCCCAGAGAGCAGAAGAGAGTTTGGTTTGCAGATGGCATTTTGCCCAACGGCGAGGTGGCAGACACAGCAAAGCTGTCCTCAGGAGCCAAGAGGCCACAGGAGTGCAGCCCAGTGAGCCCAGAACCACCGGTAGGAGCTGGGAGGGTTCAGCTGCATGAATTACCTTGGCTTGCCACTGCTGGGGCCCCTTACACACCACAACTTCTGATCCACAGCCTTTGGGGTCTGAGGCACTGTTTGTGAAGCCCTTGGGCTGTAAAACACTGCAGTGATCTTTCAGTCTGAGTGAAACCAAAGCAAAGTTTTCAAAGGAAAGCCTTGTTTGGTTTGAGGTGTCTGTGACCCTCAAAACTGGTGTGGCTGAAAATTTGCCAGAGTGGGGTTTTTTTTGTACACAGTGTTTGATGAACCATGTTGGTGAAGGTGACCTCAGCCCCAGTTCTTTAAGCCTGTCATTATCAACATGCTTACAGTGCAAGTTTGTTGTTTGTTCTTATTTCCAGTGGCCTGCTGTAGTTTCCCTGATGGATTGGACTAACCAAAATGCTTAGTGCCCTGCAATTCCACATTATAGTGTGCAGCAAAATCTGTGTGTTGTTTCCAGAGTGAACTAATACTGAACTGAGAGGGGGGTTGTTTTTTTTGTCATACTGTTGATTGAACTGCACTTTTCTCTCAAAGTCCAGACAAGAGGTTTAAGTTTTCTGTGGAAAGACTTAGCAAGATTCCTCAGGTGAAGCCTTTTTAAGATAAAACATAGCACTGAAGCACTGTCTTGAGTAATAACATGAACCCCATGAATTCTCACATGAACCCCATGAATTTAAAATATATTACTAAAGCTAAAAAACCAGATCATCATTATTTGTGTATAGAAGATCTGAACACTTAGCAGGTATATAGCATTTAAATCAGCTTTTACTTACGAAGAATTGTACTAATCAAATCAAGAAAGAGTTGGAGTAATCAGAAGAGACAGCCTGTCTCTCATTTTGGGGAAAGAGTAGGATATTTATACTTGCAGAAGATGAGCAATGTCTAAAACTAAAAGCAGTGTGGACAAAGTGAATGGAAGACAATCAGTGGATGGTTCCCCTGTGCAGCCTCAGAAGCTCAGAGGAAAAACAGCACAGTGCAGCAAAGGCAACACAAAATCCTAACGGTGCTGCCACAGGGTGCTGTGAAGGGCAGAAATGCCAAGTGGTGTGGAACAACCACCAGCAAGCAGATTCAGGGGAGAAGTCTGTTATTAGCCAATTTAGTCATGATTTTGTCTGTGCTTTTTGTGGAGTCTTCCCTTTGGGGTCAGTGACTCCTTTTTATTTTGTGGCAGCATGTTTGCTAAATGGAGGATTTGCTGGAAGCTGGTGGGACACCAGGAGAGCTGCTGCAGGGCAAGCATAAAGTTGTCAGGTTTTTTCTTCTTGTATGGACAAAGTCTTCCCTCTGGATATAGGATGCAAGTCTAAAGAGAGATCATGTGCATCTCTGTTTTTGTTAGATGGGTTGGTGGATTTAATTTTATTTTTTTATGACAGCTGACATCCCAATGTGCCTGTGTTCATGGCTTGTCATACATGTCCTGCTGGGGGAGCAGCATGGGTTTGAGTCCAAACTAGAAATTAATCAAATCAGCTGTCTCTAGAATAGTAGAAATAGTGTAGAAGTATGTTTGCAGTACTCAACTGCTGATCCAGTTTGTGTTTCCAAACAAATAAATTAACTTTGCATCTTCAGTGTTAACTCCTAAACAAAAACAAGGAACGGGATCCAGGAGAGATTTGCTGGCTTTCTTCTTAGGAGGAAGAAATGTATTCTCAACTTTTGTGATAGATTTCTTTCTCTCTTTCCTTCTAGAATGCTAATAATGGAAGTTTAGCTGGTTGTGAGACAGCATAGATTTTTTTTTTTATTTCTTCTTCATAGGCTGCAAACCCAGAGGAAGATGACCCCGTAACTGATGGAAATCAGAAACTGAAGGAAGAAATAGATAAGATTACAAGAGTGGAGCAATTACATCCTTCAGAGGGTTTACAGCAGGCCACTCCAGGCCAGAGTGAGGTGGCACCTAGTTACAAATCTGTCCCTCTAGGAGCTGAAGAATGCTCCCCTGCAGCAGCTGAGAAGAGCAGTCCCAGTGCAGTGGATCAGAGCACAGGGCATGTGCCTGTCACTGCTGCCAGCTGCAGAGCACTCTGTGGGGTGGGAAGCTGGGTGCAGAGGGACATCAGCCTTCTTCCTGATGGGGACCAGCTGCCACCACTTCTGCTTGCACTGGGAGAAAAAGGGAAAGGTAAAATCTGGTAGCATTTTGAGAGAGTTGTTAATATTTATTCGTATAATCCTAGAGTGGTTTGGGTGGGAAGGCACATTAAAGCTCATCCAATGCCACTCCCTGCCATGATTTGTAAATATGGACTCATGTGCATGCAAATTTGTATTTTAATATAATTCTCATGTGATTTATTTGTTGCATACGGGACTGTTGGGTAATGAGTGTGCATTTTTAACAAGACCAGTATGTCACAAGAAAAATGCTTCACCACTGAACTGCATTATGGTGGTGGCTGTGCTCATCAGAGGTACCTGACAGAGTCAGGGCATGGGTGAAAAATCAGCACACCTTCAGTCAGGGATTTTCCAAAGCAATGGTAGCCCTGGTTTGCACCTTTGTTAGAAGCTGCTGATTCAGTTCTGTATGTTATTGAGTCTTAGGTTAAGCTGTTCCTCCTTGATCTGTAGCTATTCAAATCTTGGGAATAACTACCAGGGTAGGAGGATGGGATGACTCTGTCATACACTGAGCTGATGCTTGGGTTTGGTCATTGGCTGGTATATTGAACTAAATCATGTGTTAATTTATTTAGATCTTCTGGTGGAGGAACATCCAGTTCACCAAAGGGTCACCTCTCTGCTTGGGGAAGGAGGTCCTAATCCATTGACTTTTATTCTAAATGCAAACTTGCTTGTCAATGTGAAGCTAATAACATGTAAGTGTTGCACATTTTATTTTCCAATAAATCAAGCCTTTTTAAAATTTTTTCCCTGTCTGTAAAACAGCATTACTGTGGTATCTTATCTTTTTAAAGATTCCTCAGAAAAGTGCTGGTGCTTCTCAACAAATGGACTGCATGGTTTGGGTCAGGCAGAAATTGTCATTCTGTTGCAGCGTTTGCCAGATGAAGATGTTTTCCCTAGTGAAATATTCAAATTATTTCTTGACATCTATAAAGATGCAATGAAAGGTGTGTCATTTTAACATCTAACTTTTTTCTTGTGTAGTATACTCTTGCTGATCTTTGAAACCTAAAGTTGATAGGTAATGTTTCTTGAATTATTTGTCTAATGATTCTGTTGAAAGAGCTTGCAGTGTTAGACTATAGAGTTCTAAATTACAGAAACAAAAGAATTGTTGTTTGTTTTGTATACCTCTGTAAACATCCTGTTTGCAGGGTTTTTGTTGTTTAATCATATTGTGGCAAAGATTCTGGGTATGAGCCTTGAGTCTGTGGTTTGTAGGACACCTGGCACTTCATTTGTAGAAGTACAGTGCTCATAAAAGTGAACATTTTAGGTCTGTTGGTCAGAACTCATCAATTGATGTGTTTAGGACTTTCAGCACTCGTTTGGAGAAACCTATTTCCATAGTCAGGTTCATTTAGTGATGAAGTACAGGGCTCTTACTCTGTGGGTGTAGAAACCTGACAGACTTGAGGAAGATGTGAGATGAATGGTGGGCTTGCAAGTCTGTCAGAGGTCACTGCTCAGAACAGTTCTCTTGGCACTGCAGTGTGAGTGACCCACATCTGTAAACACTCTCCATTCCTCTTTCTACAGGAAGGTTCATAAAAAACATGGAAAACATTACTTTTACAGAAATCTTTCTTAGCAACAAGGAGCATGGAGGATTCCTGTTTGTTTCACCAACTTTTCAGAAGCTTGATCATCACATTGTACCAGATAACCCTTTTCTTTGTGGCATTCTTATCCATAAGCTGGAAATACCCTGGGCAAAAGTGTTTCCAATCCGTTTGATGTTGAGACTGGGGGCAGAATATGGGGGTAAGTTCTAATGGTTTCAGTAGCTGTATAAATGTAAAGTTCCTTTTGGAAAATACAAGTAGTTTTTAGAAAAGCAAGCTATTTTAAAATCACCTTTGTAGTATTTTATATTCCACCTGGGAATGTTCATTGTCCTGCTAGACTTCTTTGGTTTTGATTTTTTTTTTTCCTCTTAGTTGATGAGAAAGCTAAGAAATCAAAACTGACAGCAAAATATAAACTTCTTTTTTTTGGTTGTAGGAGAAAGGTTTTGAAGGGATGTTCACAATCCCAAATTACAACTCTGATAAAATGGCTATTTTTATTAAATTATTTGAGTTAAGTGTATTGGCAAAGTATTGCTGCTTCATAAACCAAGTAAAAGTATTGATTACTTATAAGGATAATTTATTCATACATTGGGAACATCTAGGCATGTAAAAAGGCTGTAGCCCACCACTGTAGAAACTGCAAGCCCATAAACAAACAGTCCATCACCTATTCATGGATTTTTGGAGCCCTGAAATTTTCTACCAGCCAGATCCTGTCTGTGTGGTGACAAGGGTGGCAGCTGCTTTGTTGCTGTTCTTTCTCTTACCAAACCACTTGCTGTGTTTTGGTTTTTTGGGTTTTTTTAACCAATTTTGTCAGATATAACCATTGGGGGGAACCACACAGTGACTGAGAATTAGAGAGGGGCTCTGCTTCCTTTGGCTGGTCAGATATTTAGGTTATAGCTGAAAAACACTATAAAACTACTTGGAATAGCAAGTTTTAGAGTTGTTGATAGGAAAATATGACCTTTTTTTTCTTCCTAGCCTATCCAACTCCTGTGGTAAGTGTCAGGCACCGGAAGCCACTCTTTGGAGAGATTGGACACACGATTATGAATCTACTTGTTGTGAGTAGATGCTTTATTATCTTCCCTTCCTGTTGTAATCAGAATTACATAAAATGTCCCCCAAACAAATTCTGAACCTTGAAAGCAGAGCTAATGGTTTTCTTCCTCACACTTGTCTTAAAACTGGTGAGGGAGTTAAAAAGCTGTTTGTTTCACCTTGTACTGTTATGCATTAGTTCTGGTGTTGGAGAAAGGCTTTTAATGAGTGGGGGAGTTGTTGGCATTTGCTTGGTGCTGGTAGTTGTCATTGTTCAGGTGCATTTTCCTGTTCTGAGCATCATTGTGGTGCAGGGATTCTGGTCTTAAGTCTGATTTAAAATGTGAAGAAACACTTGACAGGCTGTGGACTAACTGCAGCAGTAGTCACTTAAGACGAACTTAACAGTTATTCAGCTTGACTGTCTTTTGTGAAGGGCTTTTTGGCAAAATCATAAGTCAAATCTGGAATTTATTCTGTTCCCTGTGAAAGCTTTCCCTCTGTCATCCAAATAATTTGATTACAGATTGCAAAAAGCCTGTATTCCTGACCAGTAACCTTCCTCTTCTGATACTTACCTAGAACTTCCAGCACTTTCCATCCCAGCATTCAGGGTGAGGCCATGGAAAGCAGAGCAGGTCTCCCTTAGGCAATCACTACATCCTCTCCTGGTTCTGGAGACCATCACAGCTGAGATGAAACTGCAGTCTTTGCCCTGTTTTTCCTTTCTGCCAGCACAGGTGTGCAGATCATAAGGAACCAGCTGGAGGAGGTGCCCCATCTAAGAGCAGCACATTTCCTGTTTCTGTAGGAGTCTCAGACTGTATTCCCCAGCCAGCTCCCAGCCTCCCTGCTGCTGATGTGCCAGTTCCAACGTGTGACTGCACCCTCAGACTTTGGGCAGCCTGCCTGTTGTGCTGCTGCTGAGTGGGGGTTTCTGTGGAGTTTCTTTTCAGCTGGATTACATTTATTTGGATTGCCCTTCATGGTTGTGTCACCCTGAAGCAGGCAATATGTGCTCCTGGCAGGAGTTTTGAGTCACTGCATGACTGCAGAATGTTCTCTTGGTGGTGCCTTGGTTTGAGTTAGAGATCATGCAGAGCCTCTCCCCACACAAGTGGCTGAGGCCAAGGGCACCTGTGGTTTGTGTCCTTTGTGCTGGATGCCTATCCATGGAAGCCTCAGGGCATTGAGATGGTTTTGTAAGTACCCTTCCTGCTGCAGCTCTGCTGATGGAGGAAGGCACTGCTTGCCTGGTTCAGCTGGTGACAAGAACCTCTTTGTACTTTTTTCCAGCTGATGTAGTGGAAAGCAAACGAGACCATCTCATACCTAATGTTGTTGTTCTGGAAATATACAGAATTTTGCAGAAGTGGATGAGGTGATGGGAGATGACTTGTGTGACAGAAAGGGATAAGGAATGGTGTAGAATTCAGTCTGTAAATCAACAGGCTAGAGCTGTATGGGACAGGCTTTGAGCCTGGAAACAAACCCATCCAGGTGGTAGCTTCCATGCTTTACTTTTCCATCAGAGAGGGAGGGTGTTGAAGTTTTTCTTTCCCTAAACCCAAGGGATTCTAATGTGTCTGATGTAGCCATAGAGTAAATAACCCATTGTTTAATGCAGCTATTTTGTAGTGCTATGAATTTGTTGAAATATTCACTGAGGTGCCTGTCACAAACACAAAAGAGATCCCTGACTTCACCCACTCTTAATTTTACTATTTATTAGAAGTCGTAAAGATGTATTTAGAGTATTATGTATTTAGGAAAAGGTAAGAAAATAATACTTAATTGTCTGCTGACATAAATACTTGGTCTGTTACAGGACCTTAGGAATTACCAGTATACTTTGCATACCATAGAAAACCTGTTTGTTCACGTGGAAATGGGTAGAAGCTGTATTAAAATACCTCTAAGGAAGTATAATGAGGTGAGTACACCCATCTTAGCTTCCTAATCCAAGCTGCTTTAGTCTTCATTTTGTGTAGTCAGTAATACCAGTCACACCTCTACCATCAGCTCTCTGAAGAAACCCTCTCTGAACTTTATACTGACCTAAATGTGTCATGGGAAGGGCATGCAATTACCAGAGCACACACACTTCCTTCTGTGATATGCTGGAAGGTGGATAATGAGGAGTTGAGATTTAGGACAGCTGTTAAGTACTGAAAAATCAGCAGTTTCTCCAAAATCTTTCAGCATGTATTTTCAAGTAATCTCTCTTACAGATCTCCTGATGATGATGTTTTGTGTAATAATTAAAAAAACCAAACAATCAAACAAACAACCAAAAAAAACCCCAACCAAACCTCTTAGTGAGATTTATCAGTCAAATGACAGATTTTGTGTTGGCAGGTGATGAAGGTGATCAGTTCCTCTAACGAACATGTAATTAGCATTGGAGCAAGTTTCAATACAGAAGCAGACTCTCACTTGGTGTGTGTGCAGAACAAGCAGGGCCTCTATCACACACAGGCCATCAGTGCCACGGGACAGTCCAGGAAAGGTAAGAGGTCTGGGGGAGAAAAATGACATTTCCAGAGCAGAAATGGGAGTTCAGTGTTAGGCTGCACAGAAAATGCCTCTCTGGTGTTACATTAAATTGTGTTGTAACTGGAGTGCAAGTTTCATGTCAGTTGTGACTGTCTGGAGTGACACGAAGTGGTGCTCACTTCCTTCCTGCTTTTTCTAGTTACAGGTGCAAGTTTTGTGGTGTTTAATGGAGCCTTAAAAGCATCGTCAGGGTTCTTAGCTAAATCCAGTATTGTTGAAGGTAAGAATTTTGTTCTGTTCTCCTTTTAAGAGACTTAAAAAAGGAAAAAAAAATAGCATCAGTCTTGTATAAAGCCTTTATCCTTTATGCCTCATTAAGCTAAACATTTCTTTTCAGATTTTTTAATTTTGTATGAAACCTATTGCAAACAATTGCTGTCTAAAAATACATGGTAGTTCACCTACCTGTTTTAAAACATTCAAATTTAAACTCTGTTTCATCAGTGCAGGTCTTCCCTTTGTGGAACAATTTTCATTGCCATATTGCTGAAATACATATTGGCATATATGTGCCAAGAGAAAAAAAATCCAAAATAAACTTGAAAGTGATCTTAATTTGAGTTCTGTTGACAAAAAAAGGTTTTTTCCTCTTCTATGTAACATTTGGTGCTGTAGGTGGGGGACAGAGTACTTTTGTGCATTTATTAATTAGCTGTAGGAGATGGTTGGTCTCAGTAGAATTTAAGCCAAGATTCTGTGAAAAGCTGTGGATAATGTGGAATTTTAACTGATTTTCTTCTAGATGGACTAATGGTACAAATAACACGAGAAACAATGGAAAGCCTACGTCAGGCATTGAGAGACAAGAAGGACTTCAAAATAACCTGTGGAAAAATGGATGCAGGGGACGTGAAAGAATACGTAGATATTTGCTGGGTAGAAAATGAAGATAAAACAAACAAAGGGTAAATAAAAAAACCAAAGCCAGGCATCTCAATGTTCAAGTATCTGCCTTTAGTTTCCTGAAATTAATCTAAAATATTGTTTGGTGTGATGCCAGAGATGGTTTATAATGTCTTAAGCCTGCAGGATTGGATTTCTATTAATGCTGTTAGTTGCCTGTTTAGGATATTTCTTTTTGTACCATCTGTATTATCGTAGTGCAAGTCCTGTATTGTATTTTCCTGTAAAGCTGTGTAAATAGCCTTAAGGGATGGGTGAATATTATTTCATGGAAGTCACTGTTTCTAAACTATAAATGTGTCTCCATTACTAATCATACTATTGTTTTCCATAGAATTTTAAGCCCAGTTGATGGAAAATCAATGGAAGGAACTCAGAGTGAAAAAGCACCACAGTACAGAGACTTCGAAAGAGAGGGGAAAGTTATGAAGTGCACTGAAGTTAGTGAATTAGCCTTTTTTACTACTTTTTGCATATTTAAGTGGTAATGTGATGGTACTAAGTGATACTGTTAAAATGAGCTGATTTTATGTGTCCCCATCCTGCCAGGCAGAATGTTCTGGTGAGTTTACACACTTGTCATTTTTCTTTCTGTAAAAGACCAAAGTCTGTTAGCAGTGACAGCTCTGCAAATGCTTACTGCAGGCATTCCCATGGTTCCTGGGGTACTTTGATTTGTTTGTGTGGATGAAATACTTGTGTGCTTTGCCAGCAGACAAGCGTCAAAGCTTTCCCTGTTTTGGGTGTTGTGTGATGCTGAACTACTCTTTTGCCTATCTTTGGGATGCAGCAGGCTGCTGACTGCCCTTCCCTTTCTCTGATCTCAGGTTTACTATTTTGTAAGGGATCATGAACTATCCGCTGCTGTTCCCCACCAGTTTGCAAAAGAGATTGCCATTGCCTGCAGCACTGCTCTTTGCCCTCACCTTAAAACCTTGAAAAATAACGGGATGAATAAGATAGGACTCAGAGTTTCCATTGACTCAGATGTGGTAAGCTTTCAACTTCTATTGCACACATTCCATTTCCTCTGCAGTATCGTCCCTTCTAAATAAATACCTTGGATCTCTCCATTTTGCCCTGCCCAAGATCCAGGCTGAGGATGACATTTGGGGAAGAAGCTGTCTTCGTCATTAATTGAATTTCTCACTTCATGGTAGCTGAAGTATTCTTTTACTGAGATACAGCACTTTTGGCATAGTCTAGTTAATACAGAAAGGGTACATTAATATCAATGTGTTTCCCTTGCAGGTTGAATACTTGGCAGGGTCTGGAGGGCACCTTCTTCCACAGAACTACCTGAATGACTTGGACAGCGCTCTGATTCCTGTGATTCACGGTGGAATGTCAGATCCTACAGCTCTACCACTGAAAATGGAATTAGTATTTTTCATTCTAGAGCACCTGTCTGGATGAGGCTGATTGCATGCATATACTGATTTGCTAGATCTGAACACCAAAGCTGTAACGCTACAAACACTAAAAATGTTGAAGTTTCTATAGCTTTAATGTTTTAATAGCTTTTCAAACTGTTTCTTTTTTTAAAGCACCTCTCTGGATCCTCTGCCACAGAAGAGTTGTAGTTTGTATCACGAAGTTCTGAAAGTTTACACTTAGTACAGGTGCAGTAAGAGTGCAGGTTTTGTTACTCCTCACACAGCTGCAGTACGTGATGGGTGTAGTGTAACTCCAAGTCATAGGATCTTGCCTCTTACCCTCATATTAAGTGTGCTACTAAAGTTGCTGGGGTTCCTTGTGATCTCTGCATGTGTTTCCCCCTGCAAGGGCTGAGCACTGGAGCAGGGTTGGCCCAGAGCTGTTTCCCTTCCAGGGGAGGCTCAGCTGCAGCTGCCTGGAGCCCTGGAGTGTGCCAGGGCAGCTCTGGCAGTGCAGGGGGAACGCTGTGGGTGTGTGGATACACCCCTCACTGAGCTCCTTAACCTGGGGATGTGATGCTGGTGCTTCAGGAACATGTGCGCTCAATTAATGTTTTATAGAGTAACTGGTTTCTTTCTTGTATTTATAAGGACTTACCTAACTTAAATGGATGCTATTTTTATAAGAAAAAAAGAAAAAAAAGTGCTTTTTTTTCTTTACTCTGTGTTCAGAATTCCATACACAATTTGAACCTTTCAAGGATTAGGAAAAAACCCAGATTACCCTTGATGTAATCTACATGTAGCAATAAGTCAGACAAGAATTCTGCAGGTTTTTTTTCTGCTTCTGTCCACTGCTTTTGCCACATTTTAGTAGCCACCTTTGCTTTCAGGGAGAACAGATATATTAAGTCTGGATTTTCACAAACAGGTTGATTCTAGTGGAAGTTGTCCCTGCCCATGGTGGGTGGGGTTGGAACTCCTTAAGGTCCCTTCCAACCCAAACTGTTCTGGAATTTTTAGTCTACCTGAGGTTCTTGCATAGGATGTATTTTTGATACCGGGTCATTTAGATCTATTTATGTATTTGTGATGCATGTGATTTGTACCGAGGCTCATTGAACTGCGGTTGGGGTTTGGTACCAGCCACACAACTGCTTGTCAGGAACAGAACCAAAACTAAATATATACAAGATCTATATTGTTTTCAGTAGAAATGCTGGTACAATTTTATAATGAGAGTATTAAAACTTGGATGCCTTCTTGATGCTAATAGGGGATATTTTATGTTTTTGTATCAAAAACAATTTGTAATTCAATCTAATCTGCTCTGCTGTTATCTGTGCTTTAACACTCCAGTCCTAGAAGGGTTCAGGTGTTGAGATCTTACCCTGGATGGAACTGAGCTGCATTTCAGCTTCTGTGCTGACTTCTCCAGAGAAGCTGCTGTTAGGGAGAAGGGCTGAAGCCACGCACAGAACAAACAAAACGTGTCCTTGTTGAAAACAAGCTGCACCCAGGCCCTTGACGGAGCCCCAGCAAGAGGCTGAAGAGCATTTTGGGTCTGTGACAGGGCCAGGGCACCTGAAGGAACAGCTGCCTCTTGGCACTTAACCTCTACTAACTCCTTTTCAGTAATGATCAATAAAGTTAACTACAGTGCTTGCAACCTTCTGCCTCTTATTTGTAATGAAACAAAGAAAGTATGATAAGAAATGCCTGTGTCCAGTCTCTGCAGCTTTCTGGGAGTGCTGATCTTGCTCCAAAAATGGGTTTCATTGCTCAGAGTGCCACAAGCCAGCACCCTGCAGAGACCCTGGGTGCCCCAGCACACCCCACTGCCCTTTCCCTGCCCTTATTCTTTACACAAAGGCAGAGCTGGTGCTGCCCCAGCAGAGAGCAGGAATTGCCCTGCAGGCTGTGTGACCCCAGCCCTGCTCTGCAGCTGCACAGGGGCTGTGGGAGCTGTGCTGAGCTGTGGCACTGCCAGGGACAGGCTGCAGGGCACACACGGACCTCTCCCGGAGTCTGCAATGATGAGAAATATTTCTGTGCATGTTTAAGGGATTTTAAGAGCTCTGACAAACAGTGTTTTTAACCTTTGTTCATGGAAAAAGGGCTTTTAGGCTCTGGAATGGAGCAAGAACTTTTAAGATTGTGTATTAGATAGTAGAATAATGTGTAGTTTTATCCCAGGGTGAGAATTTTAGATGGATGGGGTTTTTAGGATGGCAGACAGGTGAGGACAAGATGGAGAAGTCCACGTGGCTTTTGGGTTTCTTCTTCTTCCTCACCTGCTCCATGTTCTGCTGTGAGGTGGCACATTATGGTTGGTTTAGAATAGAGTCTAACCTTTTAAAATGGATAATAGTTATTGGAGAAGTGTTACAAATACTGATTACATGGATTGTAGTATAAATATGCACACCACCCTGAGGGCGGAGGTTTTTGGAATGCAGTATTAGGGGGTTTGTGCCTTGGACTGACCTACAAGGAAGAGCTCTGATGGTCAGGTACAGAATTATTGATAAGAAAGAATAAACTATGAAGAAAACATAAGAAGAGATGGCTCACGACCAGTTCTTCAAAGCCTCTGGCTGGGGAAACAAAACTTTACATTCTCCGGTCATGGTAAGGAGCTGGCAGAGAGAAACGCAGAAAAATATTTTTTATAAACCCGAGACACCGACATCCTAATTTTACACATATTCACAGAATTAATCAAGTTGGAAAATCGTTCCCAGCCCACCGAGTCCCAGCTGTGCCCAGTCCCTACCCTATCCCCAGCCCGCAGCACCGAGAGCCAAGTGCAGGTGGCACCACCAGGGATGGGCACTCCAAACCTCCTCCCCGGGCACTTCCAATGCCTGAGCACCCTTTCCATGGGGAAATTCCTGCTGCTGTCCAGGCTGAGCCTGGCCCATCCTGAGGGCTGCATCCTCTCATCCTGACCGTCCGGGGCGGCGCGGTGTCCGTGACTGCGGAGACGCCGCCTGTCCCACGGATCAGGGCTTGCCTCATGGATTAGGCTTCCCAGGACACAGAGACAGCTGATCCCGGTTCGGGATAACTGTGCCACACTGCCCAGGCTGCCCGGCCCGGCCCCGCCCGGCGCGCAGGCGGCGGGACCCAGCCCGCGGCGGGGCGGGTCTGTCCCGGGGCCGGGCCATGGCGAGCGGGGCGCGGGGTGAGCGGCGGGGCTGGGCGGGACACGGCGGGCTGTGGGGCTCTGGGGGCCGTGGGGGTTTGGGGGCCGTGAGGGCACTGTCGGCGCTGTGGGGTTCGGGGGGCCATGGGGTTCTGGGGATCTGTGGGGCCGTGAGGGCCGTGCCGGGACTTTGGGGTTCTGAGGGTTTTGTGGGAGCGGTGTCGGGGCTGTGGGGGCCGTGCCGGAGCTTTGGGGTTCTGGGGGGATCTGTGGGGTTCTGGGGGGGTCTGTGGGGTTCTGGGGGGATCTGTGGGGTTCTAAGGGGATCTGTGGGGTTCTGGGGGGATCTGTGGGGTTCTGGGGATCTGTGGGGTTCTGGGGGGATCTGTGGGGTTCTGGGGAGGTCTGTGGGGTTCTGAGGGCTGTGGGGTTCTGGGGGCTGTGGGGTTCTGGGGATCTGTGGGGTTCTGGGGGCTGTGGGGTTCTGGGGGGATCTGTGGGGGCCGTGCCGGAGCCGTGCCGGGCTCCCCGGCGGGCCGGCCGCGCTGAGGGGCGGCTCCCCGCCCTGTCCCCGCCCTGTCCCCGCCGTGTCCCCGCAGGTTCCTGGAGCCGGTGGCCCGTGGATCACTTCCTGCGCGCCGGGCGGATCGCGGCCAGGGACGGGGCCGCCGTGCGCTGGTTCCACGCCGCCAACAGCAGGGCCCGGGCGGCGGAGGCTGCGCGAAGTGAGTGTGGCACAGGCCCCTTCCTCTAACCCTTCCTCCTCCTCTTCCTCTTCCTCCTGCAGCATCCCCCCCGGCTGTGAAATCCCTCCGGGGATGGGCACGCCAGACCTCCTCCCTGGGCAGCTCCGAGGCCTGGGCCCCCTTTCCATGGGGAAATTGCTGCTGCTGTCCCACCTGAGCCTGCCCTGGCCCTGCCCGAGGGAGCTCCCTCTCCTCCTGTCCCTGTTCCCTGGGCTAAGATCCCAAATTCCCTCTGTGTGTCCCCTCCTGTGCAGGGCCACAAGGGCCCTGTTGCGCCAGCGTGGGCCACAGTGAGGTGTGTGTAAATATATGTGAATATTTAACAAATACATATTTCTATAAATTTATATATCCTTTATCTTGAATACCATCACTAGCTCTTTTTCTTCACTGTGCGTATTGCATTCTCTGCTAAGCTGGTAGCACTGCCCAGAGTCATTATGTTAAGCTGTTTTCAAAAGCCTGAGCACTCCTAAGACCCCTCTTTGCTTGTCTCGTGTGTGTGTGAGCTAACGTTTTCCTGATGAGTTTTGGCAATGAGTCAAGGGGAATGCTCAGTCTCTGCCAGCATTAAATCCTGTGCTCATCTTTCCTCTATCAGAACCGTTTTGAGAGGAAAAGATCTCAAATTTAACAACAGTGGATTCACAAGTTGGTGTTCGCGTGAAGAAAAACCCACATGGTTGCTTGGCCAAATGCCCTCTCACAGGTCAATTTTCACATGGCTGCAAAGAGTTTAGTGACTGAACCCCCCCAAAATTGCATATTTTGTGTGGCAGGCAGCAGTTCCCCTTGGGGTCAGGCTGCACGGGCTGGTGTGGGCAGACTGGCTGGGTAATTGTTGCCCTGAAGCACTGAAAGCTTTGATTTCTCCATGCCCAGGTGATGTGCACATGGTGGAGGTGGATGTCCTCCTTCGGGGAGGGGACAGGGACCCCATCCTGGCTCACCCCCCGGACACTGACAGCGACATCACCCTGCAGGAGTGGCTGGCACTGATGGTCAGCACCAATAAAGGCATCAAGCTGGATTTTAAGAGGTGTGTCAACAAAATAAGATTGTTCTGTTCTTTGCCTTCTCACCTGGTGCAGTTTCCACAGGGGACTGTCAGCTGTGCAGTTTAGCATGATGCACAATCCACATGGAAGCATAGTCCATAATTCTCAAAGCATGGCCAGAATAAAACCTTTAGAAGCGTTTTGAACTGAAAAGAATGATTTTGTTTATTCCTTGAATTAGGTACTGTGAGCAGAACTTTCCCATCGGGAAAGCGAGATGATGGTGCCTCTCTGGAAGGGTTCTCTCTCCAACATTCACTAACTCAGAGGTTCATTCACAGTTTGAACCATTAGCTGTTTCAAACACACCTGAAAGCCCCATGAGATTGCCTTGAAGGAGTTTGAAATGAGCCCTGACTTTCAGACATGCACCCCTTCAGCTTTGTCTGAGTTTCCCTGTGCTCAGTCTGTTCTGGCAGCAACTTGGAAAGAGCTTCATCAGTGCTTAAGTTCTCCACAGAAATGCAAAAAGCCCCCACCAGATAGTTGTAAAATGTGATTTATGCCTGTGGTTCTGTGTAACACAGTCACGGTTTTCATGTGGAAGTTCACGAAAATAAAAAACACAGGCAGGCTAAATGCTTTTATTGTCACAAGATCTGTATGTGTCCTTCTGGGCAGAGGTGAAAATAGAGCAGCAGGCATTTGTTTGGGCTTATTTCTTGTGAGTTTTTGGGGGGCTTTTCCTCCATATTAATTACTGTTTGAATTACTTTTAAACTACCTATCTTTCATATTTCCACAAGGAATTTACAGCCAAGTACGGTGATTCAAAAAAGCTTTTAAAAGTACATTGCATTATAAAAGTCTGATTGTATAAAAGCATCGTGGAGTGCAGATAGTCAAATAAGTGGTAACAGAATTTGATGTTCCTTTGGATAATATTTATTTGGATGCCCCTCCTGAAGTTTTGAAGAGTATTTCAATGGTGCTTTAAAAATCTACTTTTTATATCTCTGCTCTATCAGCTTGATTGACCACATAATTACATTTCCTGCTGGCTTGGGGCACTGAAATTAATGTATTCTGCAAAAAAATCTTCCATGTCCCGCTTCAGAAATGCCAAAGTCATTTCACATGGAGTCAGCAGTAGGTCTGAATTTTTGAAATGCCATGCAACGAGACCCAGTGCTTGTGGTTGTTTGGGGTTGGGTTTTTGTCGCTGCTGTTGTTGTTCTGCTTTGGGTTTTTCTGGGATTTTTTTAACCCCCCCTTTTTTTTTTTTTTAATCCCATGTGTTGCCATTTTGCTTTGAGCTTTTTTCTCAGTGCATTACCTTATTCTTTGCAGTACAAGGGAAAGCATTCCAGGGGCCCTGGCAGTCCCCTGCATTTGTGAAGGTGTATATATATATATATATTTATATATATATGTGAAGGTATAAGCTGCTCTGGCCCCAGACACTGTGAGAAATGCTGAAGCCCACACATTAAAGCAATTCTTCATTGGCTTTTCTCCTAGAGAACTTGAGCTCATCTCCAGTAAATGGAATTTGCTTTCCCAACAGCACAAAAGATGAAATTCAAGGAGTGACTTTGCAGAGAAAACAAGACAAGTTGCTGAGGGGACTAGTTGTTGGCTTCAGAGCTAACCTAATTCCAAACCTTTGGCCATAGTGATTTTAAATTCCTGCAGGTTACACAGTTCATTACTTCATGGGCTGTGACACAAGATTTTCTTGGTGGCCATTTCTTTTCCCTGTTGTTTCCCTCTCCTCAACTTCCTCAGCCCTTTGAAAGTTTTGGTATGCTAGAGTTAGAAAAAAAACCAACCTAGTTGTGCTTTTCCTTTTGGCTTGACAGGACAGTAGGAGCACAGATTTTGTTAAATGCTCACAGGATGTCTGCACTGGCTCCTCAAGTGATGCCAGCTCATGTTTAACTGATTAAAATTATTTTAACAAATTAAAATTAATTATTTAATTTAATTTAATTTAATTTAATACTTAGCTGGCAGGTGATCATTGGGCAGTCAGGCTTCTGTGTGGTGCCACACTTGGGAACTGTGGGAGAAACCACCACCAGGCATCATTAAATGTTCAAGTGGGTGCCTTTTCTTTCTTTTAGTTGCCTGAAGGTGGTCTGTGATGGGCTTTTTATTCTCTTAGTACAGGTGCATGGACGTGCAGGTGACTTTGAGTCTGGATCTGGTAAAATCTTTGCCACTTTGAGCATGGTGGGGAGAGATGGCTTTCACTCTTTGGGCTGAATTTACAGCATTTGTGGCTTTCAGGTGTGATAAAACACGGGTGTTAGAGGCTGCAGTGTCTGCCTTTGTTACACCCCTTCTCAGGCCTGAGAGGAAGAGGTGACAAGGCTGGGGGCAGCGAGGTGAGGCCAGGAGGAGCTGGGAGCAGTCTGGGTTTGACTCCTGCAGGGGAAATCGGCAGACAGCAGCGGGTGAGGGCTGTGCCCTGCCCGGCAGGCAGGGTGTGGTGACACTGCGGTGACACTGCCACCCCTGCCCCGTGTCCCAGCACAGCCTGGCCGCCGTGGGACCCTCGCTGGAGCTGCTGGAGCTGCTGGGACAGCCCCTGGATGTTCCCGTGTGGCTGAACGGGGACATCCTGCCTGGGCCCTGCGGGAGCTGCGCGCCGCTGGATGCCCACGCCTTCCTGGGTGCTGTCACCTCGTCCTGCCCCGACGCCACCCTGTCCCTGGGCTGGACCACAGGCTGCCACCAAGGACAAGGTAAGGGCAGGGCTGCTTTGTTTCCAGGGTCTGCCCAGTTGGCAGCAGCCCCAGGCCATCCCTGGCAGGGAATTGCAGGGAAGGGGGAGCCCTGTCCTGTGCCGAGGCGTTTGGCAGAGCCCTGTACAGCAGTGACAGCACAGCTGGGTGAAAATCACATCTTTCTGTTCTGAAAATGAGCTGGTTTGTACTTCAGCTGCTTCTCACCTGCTGAGCACTTCTGAGGGACAAATTCCTTAGCCTCTGTTTCAGAGAGGGTTCTCCCTGGATCCTGTGAGCCTTGCTTTGGTGATGAGAGTCCTGGCATGAGAAAAACAGATCATCTGAAATTGTGAAACTTTATCTCTGCTTTTTTTGATCACTGAAAATCACTGAAATCGAATTCAGGGTCAGCCTTATCACTAACATTTCGTGTCTCTTGGATACTTGAACTTTTCGCAGTAAACTTTCCAGTTCTCATTACTGTAGAGTTTTTTTTTTGCAGGCCTCCTTTTGCAGTTCTCCTTATGAAAACTGGAGTCCCTGGAGCCCCCTCCACTATTGTCTGGGGCCAGCATGGCAGGATTGTACACAATTCCCATTGATACTTACTCATTAGCAAGATTTACCACTTTGTTGTGTGATGTACTGCAATTTTCTTACACTGTCCACTGTGTTCTCCCAGGTATTATCAGTGCAGGAAGAGATTGCTGGAAAATGCATCAGAAAAACTGGGTAACCTGTGAAAACAAATTTCCTTTTATCTCCATTCTAAATTACAGTTTGTGGAAATACTTAGTAAGGTTCTACTATAGAACCAGCTGTTTTTTTAAAGAAAACCAGCTTATTTGAGTGACTTCACCTAGAAGTTGCTGCTTGCCCAACAAAATTATTTTTTTAATATTTAGTGCTTTCTTTACTCTTTCTAGTCACTATGTTCCACTTGAGTAATTGAGAAAAAAGAGTTAATAACTGTTGTTACAAGATTTCCATAGACTGTAGAAAAAGAAAAAAAAAGAACAGATAAGTACAATCTGAAGAAGCTCCAGTCCTTGTAAAAGTCTCAGCAAGGGCACTTTAAATATTTTAGATTGCTTGAATTCAGCATTTTTAGGCACGGAATGTTTTCGTCTGTGTGTGTTGGATTTGTTCATAGCTTCATTCCTAGTGGATTAATTTAACTTTTTCCCCTAATTTTTTCTCCAAGTTTTTATTTTTAAAGGGTCCCTGACAATGATAACTGGGTCATACTGAAGTTAGTGGCAGCAGAGTTTTTTCCAGAGAAGATGAAGATACATTTAAAAACACCACATTCTGCAGCTGTTTATAGAGTAGGCAAAGATATATATGTAAAGTGTGGGAAATAGAGGCGTTCACAGAATTCACTGCTGATTTATTGCGTTTATTTTATGCAATGAAGTACTGTTTATACATTTATTTTATTTCCATGCTGCATTTATTGCATTTTTCCTCCGTGACGTTTGCAGTTCGGAGCGGTGCTCAGTGCCACGCTGGTTTGGTGTCCCAGGTGGGACACAGGGCACCCTGTGCCGTGTCTGGGGCTCCTCGGGGCTGTCTCTGTGTGTGTGTCTCAGTGCTGTGTCTGTCCCCAGGCTACCAGTGGCCCATGGTGACAGAGATGTCCCGGCTGTGCCACCCCCTGTCCCAGCCCGTCACATTCGCGGTCAGGGCGGCGCTGCTGCCCAGCTCCATCCCACAGCTCCAGTGGCTGCTCCAGCAGTCACACAGGTCAGTGCTGCTCCCTCCAACATCCCACGGGTCAGTGCTGCTCCCTCCAACATCCCACAGCCCCAGGTGCCACCCTGCAGTGCCACAGGGCAGTGCCAGGCCCGCCGTCCCCCCCTGTGCTCAGCCCACTGTGTCCTGCACAGCCCAGTCCTGTGCCCATCCTCATCCCAGTGCCACTGGGAATGCTGCTTCTCCCAGGCCCCTATTTCCCTCAGGTCTCAAAGCCTTTCAGACACAAGTGCTCACTTATTAATTTCCATGAGGTAGGTACATTCCAGAATCTTCTTTTTCATTACCTACTGTAAGGACTTTCAAATGGTGCGTAGGTGTGCAATCCAGTTCTGCTGCAAATATTTCCTGAGATGAATATAGTTAAATAGACTAAATAGTTTGCTGTTGCAATTGGGAATTCATCCAATCCAAAGATTTTGTATTGGGTTCACTATTTATATTTTTTGTAGCAATGTCTCCTGAAAAATGTCAGACATGATTTTTAGATTGGCAGTCAGGTGTTTCCCTCCAAGCTAATTAATTTTGGTGAGGCACTTGAAATGTATTCAGTGGTTTTCATGCACCAACTTACATTTTCTTTTAAAAATTGATTTAAAAAAAACCCTAACCATTTCATTATGAAACTTATTCACATGTAATGGACTGGGAATAAAACCAGCTTCCCACATACTGCCATTTACTCATCTTTTTCACCTGCTCTGCCTACCCAGAGTTTAATGAAATTGTTCCAACCAATGTTAAAGTCCAAGACAGAAAACTTAGGAGAGTCTCTGAAAAATTTCTAATTATTTAGAAACAACAGGGTGGACAAATGGAGTGCTGATACATTTTTTTTATTGTGAAGACTCAAGACAGAAATTAGAAGTCAGCTGTTTAAACTGGGAAATTAAATTAAAAATATTATTGCACTGAGAATATGTCTCAGGAATTGTTCAGTCTCAAATGTCATTGGATACAAACATTATTCCCACTGAAATATTAGGATTTTCTTTTTTACCTCAGTGTAAAACTCAGAGGGGTTTTCCAGTGGCATGATTAGTAGACAGAAATTCCTGAGCCACTTTTGCTCACATACAACTGAATTCTGATTTACCCATTTTTAAAATTAATACAGTTTTATTAAACAAAGAGGAAAAAAAGTAAGTATATGTCATGTTGAGCATGTGAAAGTAAATGCTTTAATGGAATAATGCTTTGGGGAGTTTTCAGTGATTTTTAAGAAGTTCTGTGCAATTAATGAGAATTGGGTTAGGTGGCATCTCTCCACTAATCACTGATGTGACAAAGCACAGAGTGTCTGGGATTGCATCATATTTCCTGTTCTGAGGCTCAGCTTGTGACTATTGATTACTTTATCAAAGCTTAAATGCTCAGTCTGGTAAATTTCTTTGCTGGGTATTTATTTGAGGTTTTTCATTTAACTCCTTCTGAGGTTTGTCAGAGCAGTCACAGATAAATTGGTCTGGGGGGTGCAGTTGTTTGTATTTAATTCCATTCCTAAAATTAAGGTGCTGTAGTCCTGAGTATTTCTAGGAGCCTGTTATTGCAATGTCTGGTTTACTTGTTTTATCTTAACCTGCTCTTTTTCTCTTTGTTTTGTCTGTTTTCTCCTTTTTTCTGGACATAGATACAGCCTCACTGTTTGGACAGGAAAGGAAGACAGGTACTCTGTAGCAGACCTGCTGCTCATCCGAGAGAACTTTGATAAAAGTCGGGTTTATTATGACATTTTTGAGCCACAAAACTCTGAATTCAGGAAAGCCATTGGAATGGAATGGTAAATGCAAAGCAGGCAGTGCCTGACCCTATCATGCTTTGTGTTGTAAACCCCTTTAAATGAGAGGTTTCTTTGCTGAAAGAAATGAATTTTCCTTGCCAGAGGGACCATGTTGAGCACTCCTGTGGTTATTGGGGGAGTTTTTGTTCAGCACTTTGTAGAAAGTTTTTTGGGTTCAAATAGAAATGTAGGGGATTGGCTTCTGCCAGTGACACAAGAAAAACCAAAGGTCTCTTCCAGCATCACAGAGGACATTTCAGCTTCTGAACAAAAGCTGATGCCCTGAGAAGCATTACTTGTCAAGTTTCTGTCCCTCTTGTCCCATTCCTCTCACACAGTTCCTGCTGGAATTTTATTAACTCAGATACTGTACACAACGTTGTACAGGCTGTTAGCACTAATTACAGTAATTACAGCAATTTTTGGTTCTTATGTGACTGTGATAGAAAAGGTAGTTACATTTCTTAATCCTGACTCCTCAATCATGGTGATTTCACATTAAAATTCAAGACTCTCTTTTATTATCTAAAAGCTCTTTTGAGAGATTTATTTAATAGTTGTTTTCTGTTTGTGAGGAATTTTTTGATATTGAGAGCCTTCTTCGTTTTGCTCATCTGCTAAGGTGTGCTTGGCTAAAATTAGGAAGTATTTTTCCATATAAAGAAGAAAACTACCTGATTATACTTGGGATAGCTAAACAGAGAACTTGATGTAATTTGCAGCACCAGGCAGAGTGAGTGGCAGCAACCACCACAGAGTCCAGCTTGGCAGAGTGATTTCTGTAGCGAGTTTGGAGAAGTGATTCATTTTCCAGTTGTGGTTTGTTGCTGGCAGTTGAATTCATTGATTTGCAGGATTTTATCTCTCAGTGGTAGGCCTCTTTGGGACCACAGGGACACATTTTTCTGTTATTTACAAATCTTCCCACTTGCCAGTTTCTGCCTGAAGTACTGGGATTTGTTAAAACTTGTTAAACTACTAGGTAAAAAACACCAGCAACTGCCAGAAATATTTTTAAGGAAAAGGTATATCTGAGCAATATCTGTGGATGTCAGTAAACATGGATAATCAGGTAAAATTGAAAGAAGACATGATGTGGATTACCAGGAAATGGCAATGTGGTGAATTTGATTATTCCTTACGGATTATCATATATATATATATGAATTTTTGTATATAACTTTTACCTATGGTTCTTGGCTAGTCCCCCATGAAGTTGTTTATGTCAGTCTAGTCTGACTTGCACATAAATAAATTCATTTGATTTTGTTTCTCAGTGTTTATTCAAATGCTTTCCTGAAATAAAACGTGTTGCTGTGGGACTGGCAGTGAGGCAGTAAAGGACAGATGAAGTCAGGTATTCATTCTGGTGGGAACAGCAGGTATCTGTTGTTCCTGATGGAGCTATCTTTCATTTCATTTATTTATATACCTTCATTCAGAGGTCTGTTGCCTGTAGTATGAAAAATATTTGTAATTTTCTGCAGTTCCAAGCCTTGTATTTCTCTGAATTTGAAGGGTATGAGTGAATAGCCAACGTGGTACAGAGGAGAGTTGTCCTTGTGTCCTGTCGTGACAGGGAAGCAGCTCAGTGGGAGCCAAGCACTAGATCACATTTTCCAAGGTTTCTGTGGTTTAAATGTGCTCTGGAACCAAAGGAAACACCCCCAGAGACAACTTCCAAACACGGTTCTCCATCTGATGTTCTCCCCTTCCCCATCCTCAGCGTTCACTCAAAGTCTTACACATTTCCTGACTGGAACAAAAACCAGCACACAAAGTATTTCTTTCAGTTTATACCTTCAAATCAAAGCTGAAATGGTGCTGAGGGGCTTCAAAAGTCATTTAATAACGTGGTGATTAAACAGCCCCATCGTTTTCCTTAAGGGAAAAAAAAGCAGGTGTGTTGGGAGTTAAAAATATTTGGATTGGTTTGTTTTAGGAGAGTCTACTGTAGTACATGAATTGTACCCTACATTATATCCAGGAAAGAGGGGGACTTTTCCATAGATTTCAGTGTTCCTCTGAAATTTTTGGATTAAATATGTCTTTCAATCTTCAGACTATTTCTTCTAATAAGGGTAAAGATACTGATGTATGTAAGAGGCATTATAATAAGAGGAAGTGTTTGGACAATTGCTTAGAGAAAGATTTATTGATCTATAACTATATATTTTATTTGAGAACTTTTTCTTGCCGAATTCTTTAATTTCTCGACATTTTAATTGAAAGCCAGTTGTGTTTTCAATCTGCTGTTGTATTTTGATGCTCCCAGACACCTATTTCTCAGTTTGTTCTTTTTTCTAATTTTATGTTTTTTTCAGGAACACCTGTTTGCTTCCAGTAAAATTAAAAGTATTGTAGCACATTGTCTTCTGAAGTTTGAACTTAGATACTGCTGGGGTACTTGCATGGTAGTTTTTGATATCCTGATGCTCCTGCTTCATTTTCCTGAATTCCCCTGAAATATTCCTTTTACAGGTTTTTTGGCCTAATTCTCTTGACTTGATTCCCTTGAATTTTCCAGTGATCCCCTCTGTGATTGCTGGTTCCCCTTGCTGTACAGAGAAAAGAGTCACAGATTCATGATTGCAGCAGGGAGCAGAGCTGGCGTGATTTTGAAACAGTAATTTTAAAGACATTAATGTGTCTTTAAAATACGTGTACAGGTCAGGTTTGTATTTTACACTGGACACGTTTTTGAGAGGAAGCAGGCTGTAACTCTGCCTGTGGAACACGCATGGGAGTGTTCCAAACTGCTGATGCTTTCGGGGAAAAAAACCCAGGAATTTACTGCAGTTCCTCAGTGTGCCTCTGTGTCTGGGTTTCAGGAACTTGGGAATAAATAGCCCTGTGCACATTTCTAGGAAACATCTCTGCTGTTCAGCATAAGATCTCGGCATCATTTTTAAATGGCTGGACAGAACTTTTGGAACAAAACCCTTGGATTAACATGAATCTGCAGCTGCCTGTGTCATCAGTCCAGGAAATGCCTGGCTCAGGTAACAGGTGCTGCTGAGAAACAGGGATTTTGCATATTTATACATACACGTGTATATATATATTTATACAAATTTATATATATATACACACACATATACATATATACATATGTTGAGGGGCTTTTTACAAAAAAGGTCAACCTGTGTTCAGGAGTAAAAGAGACCCCATTGTCTTTCCAAGAGGATTAACAGCTGGGTCTTTTACTGGAATATTTGTGATGACAATTGGAATTTTATCCCTTTGACTCTGAAACCCGTCCCCTGAGCTTACTTAAGGTGTTTCTTTATGCAAGCTGATCTCCCTGAAGTTAGTGCAGTGCCAGTAGTACTTGACAGTGAAAGTGTAAGAATCTGTATTTGTAAATCCCTTGGGTTTAGTTGGAAAATTAATTTCTTCTGCTGTATATCACATGCAGAGACAGAAAGGTCTTACATGGGATTGATGAGGAAGAAAAAGAAATTTAGTGCCTACTTAGTTTTCTGCATCCAAATATGGCAATATTCTTTTGGAAGTGCTGTGTAATTGCAAAAGACAAAGATCAAAACAAAGCAATTACTCCTTAAAAGCAAAACCGAATTAAATGCACAGGGAAGGACATTTTGAAGCCTGTGTTTTGAACATAGCACCTTAAACAAAACCTTGGAAACTGGTAGTTTACGACGTTTTTGTGTGGTGCCTTGCTGTTCTTAAATCTGTTAAACCGCAATAATGGGAGTTCTTACATAATCACTGCTTTTTGTGACGCCGCCACTGTTTGAAGTTACTTTCATTGTATGGTTCCTCAGCGTTTTGCAGAGAAAATGAAGGCTAGGAGAAACCCAATCCCTAACTGTTTTTCACCTTTCCAGAGTTAAACCCCACCTTTCCAGGTGTGTTTAAAGTCCCTCCTGCCCCGGTGGCCAGCTCAGCACCCCGGGGACCAGGGGAGCTGTGGGATCAGAGCCCTGGCCACCATCCCTGGGTGCTCCCCTGCCAGGAGCCACCAAGGACAGCAGGAAGGGCTTTGTTTTCAACACAGGGTTTAGCAGCAGCAGCTCGGGTCGGGCTGACCGTGCCTGGCTGAAAAGAACATCGGGGTGGTTGGGAAATGTCATGGATTAAGGCTTCAAAGATAACACAAGTGCATCTCTGCTCCACAAGTGGAACCACAGGAAGCTTCAGGCAGGTGGAAAGAGCCTCTCTCACACCACACTTTGGACAAATTTAGCTGTATTGGATTAAATCGAAGTAACTGTTCCCATTTTCTTGTACAGAGGCAGCCTGAGAAACACTTCTCAATGAGTACCTTTGGCAATGACTCATCATTTCCTGAGTAGTGAATAAAAGCATGTGCTTATTTCCATGTTCCCTCTGAGGGGGAAAAAATAACTTTTATTTATTCAGCATAACAACAGCAAGAGAACAAAGCTTTTTCCTTTGAAGGTCACTTGCAACACTAGCACAAACAATAATGTTAACACTTCACGCTATTTTGCATCACAATTAATCACAAAACACTGGTAACACTACCGAAAAACTTCCCTTTTCAAGATACTTGCCACTTCCCTCCATTGTCTGAGCATTTTGTAGAAAAATTACGGTTTCATTTAAGGGAGCCACAGTCCCATATACATAATTAATTTTAAAATCAAAACAGCATAAATTGGGCTTTATACCCTCAGCAAAGATACCAGTTAGAACACATGGTGATAGTCAATTTCTTCTAAAAAAGAATTTGTATTTCTTTAAAGATGTATTTTCCCCTTCAAATATTTAACTTCGCAGTGAGATGAACAGATGAGAATTTGCCATTTCCTTTTATATTATCATGAAATCATTTGGAAAGTGTATTCTCTGTAGGGGATATTCAGTTATAATACTGACATATGTTGTTCCACATAATTTCTGTATCATAAAATTATGTCCACATGATTTATTTTTTTTTTTTTAAACCTGGAGTCCACAGGGGCTCATCCAGGAAAATCTCCTGAAGGAAAAGGCAGAACCTGAATGGAAACATACTCTCAGAAATTATTTACAGAGAGTATATGTGTGTAATCCCCTTTAAATGGTTTAATGTTTAGAATCCCCATTAAATTGTTCCGTGGTGATGATCCCCATTAAATATTTGTATGTTTTGATCCCCTTCAAATTGTTTTGTGTGTCCATTCCTCTCTAAATTGGTTTATGTTTTAAGATCCCCGTAGCACTGTTTTATGCTTAAGATCCCCATTAAATTGTCTCCTACTAAGTGCAAAGCTAAATAACATTACAGGCTTTTGTTAGGCAATATCAGATTTGGTGGACTGTGACTGAAGCTGCAACAAGACAGGTAGTAGCCACTGAGTATTTTCAGGAAAAGAAATACCTATTTCCAGTATACTGAAATTCACATTACACGGACACAATTTCCATACAACTAATTTCTGTAAATTACAACAAAACAGAACACGTTCACTTTTTCTCAAAATTTAGAAGATGAGATCTAAATGCTTAATGCAATACCAGAAATCCATCATCTATGGGATGCACACAAAGGCACGGGAGATACTTGGAATCACAAGACACTGAAGGAGAGGAAAGAAAGATTTTTAGATAGAGATACTTCAAAACACACAGTAGCTTGGAGGCTGCAGAGCACTGCTTTCCACCTGTGGGGAAATTCAGTCTCTGTTTCAGATTAGGCAAAATGTAGGTTTCCATCTCCCCGGTGAGTTTCGTAAGTAGACTCACAGAATCACCGAATGGTTGGGGTTGGAAACCATCTGCAATAAAAGCCTATCTCGTCCCAAGCGCCCTGCTGTGGGCAGGGACACCTTCCACTAGATCAGGCTGCTCCAAGCCCTGTCCAACCTGGCCTGGAACACTCCCAAGGATGGGGCAGTCACAGCTTCTCTGGGAAAACTGCCAGTGCCTCCACCTCTCTCTCGGTGTTATCTTTTTTATGTCTGTGTGGGCAGGGGGGCAGAGCTCCTCCCTGCTCCTCAGTGTGTGTGTGTGTGTGTGAAGTGCCCCTGCTCTTGAAGACCACCAACCTTTCTGGGTGTGTCCCAGCGCCCCGGTGAAAAGGGCTGTGGCTGGGGGCAAACTGCTCCAGCCCGACAGGGAGGTCTGTTTTTGGGGCACTGCAGAACTGTTAGCAGAGCCTGTCTCGGGTCCAGGCTCTGCCTCCCGCACCCTTGCTTTTCCGCAGGGAGCAGATCCAGAGGCTGCAGCTGGAGCAGCCCGAGGTGTGCAGTGCCTGGGCACTGCCTTGTGCCGCTGGCCCTGCCGGCTCTCGGCAGCGCTGCCCGGCGCTCCCAGAGCCAGCCTGGCTCTGCGAAGTGTGCTCCCAGCCCGGCGCTGGAGCGTTCTCAACTCTGAAGCGTCCGCTCGCTTGCAGCGAGGCTGCGGAGGCCGGGACACCCCGCCGGTGTGCACCTGCCACCCACCGCACTGCACACTGATCGGCGTCTCGGGGGTTTCTGTGTATGTACAACCTGGACAGAGCCAGTCTGCTGTCCAGCATCACCGCCACATGCTTCAGGTTCCCAATTCCCTGTACACCACCTCTCTGGATGCTGGAAAGGTTTGGGGAAATCTAGGAGGGGTAGTATTTACAACCTACAATTAGAACTGTAATGCTTAAGGACCGTTGTAGGTTCAGTCTGTCACAGGCAGGTTGAAAACTTTACAAAACCAGCAAAATAAACGCTCCTTACTTTGCAGAAGACAGCCTCATTAGGTAAGTGTGTCTTTTCCTTCAGTTTCTGAGCCACTCCAGTCATCCTAAGACAGACATTACATCACAGACCTGCACTACTTTGTGATACGTACCATTACAATCTAGGACTGCAGTGAATATTTACATGTTACAAAGATCCCCTTTGCTCTCCTGATAAAGATTCAGTAACTGCTGAACCTGCTCAGACTGTAATCTGCTCATACGGCCTCCTCCGCACCAGATTCGTGTCTTTGGGGCCCTTAGGGACAGCAGACCCTGGTGGAGCCAAGTGAGTTTGTCCGTAGGAAATCATTCCAGAAACTGTGTTTATGACAGTGAGCTCTGGAACCGGGGAGCGGGGGCTCGCATTCAGTGGTGGCAGAAAACCTGGCCTTGTCTGATCCAACACTGAGGCTCCTGCACCCTCTTCCTCTCGAGGAGCCTGATGTCTGCTTCTTGGAGAAACAGGAGACATCTTCTGCACGGCTCCTCTTGGACTGGGTAGCAAAGTCTGGTACGTAGAAAGAGTCTCTTTATTTCCTTTTGGTGACTTAGTGCCTTTTGTATCAGCGGCGGGCATTAGACTGTTAGCACTGGAGATGTTGTAATTTGATTCTCCACTTCCTTTCTTGATAATGCTGTCAATGTTTGAGAGTAAGCTGATTTGTCCCAAACTGGCATCCATGCCCATGGGAATCTCTCTGGGGTTATGTTTCTCCTCAGCAAAAGGAGTCTGATAGTTTATTGCATCACGTAAGGCTTTCCTTGACAGGGTTTGATCAGAGGTTCTGGGTACCTGAGGAGGTTCTTTCCTGTCTCTACTTTCGTGACTGGTGGTGATGCTCCTGCATAATTCAAGGTCGCTGACCTTGCAGGAGAGCTCTTCCATGGGACTGGCACCCTGAAGTTCTTGTGGAGAAGGAATTTTCCTCTGCTGAAACACTGCTGGACAGCACTTCAGCCACGGATCGCACTGCAGCACCTGTGTCAGCTTGAACCGTGCTGGTGTTGAGCTGGGTTTGGTCATTAGTGGCACTCTCTCAGATGAGCTGTCCCCCGGCTCTCCACCGTACAGCTCTTTATAGCTGAAGGGATCTTCAGGGCCCTCGTATGATTCTATTTCTGATGGGGAGGTGCAATCAGCTGTGGAGACGCGTTCCTCGAGGTCTGGGGGAGGCACGTTCAGGTACTGCTTTGTTTTCTGCCTCCCTGACACACACCTGTCTGTGGTGATGATGATCACCTCTTTGCCCCGTGATTTGCAGGCCTTCAGCAGGAGCTCCAGGGTGTCCCTGTCTGCAGCGTTTATTGCATACACCAGCGCAGAGCAGTTGGAGTGGTCGGGCAGGCTGGGGTCGGCCCCACTCATCAGCAGCAGGGACACCACTTCAGGGCCTGCTTTCTCCAAGCAGGCGTGCATCAAGGCCGTCTTGCCGGACTTGTCCTGTATGTTGGGGTCAGCCTTGTTGTCCAGCAGGTACTTGACCATCCTGGCCTTGCTGGCGCTCTGCAAATCCGTGTGTTTGGTCATGCAGGCGATCATCAGCGGGGTCTCCCCCCGGCTGTTGCTCTCGTTGACGTAGGCTCCCCCGTCGATCAGCAGCCGGGTGAGGCGCAGACGCCGCTGGTACACGGCTTTGATCAGCGAGTAGCCCTCGGGCGGCACGTCGGCCGGCTCCATCATCATCCCGCCCTGCACACCTGCACCTTCCTAGGACTCAGGGACACGCCCGCCTGCCCGACAAACCGCACACGGCCCACGGAGAAACAGAAGGAAAGAGACGGGAAAAGAAGGAGGGGGGTTGGATTTAACTGCGCTGACTGCTCCTGTAAACACTTCTGTATTTTGTGAGAGAAATATCAAGGGAAGGACAGAAGAAAGGTTTTCCCGCCCTTATTCTGACAACTAATGTATTAAAAACTTACAAAAAATATACTTCAACACAATCACAACATTTATATACAAGATTAAAGCAGGACTGTCACCTTCTCAGTTTTTGACTGTCCTTTACACAATCCTCTGCCTGAGCAGACAGTATCAGCTCTACAACAAAAGAAACATTTGACAGCACCAAAGAGAATCAGGAGGTTTCACACAAAAAATTAAGAGCTTAATGTACCATAAGTACCAAAAGGTCTTATAAGAATGTATATCTGCAGACATACAACTAAAACTTCTATGTCTTGCATGTGCTTGCTTACCTGTGTGTAGGGAAAACCTCTAGAGAAAGCAAACAAACAAACAAAAAAGTCTTTAATAACTGGCAGGGCAATATTATTCCAATAAATACAAGATTACATATGCATTAGGTGATTGTATTAATTTATTTACGATATATTTCTAGAGAAATAAAAATGTTTAACTAGTTTAACTGTAAAGGAAAGTAATTAATCATATTTATTTATCCTGAAAACACTAGTAATGCTCTGGTGATTAACTGAAAAGCAGTAATTTCATTCTGTTTTACTGTGAATACCAAAATTGAAGGATGATCCCAATATACTCTGTTCCAAAAGTCCAGCAAGCACAAAAGATGAGAGTCAGACTTCCTCCCTGGAAATCTGGGAAAGAAATCTGACTTTGACCTGTGGCTTGGTTTTTTTCACCCCTCTGTCTTGATAAAACATTTTTAAAAGGTAATTGCATCAAAATTACTTTAAGGATTCACTCCATTGTTCTGAAAGTACAAGACTCAGTACAGTCTATCTCAGCTTTCATTGAAGTGCAAATCATTATTATGATTTTTATGTGTAGTTTTGACAAGTAATGTATTCGAGATTATTGTAAAGTCTTCTATAAAAGTATCCAATCAATTTGTGCATTTAGGTTTCCAGAAGGAAACTGCTGAGAAATATCTGGTAGATAACACACAGGCTGAAATTTTGTCTGTGTTCCTTCCTGGTTTTGACCTACCTTGAAGTGATTGGTGATTTTACATTTCTTTCCTATTTATCTAAAAGTCTTCTGATACTTAACTGCTGACTTTATTTAAGTAATGGCATATAGTTCTTATAACATAAGCCTTTTCATCTGTATAAATATCTTTTATGGTCAAAAGTACATTAAATATTAAACAGGCATGAAAAGAGAATAATGCTACCTGAAGTCGTGCAGCAGGTCAGTGCCAAAGGTGAGGCTGCTTTTCTGATGTCACATCAAACCCCTCCTGTTGCTTAAATTCGCTGCTTCTGCCGACTTCAGCAGGACTGCTGATCTGAGGGGGGTGAAAGGCTGACCTAAAGCAACAGTTGAAGTTTGAAAGTTAGGAGTAAGTGGTGTTGGCAGGTATGAACTTGCCTGGAGAAAGCCTTGAGATGGTGCTGTGCAGAGAAAAGTGAAGAACAGAGTCATGGCAAGGGGAAGAGAAACCCACAAAGACTTCAGAATCAGATACTGTACAATCAGCTAAAAAAGAAAGTGTTACAGATTGACAGCTGGAACAACATCATGCAGAACACACTCCCGAGTGATGGATGATAACCACAACTTCACCTGCTAGTCACATCACCCCTGGACTGCGTACAACCTGCTCCAGAAACCCCACAGCTGGCTTTCTGGAAGTGAAAGACCACAGGTCAAGCAGATTCCCTAAAATAGTACATCATTGGGTAATTCATTGCAGATAGGTGCAGAACAGATTGAGATGATACAACACTCCCAAATGTGATGAACTGCCGTGTCAGAAATCCTTCACGAGCTCCTGAGTTATCGGGACTGACACAGCTGCCTCTCACCTGTGAAGGTAAACTCTGAAAGCAGCTTCAAGCTTAAAAGCATTCTGAAGAATGGAGGAACTTACAGAACTCCGTGTGTGACACTGAATCATGGACTGGTCTGTTAAATCACCCACATATTCCTCTTATTCTTGTACAAACAATATCCCTGCACTGTGCTTTCTGTCTAGAAAGTGCTTAGTTTTGTTTTCAAACAGTAATATTGTCCGGGAAAGTACTCTCAGACAAAATAGCACCAGGCACCTCATTGTATGAAAACAAGGTTTTGAATCTAATAGTCTAATCACAGCACTGAGGGGGAAAGAGCCCATCGATGTTATAACAAATAAATGCAGACAACAGTGTCATGAATGCGTGACATGAATGGAGGAATTCTTGCAAAGTACTCCTCACCTATTTAATGTGAGAGCCAGATTTCCTGTCCTCCGTGCCTCGGCACCCTCACAGTTAAACAAGCTCTCACAGTTGTGTTTAGAGAGTCTAGAATCATTCCAGTAAAATTATCATTGATTCTCATCTCGGAAGAAAGACGTGCTTCCACGCTGAAAGAGCATAAGCACTTAGGTATTTTCATGATTCTTCATACACACATCAAACCTGTCAAATTCAGCCAGGGTAGTAAAAACTTGTTTTTCTAGTTTAAATTCACCACGTACGAGTTACTTTTGATTCTGAAGAATTACCATTCCAGCGCCGCCGAAACTACTCCGCCACCCCCCCAAAGTTTCCACCACAACTTGCAGCCTGCCGGCTCCGAAGGGCTCCGTCAGCGGAGCCGGGGAAAACCAAGGACTGCCTGCAAAGTTCTCCGCGGCGAAGTGACAGCGCGCACGGCGACATACAAACCCCACGAGCACTGGATGTAAGGCTGTGAGAATTAGTTTAAATACTTTACCCGCGCGCTGTCGGCTGCAGCGGCAGCGCCGTTCCCTGCGCGCTGCGCTCCCGGCGGACGGGACGGAGCCGCCGCTCCTGGCGCTCACGGCGCTCCTGGCGCTCCCGCCGGCGCCGAGCGACACCGGGACACTCGGCAACGCCGGGACACCGAGCGCCGCCCCCGGCACCGCCCTCGGGCTCTGGGGCTGTGCCGGCGGGGAGGCCGGCGGGGCGCAGCCGCTGCCCCTCACAGCCCACACCCCCGGGACCACCCCCTCACGGCCCGCCCGCGCCCGCCATCCCGCACTGTGCCCCACAGCTGCTGCCCGCCGGCCACAAACACAGCGGGGACCCCCTGACAGCCCTGCAGCCCCAAACCCACCCGCACCCCCTGACAGCCCTGCAGCCTCAAACCCACCCACAGCCCCCTGACAGCCCCAAACCCACCCTCAGCCCCCTGACAGCCCCAAACCCACCCACAGCCCCCTGACAGCCCCAAACCCACCCACAGCCCCCTGACAGCCCC
>CM031878.1:74281224-74325793 GCA_018697195.1 Certhia americana
CCCCCCCTGACAGCCCCAAACCCACCCTCAGTCCCCTCACAGCCCCAAACCCAGCCCCGCAGTCCCCTCGCAGCTCACTGTGTCCCCTCATACCCGCGGTGCCCCACAGGGGCACACCCTGCTCCCCCTCACACCCCCCCTCCAATCTGCACTCGTTTAAACACCCCTGACACCCCAAATACCCTTCAAAATCCACACACCCTTCAGACCCTTCAAAATCCACACACCCCTCAGACCCCACACACCCTTCAAACCCCACACACCCCTCAGACCCCACACACCCTTCAAACCCCACACACCCCACACACCCCTCAGACCCCGCTCAGCCCCTGACCCCCTCACCCGGCCCCTCTCACACCCTCCGGTGGGTTCCCCTGGTTCGGAGCGGCCGCCCCCGCTGTGGGCAGCACCGAGGTGTCTCTGGCTGTACTGTGTGACCTCCTGTAGGTGCAGCCAACGGAGAAACAACCCACCCAAGACTTTCTTCACCACCACACTGCTTGCAGCCGCCAGGGCAAGGATTTAATGAGGTTCAGAGAAAGCTGAGCCCAAGGAGCTGCTTCCCTCAGGTGTGACCAAATTTGACTTTGCAATAATCTCTGGTCAGTTCCACAGGCTAAAGTCCTGTGAAATTTCAAAGCACGGCCAAAGGCACTTCATGGTTTCCATACAAGCCTAGTACACCTTCACAAAAACACAGTCTGGTTGGGGCTGGGGGGGATCTCTGGAGGTCATCCAGTCCAAGCCTCCTGATCCCCCAGGAACAGCCACAAGCCACCTGCTACCATTTTAAAATATCTCCAAGGACAGAGACTCCACAAGCTGTCGGGGCAGCCTGTGCCACTGTTTGCTCACCCACCCTCACAGGGAGAAAGGGTTTCCTGAGATTCAGAGGGAGAGCCTTACTTCATGTTGTGCGCGTTGGCTCTATCCCTGTCACAGCGCTGCCGGGAAGGATCCAGCAGCTCTGTGTTTGCATTCTCCTCTCAGGTGTTGGCGTTCAGCGGTGAGACCCCTTCTGGGCATCCTCTCTTCCAGGCTAGCCAGGAGCAGCGGTCTGAGCCTCTTCATTTCTGACAAAGGTCCTGCGGGGATCTCCTGGGCGGCAGTGCCAAAAGCTCTTCAGAACCCCAGGTGGGCATGGTCCAGGGTCTTACCTTGGGCTCAGTTCATCGCAGGAGGTGTGCGGGCCGCTCAGGCACGGCTCCTCCTCCCACATCTCAGCTCTGCTGCGCTCGTCCTGCCTTGCTGGGTGCCTGTGGTGGTGCTCATGGAGCGTTCCCACACACATCCCTGAGCGACAGGACTTCCTGATGGTCTCCAGAGGCTCCCAGGAGGTTTCCTCGGAGCGCAGCTCGCAGGGTGTCCTCGCAGAGGGGTTGTGTGAGACCCTGCACTCTGCCCAGGCAAGGCACGGCTGCCTCGCCCAGCACTCAGGAGCGGTCACCAGGTGAGTGCAGCACAGCAGCAGGGCAGGTGAGGTTCAACTGGCAGCCAAACAAGCCACCACCGTCGGACAATGAGCAGCGAGTCACAGCACAGCATCCAGCTGCACAGGACTGATTTCGGCATCACAGGAGAGAGAAGGTTCCAGGAGCAATGTGAGGGAGATTTGTGCCTTGCTATTTTTTAAAAGTCCACGTCAGGATCAATGAGAAGCTGTCATGACTAAGAGCTGGATAAATGGTATGAATAAGCCACTAAGACAAACAACATTCTCAGGGCAGGTTCCTCAGTTACTCTTTAGCCTTCTCTTTCAAAAACTAAAAGTTGGGAGAATGTCCACGGATGTTTTGTTTTTGGGTTTTTTTTTTTGTTTTGTTTTGTTTTTTTTTCTTTTCTTACCCGGTGGTAACATTCTAATTATCTTTGTTTTATTTTCCTCTCTACCTCCTCCACATTCCTAATACCCAGTCTTTGCCATGCAGCCTCAGAAAGGCATGTGTTCTGTGCACCCACTCTCCAGAAGTTTACTGCTCTTCACAGTCCTGCTGTTGGGTTTATTCCGTGAGATGGAGAGGCAGTGTACACTTGTGTCTACACCAGCACTCCTGTTGCTGAAACAGTACCACTTCTGTAGTTCTTGCAGCTCTAAATGTCCCCTTTCTTATTCCTCCTTCCATCCTTACCTGCATTGTGCTGTTGAGCTTGATAGTCAACATGAATCATTGACCAAAAAAACCCAAAAAAAACCCCAACCCTGTGTATCAAAACCAGCTCTTGGAAGAACACTTTTATGAAGATAATTAGATTTTTTTCTTATAAACATCACCATGGATACTCTTGGTTGGATAGAAAAACAACTATTGGTATCAAGAAGTTCCTGCTGAAAGTGAGGAAGAGTGGAAAGCCAGAGCAGGGAACACATACACGAAGCACAAATTTTATTATAAAACACAGATGTTTGCATATGCACATAGCATATTTGTTTATCACACTTCTTGATATCTCTGTCCTGTATTTCACTGACAGCTGGGCTACCTGGATATATACCAGGAGAAAACTTCATGGTCACAGAGTTCTAATATTAATTGACTAAAATGTTTGTCACAAATGAAGTTTTAGGTTGCTCAAAGGATCACTATAGGAGGTATTGCCAAATGAGGTTTAATATAAAAGTGAACGTGCAACAAAGTTCATTGACATGCTTCACTCCACTACTCACCACAGAGTTTGAGCACACAAACCAAAATCTAGAATCAATCAACCTCAAATTAAAGTGAAACAACAGTGATGTAAGTGGAGGCTGAGGACAGGAGGAAGAGTAAGAATGGGAGAGGATAAAAAGGAGTAAGGGAGACCTTGCCACTGAGCTACAGGGTTCAGAGTGGACCCCCCCTGTGAAATGTAGGCTCAGACTCGACCAAAACTTTGAGCCTAAAGATTTTAGGAGCACTTAAATTAAAGTAACAGCGCTGAATTGATAGCCCAGTTTCAAGGATTTAACAGCAGACTCCATAGAATTTACTGGCAGCATGGCAGTAACTCATAGGCCTGGTTTAGGAATCTGATGCATTTAGGAATGGGAGAGCCACATTCCCAGTCCATCTGCTGTAGCACATTTGCAGTCACACACTCAGGGACACGGAGCCTGGTCAGGTATGCACAGTCCCTGAACAGGTTCATCCCTGTGGGAAATGCCCCTGAGCTGAGGGAAGGAATCACTTAGGACCAATGTTTGTAGGGTCACAACACTAGTCATAGTAATGTTCCGTCTGTATTGAAATCCTGCTTGGGACTTTCTCTGAATGTTCAGTAATGACACTGTTTGTCCCCTTGGACTTGCTCATTAGCCAGCACCAGATCCTGGGAGCAGACTGAGTCTCTGAAAACACAGGAGGAGCCCAGCACAGGCACTGCTTGCCAAGGCCACGCGGCCCCGTGAGCATTTCTGAGATGACAGGGTGGCCCCAGGTGGGAGATTCTTCAACAACTGTGCCCAAATATGGGCGGGCAGGCAGGAAAATGAAATACTCAGTTTTCTGGGTGCCAGTTTCCAGCAAGTTGCAGGAAGCCCAGTGCAGGACTGCGGGTCTGGAGCCCAAGGAGCCCAACTTTGGGAAGGTGGTCTGAGAGCTGAAAGCCCTGGCTTGGCAGTCCAGGCACACCTGAGGGCCTGTGGGGAGACCACGATGATATATGATAAATATATGCACATAATATAATGTTTTGTAACTAATTCTAGTAGTTTGGTTACTTTATTATCTATTAGTGCATAGAATTCTTTTCAAAATGGTGAGTGAATGGAAAAACATAGAAGCCTAATTAACTTGGTTTGGTTGGGATGACTGAAAAAACACCCCAAACCCTGACATTATTTTTAACATGTACTAATTTGGTACCTTAAACAGATTCTAAACCATTAAGTACAGAAGCAGATGTTTACAGTCCTGGAACTGTTTGCTGAGAGGAATGCACTCATGTTGTAAACAACAGTGTTCTTAAAAATTTATCACTTAAATAAAACAGGCACAGCTGCTTGCTTGTTCAAAGTCTTGAAACGGGATTATGGTAGTGATGTAGAGACATCAGTTGAGAGGTCTAAAAGAGAAGTGGAGTGCTGTTTTGTGCTTCAAAAATAATGACCAAAACCAAACAGAAGGAATTAGGAGTCTATGAAGTGTCTCACAAAACCCCCATGCGTGCAGTGCAAAATCTGCACAAGTACCTTGTTATGTTATTGGTTTGTTTACCAGGCAATTTGGAGGCACACGTGGCACTGCACTGCCCCTGTAAGGGGCTCTGTGGGCCCGCCAGGCTCTGGAGTGACCCTCTGCCTCCAGTCACATCATGCCAGTGCCCAGGTATCTCCTGCTTCCCATCACGCATGTTTTGATTAGCTATTTATGACACGGAGCTTTCTGCCTGGATAAATAATCTCTCTGAAGTGTTTGGTGGTTTATTGCCAAGTACTTCAATTAAAAAACTGAGTGTGTGTGGGAACTGCACTTGTGACACTTGCAGGAATAATTGTGGCTGGTGACGGAAGCAGGGCTCCCTCTAACAGTTTTAGAGAATATATTGCAATAAATGTCTGGTTCCATGGGCACAGGCCTTTGCAATGCTGCACAATCCAAGTGCTGCCTTCCTGGGTGGTATAAATCAGCAGGCTCAGGGGATAACTCTCTTCTGCCAGTTCCCACAGCCTGTGAACATCCTTGGAGCTCACTCTTTCTCATACATAAGTCTATAAATTGTTGTTTAGATAGCAGCAGAACGCTGGCTGTACTTTTATATCTGGAGCAGTTTCTAACAGAACCAGAATTACATACTAGGAGAAAATACTTTGAATTGTGCAGAAAAACTGTGAAAGTGGTCTGCAACAAAAAGAACAGAATTTACACTATGGCATTGGAAAGACAACTGTAATTTCATGAGAGACACTGAGAGTTAACGGTAAAGAAATCAATTTTGACTGGCTGAAATAGCAATATGCACAAAAATATTCAGTGAGTAAAGACCTCCAGTCAAATTGGTTGCCTTCCACTGTGATAAACAACTGAAAAGGCATGATAAAAATAGGATTTAAAATTCATTAGGAAAAAACAAGTCTTTCTAAACTTAGGTAAGTTCCATTAATGAGGTTTTCCACCCTGGACTGCTAATGGGACCAGATCTAAATTTTAATCTTTCTGAGCAAACTCTAACAAGAGGAGGTATAGTGATTAAAAGTACCTCTAGCTCTCATGAAAATGAATCTCTTTTTCAAGTTGTTTTCACAAAAAATCATTCCCAGGAGCTTTTTCGGACATGGTTAATGAGCTACGATACAGAACTAAAAAGACTAAACACTTCTAAAGTGCTCCATAGTACAACTGAACAAGGTTTAGTGCAGTCCAGTGGCCCAATCCATTTTAAGTTATTGAGATGAAGCAGGGATCTCCAGTGAAGGGCTGCTAATCCATCCACTGGGACAGCTGTCCAAAACCAATGTCAGTGATCCCAGCAGGGTTTTGTGTGAAAACTGCATTTGGAGGAAGGATGAACATCAAAATGTTCAGTTTTCATGCAAGTGCCTGCCTCAATTAAATCAATTACATAATTTATAAACGATTTTATGGCTTCTGAATAATGACTTGCTTACAGAAAAAGACTCTACTTAGTATTAATAGTATTAGGAACTTGTTAAACTGAACTGCTCAAGGGAAGAAAAGACAGTGATTTAGGGTTCCATAAGTAATGGTGTATCATTCATTTCCCGTCCTCTCAGATTCTGTTTATTCTCAGTTTTTTCAGTTTGTATTTACTTTCCCCTCCCAATCTTTTTTTTTTTTTTTCCCAGCAGAAAATTATTTATTTTCCTACCTACAGTTTTGCTTACTTAGGCAAATATAAGGCCCAATTTCATGAGAAAGACTTCACCACCACTTAATCAGAAATAAGGACATATTTAAGAGACATCTGTTTGAAATACCTATTTCTCTTTATCAGCCTAAACTCTCTGAATTTCTGTAAATCTTCAATCCAATGGGACAGCTGAAGAGATAAGGAACAGAATGGTGAGGACCACCATCTTCAAGAACTGAAGATGATATACAAATGCTAAAACCATTAAATAAAAAGATAAAAAGAGCAAAACAAGACATATGAGAAAAGGTAATGTACTTTAACCCACCCAATTTAATTGGAGATGAGAACGGGCAATTTCTGCAATGTAAGCTCTTGCCCAAGTCACTTGAAAAGAAGTCCTGAAAATGTAATCGGAACAAAACTCTGCCTGAGAGCTCACCTATTCTTTTTCCAACCATATCAATTAATCTAGCAAAAAGCTTCTTGTATGAATTTTGCTTTGATGTTACAGAAAGGAGACAGAATGATCTGCAGAGAGCAGAGGGCAGAATAACCCAGGATCAAGCACCCCAGAGCCAGCTGAAAACAAGTGAGGACAGGGAGAAGGGAAGGTTTCCCAGATGCAGTCCCAGAAGCAGAAGCAGAGGAGCTCTGGGGCTCCGGGATGGGACTCTCGCTCCCGGGTGCACAGCAGGCACCTCCCGATAGTAACTCCAGCTGAGGATTTCTGTGGAGCTGAAAAAGGCAGTCACGAAAACGCCCAAATCCTGAAAACCCCTCACTAATGACATCCTTTGTCACAGCTCCTTAAAGGTGCTAAACCCCCAGCACTCTTAAAACTGTTTTCTTAGTAATTATAGCTACAGGGCAAACTAAGGCGATAAACCTTGTATCCTTCTAAGAAACATCAATTTCCTCTTGTCAGCTCTCTTTCTCCTCTTCCACTCTTCCGTTTCAGGACCTGGCTCTTTTTCAGCTAGCCTTACCCTAACTTGGTTGGCTTCATTCCTACAGCCCTCCAGGGCAAGCAGAGACAGCTAAGGCACACCTGAGTAACAAGGGAGGCATCTCCCAGTTTTGTACTTAACCAGGCTTTGCCACGTCATCTGTCACCTCTGCTCACCTAATTCTCTGTCCCAAGGAACAATCCTCCCCTCTAAGTCAGCTGCTGCCTCTGCCTGTCTTCTGTTAGCACAACTTTTTAACTACTCAGGATAAGTTTGAGTTTAGGTTTAAGTCCTCAGCAAACTCGCTGTTGTCTGATGAAGTCAACACAACTGTCTGTTCCCCATTAAGATGTCATGTCAAGTGCTACCACCGCTTTCCTCAGATAACCTGAATTAAGATAATCACTGCCATTCTCCCCTTCCTGTTTTTCCCCCGCTCTTCTGTATAAATACTAATAGTATTTTATTTGCTAAATTAGCTAACTTATTTTTCAGAGTGTACCTTTCTTTTCCATGGATTGCTGTCGACGATAGAGATTTGTTGTTGGAATGTTCCCAGCTCTGACCTTGAATACACTGTGGCTCTAACACTACTGAAAACATCAGCTTTCTACTGCCAAATGGAAATCGCTGTCCACTGTCAGATAAGAGGTAATGAGTAATGGACAAGCAATAAAAACATTTATGTTTGTTTTTCACTTTTTATGAAAACCCTCTGATTTTAGCCATCTTGTTAAATCTAGTATTATCCTCGAAAATTAAAATTTTAATATGTTTAGAACGGTTTGTTCCTGGCAAAAGCATGAATGAGGGGGATTAAATTATACCTGTATAGACTTTTCTTGGTGATCGGTAATTAGACTGTCACTCATGATGCTATTCATTGCACTTAGCTTCATGGAACTGGGTAAAAACATGACATTTTCCCCTGTACTGGACATAATGAGAGTCTATGGCTTTTCAAGGAATCATTCATCAATGAGGTACAGGAGTAAACAAAACATGGGGAAGGTGCATTTGGAACACAGTTGGTTTGTTTCTTTTTTTCTTCAAGCCACAGAGTAAGAGGCTTATTTTCACCCTGTGGAGGTAAGAGGGGCCAGGTAACCACCCTCACAATACGCCCGACAGCAAACAGTCTGTGTGTGCTTGCTGAGCACAAAGGCTCACACCCTTCTGCCATCCTGAGACAGCAAACCTCTCACCTCAGTGTGGTTAAAGGGCTGGTGCTTGGGGCATCTCTCCAAGAGAGGTGAACACGATTTTGGGTTCAGCTTCACTGCAGTCAAATGCACTGTCTTAGTTCTCGACAGGGCTCTGTATATTGAAAAGCTGTGGCACAAAAGGTGCTGTGCAAATGTGGCAATTCTGCTGAAAACCACACCAAACAAAGATGTATCTTTGCAGCAGAGAGCCACACTGAAGGAACAGCATTATGTTCTGGAAAGTTTCAAGTACGAGACTCAGAAGTTGGCATTTCCACGAAACGTCAATTAACTTAATTTGTTGTTGTATCTGACAAAGGACATAGTTAAATCTGGAGAGGACTAAGTGAGTCCACAAAGAATCAAGAGTAACCACTTATGTTCTCAGCAGGCTTGTTTTCCCAACCAAGTTAAAAGTTCTTTGAAAGTGGACTGATGCTACAAAACATCTTGGCCTCACTGAACCCTATCTCTGCACTTAGGCACAAAGTTTCTAATGTATGTTGGCCTCAGCCAACACTGCTTGAAGCCTTTTCTCCAGTTTTTAATAAATGCCAGTTGTCCTAAACACAGTACTTTGCAAAAAGTGTCAGAGCTTTCAACACTGACCTATAACAAGTATGTTTTAAACACTTTTGGGAGGTTTCTCTTGCCAGGGTCACTGTGACTTGTATTTAAAAATAAAAAAAACCATGACATCTCCCTGGTAGCAGTCTCTTTCCTCCCCTTCCATAATGTGCCGTCAATTTAAAACTCTGGAGCCTTCTTGCTGCAATATGTAAGCATAAACTTGTTTTTATCAATCGATGCACATCAGTGCACATGGAACAACAAGATCAATACAGGGAAGTGCTAACAGTTTCAAAGGAAACTGAGAAAACTGAGACAACTCAGAGCAGGTGCTGCAACAAATATGCTTTTTATCAGCTAGGTGTTGTAGTAAAGTGCCATGGAAAATTCAAGGGGTGCTGATAGCTGATATTCTAAAGGAACATCAATGTAAATTTTACCAGTTTATTTAATACTTTTAGTATCTTTGCATTTAACTAGATTTAATATAGTTAAGATGAAACAGAACTACTCTACTAGTTCTTATAATCCATATTTGTGAGATTATTCAAAATCACACTGAACAATGAACTGCATCCTTACTGATAATGCTTGGCAGGAACACAGGAACACAGACTTTTAAGAAATCAATGCATATTTTCTTCCACTTTGAAGTGGCTGTGGTCAAACTGACACAGTGACTTTTTATGAGAGCAGCAAAGCTTTCAGACAGGCACGAACCTAGGGAAATATTAAAGCTTCTACACCAGATTTTGCTGGGTTTGTGTGGCCCAGGTTTGGGCAGCAGGAGGGCTGCAGGGGTGCCTTCTGTGAGAGGCTGCTGGGGCCAAAGCCACCAGCTCCAGGGCAGAGCCACTGCTGGGCAAGGCTGAACCCACCAGTGGCACTGTCCCCTCTGGGATAACAGGGTGAAGAAGGTGGATGAAATCCTGTGGGGAACAGCATCTGGGATGACGGGAGCTGGAGGGGCAGAGGAGCAGAGCCCTGCAGGCCCAGGTCAGGTGGGAGTGGAGCAGTGCAGCACAGATTGCCCTCAGCCCACGGGCAGCCCTGAGGAGCCCAGAGCAGAGCAGCAGCTGCAGGAAGGAGGCTGCGATCCCACGGGGAGCCCCTGCTGGAGCAGGCTCCTGCCAGGACCTGTGGCCCACAGGGAGAGGAGCCCACCTGGAGCAGGTTGTGCAGCAGGATTGCTGATGCTGTGGGGACCCTCCCTGGAGTGACAGGGGCGGAACAGAGCATCCCTCAACTGCTGCCTGACGCTTCCTCAGTCCCCTTCTCCTGCTGTGCTTGCTTACCTCTACCTCTACAACAATTCACTTTAAAGGCTGTTATGAATGTATACAACATCCCAATCAAACTTGGGAGGATTGGAGCTTTCTCAGTGCTGGATGATTTAAATAACGAGGTAAGATACTAAAACCCTTTGTTTTAGAAGAAAAGCTCAGACATAGTCTAATGCCTTTCATTACCCATGGAATTGTCAGGGATGCTGCTATGGAATGTAAGTCTGAGGTCAGCCTCATGCAACCTTGGTTGTGGAATTGCTCAGACCCCCTTTTGCAGGGTGTACCTTCAAATTGTGGGGTGTAGTTTTTGGTTTTGGAATCAATACTGAGGTATTTCACCATCAGGCATGACTTTCTTCAAGAATTTAATGTACCTTTACACTCAGTAAACCTTCGAGCTTTAAAATACCTGCCCTTACACAGAATTACAAAATGCCTCCCTTATGGTGCCACGACAGCTTTTTCATACACTTCAAATTTGTACTGGATCCCATTCTCTTCTTGGATATCAGCAGGGACACCTGGGTACCTAGGGAGAGAGGAGAAGAAAAAGCAAAAGCCAACAAACAGGTAAGAATATCATTATGATTCACCTGTAATTTATCCAATCAATTAGAAAATCAAGTGGTTTGGAAAAAAAATGAAGAGAGTCTTTAGAACAGGTACACTGTTTTTAGGAATCATATTAACTACTATCCATGATTTACACGCACATCTTTCAGATCAAGAAACCATACTCTGACACAAAACAGCACCCTTATTTTTGGCTTAATAAAGAAATACCCAATATTTTTGTTAAAGCCCCCAGTATGTTATCCAAAACGTCTGCCAAGGAAGAAGAGATTGTGGAACACTGTGTTGCCTCACCTTGCTCTTCCTAAGTTGGTTTAGAGGAAATGCTAAGGACAAGGCTTTTTACCAGTCTGCAAGAGATTACTAAAGCAGGTGACTGCTACCATAGAAAGAGTTCTATATTCCAGGTTTTCTAAAGCATTTCTTATTAACAGACGCTTTCAAAAATCTTTTCATCTCCCCCTGAAAGAACAAGGATTTTGTATGAGTAATACTGACTTTGAGGGAGAGATACATTTTAAATTTATTTGGTAAGGTTTGGCATCGTCAGGTTTCCACTTCAGTGAGGAAATTACCTGTCATTTTACAAAATCATGTTCTAACACCAATGTTCATTTCAGTACACTGGCCAAAAACAACGTATAGGAACAGCAGAGAGAGAGAGAGGGAGCTTTGGGTCAGCTCTCTGGACACTCAAATGAGCATAGAGTAGTTCAGAATATATTGGAGTTGGAGAAGGTGACTCATCCTCCCCACCCACCTCGTCTGTCCCGCATTCCTCTTCCCTGCCCCTGCCTATCCTCCCCCAGAGCCCTGCTAATCCATTCCTGTGCCCCCTGAGGAGAGTTTCACCCCTCATACTTTCTATTTCTCCCACTGCCGGTCTGTAGCCAGCTGAGAGCCAAAACAGGAGCAGCAGGAAAAGCAGATCCAGTCCTCCCCGATTCTTGAGGCAGCTGTCTGAATTTTTGCTGCCTCCTCAGTGCCTGTTGGATGTAATCTTGTTGGAGAGGACAGAAAAGCATTACTGGAATATGACAAGGATAATATAGAAGAAACCACAGTGAATGGCAGAAACTGTAAGTTTTTGGACACCTTTTCCTACTACGTTTGTTAGGGAGAAGTGGTTTTCTCCAGAGGGAAGGAATAACCTTACAAGTCTATAAAGCTTAAGCCTCCCCAGCCAAACCTATTTAATTAGTCTTTGGCAATTTCTCAAAGACATTGAGAGGCCAAATACTATTTACTAACAACATACTGAGAGTTACAAAGCTTAGTAAATAACTGAGTAATTCAGGAAACAATAAGAAAAAGCTACTCTTGAAGCAAACTGACATAGACAATTCCTTACTGGGAAGATCATAGGAAAGTTGAAGGACACAGCAAGTTCCAAGAAAGTCTGTGCAGACTGTGGCGCCTTTCCAGGTTGTAAATAAAGCATGATCATGGGGAAAAATTCACCTCAAACTCAAACTAACATGGCATTAGTAGAACCCCTAAAACATTCAAATTAGATTATTCTGAGGACAAGCCCAAAACGCATTTTGGTACTTACTCTGTTAGAAGCTTGTAGTCTTTACGGTCAATTTCTGGAAAAAATGTGTCACTTTCAAATTCTTTCAAGATTCTTGTCACAAACAATCGATGATGAATTGGCTTCTCCATTGCTGCCTTTAGAAACAACACAAACTCAGTCACAATTTTATGTATCACAGGCTTTTAGCAAAAGCCATGAAAATTACACCCTGAATCTCCTCTTTTAGACTCTGCTGAAGAGCACTTTCTAAAGGAATAATTTCACCCTGTATCACTTCCACCTGGTAAGTGGCAGCAATACCTATTCTCAGAGCCTGGGGTATCTGACGGAAGTTAAGACCAAAATTTGAATAGCCCTGTGAGAAGAAAGGAACAGTAGGCCCAGTAACAACAAGCAATTTCTGAATCACACCTCTCTGGGAGACAGGAAGGTTTAAGTGGTGATGCCCACACCTCAGGGTAATTCGTTGTGATACTAAATACCACTGCTAGGGATCTGTGCTGTATTTTTTGGAATTCCAGATACCAATCCACCCCTTAGTTCAACTTCGAAGTTGCGTCTCTGGATTGTGGTAAAATGGTAACACGTGCTGGAAGTTTTTACAGTTTCAAGCTGTTCTAAGATAATGTTTGTTTGGTGAGTTTTTCACTAACAAATTCAGGAGTTGGGAATATACATTTTATCTTCAGATCAAAAAAAGGCAGCTCTTCCAGACTTTAAGGGCATTAAAATAACCCATGAAAAGCTACTCTAGGGCTGGTTACAGTACATTTTTGAAAAGTTTGTAGCTTTTACTCCCTTTTGCTTCAACTAGCAACGAGCAATGCCCTTTGTGGAAGGTGACTCACCATGCAGCAGGCTATTGGGTACTACTTCAACAAGCACAGGAACCAAATAATAACAAATGGAATCCAATAAAATTAATTAACTACTGCTGAGAGGCTAATTTGTAGAAAAGCTGCTCTACTAGAGAACAGTTAAAAATGTAAGGGGTAAGTCACAGCACACAAACATCGACCAGCACTGAACTGGCGTCCATCCAGTTTGTACACAGATACTAGAATCTTTCTTTGTTTAAGACAGGGAGGTATCAAGAGTTACACTTGCAAAATGGCAAAAGAATAATAATCTGCTTCACAAATAAAAACATGCTGTGTTCTGTAAACAGAGACACTTCTGCTTTGTAGCAGAAGAACAAATCAACTTCCTGTCCAACTCTATGGGAATTGAGCTTCATCAAGAACTCTCTCCCACCACAGCAGGCCAGGGAAGAGCACAAGGAGGGACCGACCACAGGTGTTGCAAAGAAAGTTGAATTTAACCCCAGGGAGACCAGATGGTGACCTGTACTCTAGGGAAATGGGTTCATTAGCTGGTTGAACCAAGCAGCTGTGTCGCTGTCCCCACATTCATAACAGAAGTGCAAATGCTTCCTCAGTTTGCCAGACCAGCTCTGGAGGCATGTGTGTGTGGGTGGCCCAGTAAACAGCAAAGGGTTTGGGGAAGGGCAACAGGCTGAGGCTGGTTTCAGGCCACACACTCCACCTCAGTGCCTGGCAGCCAGCAGGCAAGGGTAAGGACACACTTTTCCATTTCACTTGCTCTGTTCTGTTCAGGAGAACTTTCCCCTGCCTTGGGATTCCATACACAGTTAAATCACCCACTGGCTGCCATCCCACCACTCTGTGCCTGGTCACCCCCAGGCTGTGTCCTGCCCCATGGACCTGTCCCACCACCACCCACTGGTTGGAGAGGTCCCTGCCCTTCCAATTACTGACCCTGGGGTCAGCTCCTGTTCCCTCCCAACACCTGGTCCTCCTGTTCTCCCGAGGCAACTTCAGAAAAATTCATTTAAAAGGTATATTTTGTAACAAACACAAAACCTTCCACAGGTGGAGCCTCCAAAGAAGCCTGCTGAGCAAGCCTGGACTCTGACACTGCCTCAGTGAAATACTGCTGAGGACATGGCAGGATGGCGAAGGACATTGACATATTCAAACTGTCATTTCCACAAGGAATAAAGTAGGTCCTCACATACATTCAATTCAATCTTGCCCTATCCAGCCCACTCCATTGGTTTCACCATTTTTTTGGGACCAAAGAGAAATCAGAGACAAAGAGAAATGAGAGCTGAGCTGGTGGAATGCTGACATACTCACTCCACACATCATAAAACCATACTATGCACATAAGGAAGTTGATACCTAGGTCTGTCTTTTTTGTTGTGGATTTCTTTGTGTGTGCTTATGTTGTTGGTGGTATTGTTTGTTTTTTTAATATCCAATTCAATATCTAAGGATGGACTTACAGATCCTGTTCCTAGTAAAACCTCAATGTTGTTTTTCACCCATCTAAACCACACAGTGTAAATGTAGTTAAAAGAGAGTGGTACAATTTGTACTGAGTGGACTTGAAGCAACCTGGTGTAGTGGAAGGTGTCCCAGTCCATGACAAGAGGTTTGGAATTACGTGAGCCTTTAAACCCTTTTCAGCCTAAACATTTCTGTGGCCTCTGACCCCCCTAGGATGTCCAGAGAGCACTATTTTTCATAGTCAAGGCTAAGACCTGAACCTCTCAGGAGACAATACCTCCACACAGGCGCAGCAGTGTCTCACCTCAGAACAGAAACCTGGTTTTGGTATCACAGAATTGCAGAATCACAAAGGTTGGAAAAGACTTCCAGGATCATTGAGTCCAACTGTTAATCAATCCTCCAGCTGTCAGCACTCACCAACCTTGAGCTGTACGTGGGAGCAGGTTTGATATTCATGAATGAAATTTCTTGGGGATGAAATCAAGCCAGGGACTGTGCTCCAGTACACCTGATGAGCTCTAACAGCTAGGAGGGACTCCAGGGCCAGAACCAATGAGTGAGCCAGCACCACGAGCCCCCCAGCACACAAGAAACCCTCACAAGCCAGCAGATAGCCCTCAAAACATGAAGTGCTCACACAAAATCACGGAGTGCCTGCCATGATGTGTAACAGCTTTGTAACTGCTACAAACTACTGACCACAGCTGGGTTCCTCCTTCCTCATCCAGACAAACAACAGCAACGCCAGCTCCTTCTGCAACTCAGCTGTAGAGGGGATCCAGGTGGCATTCCACTAAGATCCAAGCAAATTAACCTGGTAAACCTGTGCTGTCAGAAGTCCAAAAGCTTCCCCGGGCGCATTGCTACTGCCCAGTGGCTCCAATAGGAGATAATAAACCTGATGAGGGGATCAGAGTCCAGTCAAACTCAAGAAGATGACACCCAAGCGAATTTTTCTGAACCCTCAGTGAATTGATGGAGCTGTTCTCAATCCTTCCTGCTCTCACTTGCCAATACCAACACTCCACCCAGCTTCTCCCTGTCCCCACGACTCCCCCTTTCCCTTTTGCAGAGGTCAGGTCACAGATTCCTGGCGTGGGTGAGCACAGCAGCAGCGTAACCTTCACGAGGACTTGGATGGCCAGCACAGCTCAGAGAGGGCCTGAGGCAGCTGATGCCAAACATCCCACCCCCTGGAGAGAACTGTGTCCTTGAGAACTGAGGGGCAGTGGGAGAGATGGCCACAACAAACAGAGGGATGCTCTGCCACAGAGGGAATCTATCTCACAGATTTGGCCTCCCTCTTCTGCAGCCTGAGGAGCAAAAGGATGTGAACAGCAGCAATCCCCACTCCATCCCACTCCTGGCAGGCAGCATCCTGTCCCAAAATACCATCCTGGAGCACATGCTGCAGTACCCTGCTTGCCTTGGTTTGTAAAGGCTGTTCACAGGGCACTGCAGCCACCTGTACCTGAGACTGACAGGACACCTGTGTCCCAAATGTGCACTCAGACTGGCCCAGCTCCCTGGATGAGGCCAAGCCTGGCTGCTGTTTCAGCAGTGCCTAGGCAAGCAAAAGGCACAGAGGGGCAGGTGCCCAGACATCCTGAATAGCCAGGGCACCCACCAGGGGTGTGGGAAACAAAAAACAGCAAAGGCCTGGAAGGTGATGGTATGCTCCCTGCTCACACCAGCTACAGAAACACAGCTTGTATAGAAACAGTTCTGTGCCAGAACAGTCTGGGGCAGTGCTCAGCTGGATCTCTATGGTTTAGTTTTGAAGTTTATTCCACAGGGTGTGGGTGAAAAGAGCCCAGCTCGAGGTTAGCTCAGAGCAGGATGGAGGAGACAGGAGCAGCAGAGAGCACAAGGAAAGAGAGAATAAGAGGATAAGAGCAAGGGAGAGTAAGAACAGGAGAGTAAGAACAGGAGAGTAAGAGGGTAAGAGAGTAAGAGTGGCAAGAAAGCATAAGAGAGTAAGTATAAGAAAGTAAGAGCAAGAGCAAGAGAGGGAGAGTATAAGAGTGTAGGAGAGTGAGCTCTCCTTTTACAGTGACTTCTATCTCTTTCTATGGTGAATATTCTACTTTCTCATTAACCAATCTAGTATCAAATACAAGTTTCTACATTTACATACATCCTATAGGAATCCCTCCATTCCCATGTTTTATTACTTTCTAATCTCTAAATCTTATCAGGGGTCCCTCCCTGTTGAGCCAGGGAAGAAGGGTCTGTTCTGGTTTTGGGCTGTCTGTTGGTAAATGACATTGCTAACAAAGAGAGAAAGAGCTTTGGTCAGCCCAAGCTGTTCTAGAAACATTCAGACAAACACTGCTTTCATTTCAATGTCTCTTCTGGTTTCTGCATCCTTAGCATCTTTGGATAAGTAGTCAGATTTATAGGATTTTCCTGTTTCTTCCTTTTCAACAAGCTTGCAGGATTGTTCCCAGAGTTTGGTGACAAGGACCTCCCCAAGCCAAACTGATTAACTGACCAGATGGTGCTAAGGTGAGAAGCTGTGCTAAAAAGCTCCACAGGACAATAAGCCACCATCTCAAATAACGATGTGGACCCTGCAGGTTTTGTCTGGCAATGGCAAAGGTGCTGCTGTAGTTCTGACAGATGCCCTCAGCTGTGCAGCCTCACATCCAGGACATTCTGCATCTGCATTCCCCACAATCCCACTCCAATGGAATGTCACCAGACTGAGCTCACTGTGCCAAGGACCACAGACCAACCTGAGCAGGGCAGCTGCAGTGCTGTCCCGAGAATCCCCACATCTCCTACTCCTCCGACACCCACAGGCTGACAGAGCAGCCCCCCAAGTGCCACAGGTGCCTGTGGTTCCACTCTGTAGTGATCCCAATGGAAAACCACTGTGCCCCAAGGAGTTAGCAACCCTCAGAATAATTACCCTGCACAGACCATGCTTCCTGCACACAGAATGACAGGGTCAGACAGGAAACCATAACAGAGAACCTGGGGGCAGATCCCACTGGGAACCTGCAAATCTGCCACCTGCAAGGGCTTCCCCAGACCAGCAAGAAACTCTTATGTGAAGATCCTTTCTGTTTGACAGTAGAAAGTATAAATAGACTTGGGTTTCTGTAAGAGAATCCTGTAACAGCCTGAATAATCAGGATGGGGTAGGCCCCCTTATAGGCAAGCACAGACTTGTACTAATGAACAAAATCAGTTCTCAACCTCTGAGCCACACAAAGTAGTGAGATCTGAATAATGCTTTAAAACCAAACGCCTACAACTACAGAATAAAATTATTCACTTCAATTACCAATTGCTATTTTACTTTCCACGCATTTCTACATGGCATAAAGGAAATATTCCTGTAAAATCCTTTATGCATCTTTAATGCAGGCACTAGAAATACTACTTGCAGTTTTGGTAGATGTGTATGGTCCCCATAAAACCCTTCAGTTAACATCACAGAGGTAGTCTGAGCGCAGGAATCTGTATAAAACTGTCAGATTTCTCCCTAAAGTAATTAAACTTTCCTTTGGAATGTCTTGAGTAGATGCTTGAAAGAGAGGAAACAGCTGAAATTTTAGAACCACAAAAGGGTTTGGGTTGGACAGAACCTTAAAACTCATCTTGTTCCACAGGCAGGGACCCTTCCCAGCTCCAATGTCCAGCCTGGCCTGGGACACTGCCAGGGATGCAGGGGCAGCCCCAGCTGCTCTGGGCACCCTGTGCCAGGGCCTGCCCAGCCTGCAGGCAGGGAACAATTCCTGCCCAATCTGCCATCCAGCCCTGTCCTGTGGCACTGGCAGCCATTCCCTGGGTGCTGTCCCTCCATCCCTTGTCCCCAGTCCCTCTCCAGCTCTCCTGGAGCTCCCTCAGGCCCTGCCAGGGGCTCTGAGCTCTCCCTGGAGCCTTCCCTTCTCCACACTGGACATTCCCATCTCTCTCAATGCTCTTCCATGTCCAGGATAACCAGGTCTCCTATTACTTTACACATTTCCTTGCACTGATCGGCACAAATAGCACATTCCAATTTACTCTTGCTCAAAACTGCCAGTTTATAATGTGAGTATTGGCAAGTAATGGTCTAAAAAAAGGTATTATTTTCTTCCAAATTTCAGCCAGATGCTGGAAGAAATAGCTCAAATAGAAGCCTCCAAGACAGATGCTCTTGGAAGAAGCAGCAGGAGCAATAACTCCTTACAGCCTGTGGCAGGGAAGGGGCAAATGCTGCTGCTCACAGCTGGCTCTGGCTCCTGCTGGGCAGCTCTGCCCCCTGTGAGGAGAAGCCCTCTCCAAAAACCCTCTCCATGGCACAGGTGCTGTCATGGCTGAGAGCCAAGGACATTTCCTCTGTAGGCTAATATCTGATTCTAGGCTGAATTCGCATTTGCACAGTGAATACAGGGTGGATGTCACCTCGAGGAATGACAGTGTTATTTCATATGCACCTCATCTTACAATCTCAGCAATCTCTAACTACTTCACTGTTTCTACAAGATGCATTTCCTCAGACACAGAGAAGAGCTTCATGAAAAGCACCAAGTGTGAAGGCAAGTACCACCAGAAAAATGCATTTTGCTAGTTTCCCACCAGGCGTGTTACGGCACTGTCAGCACACACCTCATGTCCAAGTGCAGAACAACAACTGGAGTGTATCTCCCAGCATGCCTGTAATGGCTAGAGGACAGCAGCACTGTTTCTTTTACTGCTAAAAAGAATTTGCGTTACAATTCCTGACCCAGGGAGTGGGAGCAGTAGGAGCACTGCTGGATGGGGAGGCAGAGTGAGCGCGACCTTTTGTTGTATGATTATCTGGTGTTATTGCTGACATTCATGACCTGTCATCTCTCTCTAAATCCTATTTTCTTCCCCATTTACATGTACAAAGTGTCATATTCTGGCTAGAAATGCTGGAGCACTTTTCCCTTTTTTTTTTTCTTTTTACATCCTCTGCAGGGTCAGTCAGCAATCTCAGTAAAATAAACATAACAATATGGGCTTTGTCTGAAGAACCTAGCAATTTAGGTATTTATGAAAAGCTCTCAAAAGCACAACAACAATGTGACACTGGCCCACTGGCAAGAGCAATGTTCAGTTTCTGGGCGGGTATGCTGAACTTGAGAGTTGAGATCCCACTCTCTGAGACCTGTTCTGCTGCAATCACTGCAGTTTGCTGGTAATGTGAGGGGAAAGCACCTCCTAAAGCTGCTGTAATAGGAACTTCATCCTCATCCCATCACAGAAAATGAGTAATTTAGAAGGAGGCTAAATGTACCTTGTACACTGAAGTGCCTCCCACGATCCAAACCATGTCGACTTTACTTTTTAACTCTGGTGAATCCAAAAGAGCTAAAGCATCGTCCAGACTTTTGGAAAGATAATGTGCTCCTTTTGGGGCTTCCCTAGAAAAAGCAAAGTTCTATTACTAAATAAATAAAGGGCAATTCATCATGACCACCAATACAAACTAGACACAAAATCTGTGTTGCTGAATTAACAAATAACTACATGTTTCACATCACTAAATTATTTTGAAGTGGCTGTTATTGCCAAATCATGATAGAAGTGAACAATCACCTGACTGTAATCAACAGGTCACAGCTTAACCATAATTTAGGAGGCACTATAAATTAGAAATCTGGAATTTCACTGTGTGTTTAAAATGTGTAACTGAAAAATTTGCATATATATAGATAAAAGGTAAATGCACAATCCATAAAGTAAACATAGATCATTAAATACAGATAATCAAGAAATTTTGAATTACAGAATGTTAATATTTCATTCATTAAAACTAGTTGAAAAGCCAATATTGCCTGTCTACCCACATATTCACCTGCAAATCCACCAACATCCCCCAAAACAATAAAGTACTACAAGTGGAAGTTTCCATTTAAGAATATTTTTCTTAAGTATTGTGTGACTGTGGGTGATGCATTCGAAAAGAGAGTTCTGAAAATGGACAGTCCATCCACTAGTCCTAATAAAAATAAACTTTAAAAAAAAATGGATTTAGGGCCACCAATCTAAGCAGGAACTGGACAAGTACAGTTAAATACATGAGTCAGAAGCACTGCTGAAAATTGCCAAATGGCTTGTGAGTAGAGGTAGAAGTAGCACTCATGACACAAAGTAATGACAATTACCTTGTGAGCGAATTTTAAAAAATGAAAAATTAAGAGCAAAGTAGTTACAACACTCAGAACCAACAGCAGAAATGCTTTCTAACCAGGTATCAAAAATGCTACATTTGGAACTACTGTATGTTGTAATGCTACAGGAATTTTTGGGTGCAGGTTTTTATTTGTTTGACAGGGCCCTTATTTATCATACTTACTTGAGCTCCCTGCTGAGCACAATATTAATTCTGTCTTTTAAAGGACGGTTCTTCTCAGGAATGGAGAACCAGGTTTTTTTACCCATTATCAGTGCATTCTGTTTACCTGAGCAGGAAAGAATTAATTTGAATTGTTTAGAGACACTGATGGACTTCCTTCCCCTGCCCTTCCAAGCCCCTCTCCAGCAGTCAGCAAAAGCACAAGCCCAGGCCCCAGCTGTCTGATAAACCCACAATAATTTCTAGGAGAAGAATCAATCAAATTAAATCTAGAGCCAAATTGCTACAGGTGATCAATCATACTCTAACATTCACACATAAATGTAATTTCTGACCTAACCCAAGCATTCATAACCTGATTACCACTCATATGTAAATCTGCTAAGGAAAGGAATGTTTCTCTTTGTGAGGAAAAGGAGTTACCAGAGAAAAAACCCCGACAATGGTCAGTCTTTCCATGTTGTTTCCAGGCTGAGACACAACAGAGGCAATGGTGACAACCCTGGTGTGAGGATTTATGGCAGCATAATCCATTAAGAAGTCTGGTTATGAAGCACTTTACCTGCCTAGCACCCAAGATCACAGCTTACCAAAAGATCTGCAGGCAGGGTACAGCAAAATGTTTCTTTGTAATTATATTTCAAACACCTTTTTTCTTGATCACAGGTTATTTGTGCCAGGTGGGGTGCAACTTGCAGACATCTAAAAACAACAACTGTCAGTTGTGTTCCGTCCTTTTTTTGCACATAAAAGGTTGCAAAGGGCTGAATCAGGTCTCCAGAACATATGTAAAGTCTTTCACTTAGAACTGTTTCAAAATGAGATTAGATATTCCTTGTGGATTATGGAACAGACACTCAAATCAGTAAATTAAGTCACCTCATCAAAACAGACCTTCAAGGTAGAAAATGGAGTAAGGCACCCAACTAAATCAAGGGACTGTATCAAGATGACCAGAAGTGAGTTTTTACCAAACAAGTGAGTTTTAACAGCATAAAATAACCCCTAAACAAACCATGATAAAATGACTGTGTTGACAAACTGCAGTATTCCTGCTCCATGCTCTCCGCATGGTTTGGATTTTCTGGTGCACGGATTTGGCTCAGCACTCAGAAAACTCAGCAAAATTCCTGTCACAAGGGTCAGAGGGGAGGGTCGAATGGCCAAGGCTGGGCTGCAGCAAGCAAGTTAGATAAGCTAATGCAGACTGAAAAAAAAAACCCCAAACCACCTCTGCTAATTAAGCAGAAAATCCCCAAACCACCTCTGCTAATTAAGCAGCTTGTGGGGAAAAAAAAAAAAAAAAAAACCAACTCTCATTTTAACTTGGAGTTTCGTGTGAAGACTCGATAGGTAGATCTTAGATGAAGTTTTCTACTCGTCTGGTGAAAGGACTCCAAAGGTGCTTCCTAAGGCATCACCTACATCTCCTCTGAAATATCTGATTCGTCTTCTTTCCTCATCTAACCGGACCGATTATGAAGGGCCGAAACACTGCTGAGAGTGGTGAGGGCAGGCAGTGTGCAGGGCAATAAATGCGGGATCCCGAGTTTCGGGTGCCGGCTGCCTCACCCCCCACTCGTTACCTTCCACACGGGGCGTGCTCGTCATTCTCTGGAAGTACTTGTACTCATTCCTGCCGGGGAAGCACGAACTGCGTTACAACCTGTCTCTCATTTATATATATGGACTTTTTTTTTTTTTTTTTGCAAGTTCCCTATTTTTAAACAAAAAAAAAGAAAAAAACAAAAAAAACCCCCCCAAAACCCCAGAAAACCATGAGGGGAGTGTTGCCCGAGCCCGTTGAGGGGCGGTTGAACGGGGCTGGGCCGGTGCCAAGGCCGAGGCGGGACCTTTGTCCCCCAGCCGTGCTGGCACGGGTGATGCTAACCATCCCGGTAACCATCCCGGTAACCTGCGGCCACAACATGAGGGAACCCCCGCTCTAAACAACCCCACAGCCCCACTCCAGCCACGCCGCCCTTTTCCCGCCTCACGGCACATCCCCTCAAGCACTACAACTCCCAGCGCGCCCCGCGCGGCCCCGCCGCGCCCGCCTGTTGCCGCGCGGCGCGGGGCAGCCTGGGGGCTGTAGTGCGGGCGCGGGGCGCGGCGCCGGCAGGCCGCGGTACCTGAGCGGCGGCCAGGGCAGCTGCCCGTCCTTGCCGATGCCCATGTTCTGGCTGACGGCCACGATGGAGTTGAGCAAAAGCACCGACGTCACCCCTCGCCCCGCTGCGCCGCGCTGGGGCCGTGCCGGGGTGGATCGGGGCGGGCCGAGCGGGCGCATCCGGCGGGAGGCGGTGCCGCGGCGCGGGATGCGCCCGGTGATGGCGCGGGGCCGGCGGGGCCGCGGGGCTGCGGGGCAGCCGGTGCTGAGCAGGTTCTTCGGGGCGGCGGCCAGCGGCGGCCAGCGCGGGCCTCGCTACACGGTGCGCGGGGAGGGCACGGCCCGGGATCCCGGGATCCATCCCGGGATCCATGTCCGCGGGGCGCGGACACGGCCGGGACACGGCCCCGGGTCCCGGCTGTAGGAGCTGTGTGTCTGAGGGCTCTGGTACACGGGTACTCGGGGAGCAGCCTGGCAGGGAGGACACGGAGCTGCTTTAGAGGGGCCAGGGCAGCCCCAGAGAGAGTTTGGGCTCTGCAGCACCTCTGTGCTGGGCACAGCCTGTGGGAGCTGTGCCTGCTGAGGCTGCACAAGGGCAGGCTGAGCTGGATCCCACAGAGCCATCCAAAGCCCTCCAAGGGGTGCCAGGGATGGAGCCGGGCTCTGTGCAGTGGGGACAGTGCCAGGCTGAGGAGCAGAGCCCAGGAAATAAAGCACAGCCAGTGCCAGCCCAGCAGGAGGAAGAACTTCTCTGCATGGAGGGGCAGAGCCCTGGAGCAGCTGCCCAGGGAGGGCCTGGAGTGTCCCTGTGTGGAGACATGCCAGCCCCAGCTGGACACCTTCCTGTGCCACTGCTCCTAGCTGGGCAGGGCATGGACCACAGCAGCTCCACACATCCCTGCCAGCCACAGCTGCTCTGTGCTTCTGGCAAGCTGCAAATTCAGGGTTTCAGTGCAATGCTGTCTGACAAACCTGGAGATATCTGGGTGTGTTCTGGAAAGGCCTTCTTCTCTCTGCATGTCTCCACATCCTTGGCAATGTTCTTCACTCTGGTTTACAACCCTCACACTCTGGTTTGTCCAGTCATGCCTTGCACTTTACTACAGGGTTTCAACTGATTCCTCATTTTTTCTTACCCCCCATCCTGTTTCCCTGTTGGGTGTTGTAGGGGAAAGTTTGCGGAGAATTTTTGTCCCTGTGTGGAGACATGCCAGCCCCAGCTGGACACCTTCCTGTGCCACTGCTCCTGCCTGGGCAGGGGAAATGGACTGGAGCATCTCCAGACATCCCTGCCAACCCCAGATATCCTGGGATTCGGTGATACAGGATGTGCCTGTTCTGGAGGAGCCAGAGCTTGACACAGGTTTGGTGAGCTGGGCAAGGCCAGTGTGTTAGTCCATGCCACTGGGGCTTCACTGCTGTGTTGAACCCCTGTGCCTTCTAGTTTTGAAAAATGTGGAATATGTTAAGACTATCTTACATCAGGCTGTTCCCTGAGGTTTGATCTTATGTGTACTTTGAAGCCTGATCAGCAAGAAGTCAGACCTGATCAGTGGGACAGGCAGCAGCTGCATCCCTTAGTCAAAGGAATCCTGGAATGAGCAAGTTTTAAGGATGTAAATCAGGATGTCGGGGTAGGTCCGTGTGTGCCCTGCAGCCTGTCCCTGGCAGTGCCACAGCTCAGCACAGCTCCCACAGCCCCTGTGCAGCTGCAGAGCAGGGCTGGGGTCACACAGCCTGCAGGGCAATTCCTGCTTTCTGCTGGGGCAGCACCAGCTCTGCCCTTGTGTAAAGAATAAGGGCAGGGAAAGGGCAGTGGGGTGTGCTGGGGCACCCAGGGTCTCTGCAGGGTGCTGGCTTGTGGCACTCTGAGCAATGAAACCCATTTTTGGGCAGCTCTGGCGTGCTCCTGTCCCAGGTGCTGAAGCTCAGGTGGCTCAAGGTCTGACTGCAGCTAGGTGCAAGGCCAAAAGAGCCTGCAGTGATGCTGATCCTCCTTGTGTCACCACTGGAAAAAGTGGCAGTCCTTCAGCAGCTGGATTGCATTATGAGTTTTTAATTTTCCAGTCTCCCTTTAGTTATGCTGTTTCCAGCCCCTTCTGTCCCTAGAAGGGCGTTTGCTTTTTCTGCCTGTGACTCAAGTCAGCTATTTTGGTTGCCTTTGGTCCAAATATATTTGGAAAGGTGTGATTACAGCTTTCTGCCCTTGTAGAAAAAAACTTCCTAATTAGTGTTAATTTGGTGGTATGTAACAGTGGACTTGAAAACTGCTGCTTGTGTGGGTTGAGCTAATGTGGAGGTTTTTGGGTTAAGTTGGTGAGTCTGGAGTTCCTGATTAATTAAAATTCCATGGTTAAGCTGTGTGAGGTTAGGATGTGAAATGTGGATACAAGCTGCTGAAAGCACCTGTTCTGTGTAAAGTGTGGTTTTTTTGAACCTACAGGTTACTTCTTCATATTTAGTCAAGGTTCTTTCAATGGTGAAACAGCAAAATTGATCAATTTTGTGTTTACGTAGTGTTCTAGCTGCATTTTTCAAAATTCAAAAGACATTTAAGGAGCAGGATGCTCTGAGCTCCTTCAGCCTGGCCTTGAACACTACTAGGGGTAGCAGGTTGGGTTATTTTGCATTAACTTCTTGTTGCATTATTGCCTTTCAGAGGACAGCAAACAGAAAAGGTAACTGAAATTATTAGTTTACTTTACATTTCAGGCTTCTGAATGTGGCACAAAAAGGAGCACATCTCCTGAAAGCAATGAACCCTGTGAAAAGAAGACCAAGGCACGACAGATTACTCTGGAAGAGCTCTGTAACCCACTGAAGACTCAGGATAAAAGTGAGTTGACTGTTAGCAAACCTTCAATCAGCCAGTAAATAAGTTTTTCATTGTCCATTGCCTCAGAAATGCCTGAGTTCCATTTGGCTTTGAACAGAAAATTTAATAATTAAATGCTGGTATGGAAACCAGTGAATATGGGGTTCATTACATTTCAGTAGAAAGAATTAGCCTCTTAATTTTGAATGTGGGAGTGGTATTAAATTTGCTGGTGTGATGCTTTCAAGTATCACCCTCAAGAAACAATATTGTCCCCTTAAGAAAATGTACTGAAAGAAAATCTTCATTCCCAGTATTCTTGGATAACTTTATGGCTGTGTGGTTGTCAGTCCAAAAAAAAAAAAAAAATTATGATGCATCTCTTCCCACTTAGAAAGAAGCACAGAAGTGAGGAATATTGGTTTTCCAGGGAAGTTGACCAAGCTGTTTTAAATCCTTGATTCTGTCAGGCTGGTAGAAATACTGCAGTGGGAGAGGAGAGGGAACATAGGGAAGAGAGACATGGTTGTGTTCTGTGCTTACTGATGTTCTTCTAATGGACATTGTCTTTTAGAAAATAAGTTCCTAACATGTTTTTGTTGTGAATTTTCACCGAAGGAGAATCTCAGAAGTGTGAAAAGTCCCGTATCTGTTTGCAAACTCTGGACAGGCTGAGAGAGTTCTGCAGTGATTCAAACCAGCAGTGTACCAGAGCCCAGGAGGGTGGCCTCCAGGAGAAGCAATCTCTGAGTCTGGAAAAATGTCCCAGTGTTACTGGGAGGAGCTCAGAAATGAAAAATCCTCTTCCATCTTGGGACAGTGGCCCAAAGGTTGCACAGAAGGTATGCAGACATTTGGCCCTGTGTGTGGATTGCTTGTTAGGGGTTAAACCAGCAAGCTTTGGCACGAGCTTCCTTTTGTGCTGCTGTGCTCTGACATGGAGTGGTGCAGCAGAGCCCCACAGACCTGTATTTTTTGTGTGTGGGTGTTTCCCTGATGCTCTTTGCTTAGGGTTATCTGAGATGTGGCTTAATCTAGTTGCTGGTAAATCTAACTAGTAAAGGCATCACTGCTTTTCCACCTGCAGAAGATAGGGATATATCCCATGAAAAACTGTAATTATGGTATGTACGGTGGATGGCAAGAGACCTGAGTGGAGTAATAGTGTTTTGCTTCCCCTTTACTTATGGGGCTAGTAAATGTTAGTTAATTGGGGGGTCTAGGCCTGCTCAGTTTGATGTATTCAGGTCCTAGAATGCATCTCATGGCTTACTGTGGTGGCTGCTCTTTAAAGGAGAGCATTCTGCACCTGGTTTTCGGAGGGAAGGAGCCTGTGTGAAAAGCTGCACAGCTGATTTTAACCTGCCCTTTCTGAGGGGCTGTCACCTACAGCTGGGGGTGTCTGCTTTGTGTGAATGTGGGGTCCAAATGCTGAAGTGAGCAGCTTGTGGCAAGAGAATTCTGTTGTGGTGAGGGGTTGAGGTTATGAAGATGTGGTCAGCTGGAGAACGCAGAAAACTGATTCCAGGGCTGGCCAGCCTTCCTTGGAAGGGGTCCTTACAGCTGTTGGCATCTTGGTTTTTACTAAGTAACCCTCCTCCAGCTGCTAGCTTAGGAGCATCTCAACAAGTCAGCTTTCCTCCTTTTTTTTACTCCTTTTGCCTCGTTTCATGGCCTTGTTTCACATGCTGTGTCACGACAATTTCCTGTAAAACCAGACAAGGTCATCCTGTTTGGCTGGCACAGACCTTGGACCAAAGCTGAGGATTTTGCAGCAGAGACATCTGAGCTCCTGAGGCCACCCAAGTTCTGGGTGCAGTGCAGCTTTACTTGAGCTGGGCTGGATTCTCTGGCTTCATGGTGTGCAGTTGTGGGGATTTTGCAGTTACACTAAGTGCTGTTTTCCCCTGGTTGTTCTCTGACTGTACTCTTTGTACAGTCCCATGACCCAAAGTATTTAAGCTATCTCTGTGGGCTTTCTGCCTGAATTACCTTTGCTGCTGAACAGTCTGTTCACTTTGTTTCTTGTAATCTGAATGGGGCCCTTGGTGGAAATGGAAATTTATTGGATTTATTTGCAGATCCAGAATTTATAGCACAACCTGATCAATTGTGTTTTGAATAGCCATATGCTTTAAAAATTTTTGGAGGGTGTTGCCTTTATATATTTTTTTTAAACCAATATGTGCTTGATCTTGTGATATAAGTGAGGAGGAACTTTGCTGTAAGTGAAACACTTTCCAGTGTTTTTCTCTGCACTTCTACACCCATCACTGCTGACCATACAGAACAACACAGATTGGTGGGGCTGAAGTTGCCTTATAAGAATAGGCTTCATAATGTCATTGTAAATGATAAACTGCAGAGTGGGCTCACAGCCTTCCACATTTTTTAAGATTTTAGAAACTGTCATGCAGATTTTCTGTGTCTGAGTTATTCTGGGAGGTTTGCTGGACTTATGGAAGAAGTGCAGACTGGAGAAGGAGTACAGTTTTGGTGGCTGAGACAGGGAACCGAGACTCAAATTGGTTTATTCTTGATCTGCTGTGGATTTTTGGAACATCACTAATCTCTCTGTGCTGGAGTTTCTCACCTGTAAACTGGAGCAGTATTTCATCCCTGTTCCAGTTCAGACTGCACAGTCCTTGCAGCCTGCATTGTCTTGCTCTGTGCTTTGAGAGCTCAGGGTTCAGATTTCCCCTCAGGTGCCTGAGGATGTCAAACTAACTTTGACTTCCCTGACTTTTTAATTCCCTTTCATTCCAAATGTACTGCATTCTTTATATCTTGCTTCTTCAATACTTGTGCTGCAGCTTGGCAGCTTTTCAATGCAGGAACAATCTTTAGCTCTGTGGTCAGTGCAGAGCAAGGAGGGTGCAGTCGATTTGTTTGATGATTCCTGATCACACCTTTCCATCTTTTATTCACAGGAGGATTTACAATGTAACCTTAGTCAGTTTTCTGCATCTCTCAAGTCCTATGAAAATTCTCAAAATTCTTCAGATACAAATCTTAATAAAAGAACCAGAAGCATTTACACTCCACTAGAGCTCCAGTTCATGGAAATGAAGAAAAAGTACAAAGATGCTGTTTTGTGTGTGGAATGTGGATACAAGTACCGGTTCTTTGGACAAGATGCAGAGGTAATTTTTTCCAACATTATGAAAAGATACTTGCATTATGCTGGTGTCATCCTAGGTCTGGCAAATTTTGGAAGGGAGTCTTCTTTGGGGCCGTGAGTTTTGAGGGGTGTTTTGTTTCGTTTTGTTGCTTGAAATCAGGATGCAAAAATCTCTGCTTGCTGGAATTTAAGACTATCCATTATGCACACATTTTTTTGCCAAAATAATAAATAAATGCCAAATGCATTGATTATTTTGTGATCACGTGGTAGTGCTTGCTATCTTGCACCTTGCGAATTTAAGGTGAGTTCCTAGAATAATGTTTTGTCACAGTTAATGCTGAAGAACTTTTGGAGGCAAATTGTATATCATGGCTTAGAACTCTACTATAATATGTATTTAATAGATAATTGTAATATATGAAGTTAAGAATCTTTGAGATTGAAAGGCAGTGGAGCAAGTGGTGTTAAAAATATGAATATATCAGGTATAGGCTGGGTGCAGAGAGCATCTTGAATGCATACCTGGATGTGGCACCTATCCTATACAAGACAAATCTATAGGAACTGGAAAGGACTATATAACAAACATAATTTTAAAGTGATGGTTCCTAAATGTTTCATAATGCTTTTTCTTATGATCTGTCCCAAAGGCGTTGCTACCAACCTTTGTTTGGTGCTATTTCCACAATTGAGACCAGTGAGAAATGTTGCTTGGTTACTGGGAATTCATTTTCCCCATCATATTTGTGCTGTGTAATTTGTCTGCTCATTTGCTGGTGTACTTACAGTCCAGAAATAGAAATATTCTGTTCAGATAGACAGGTCAGTGTTTGCCTGCTGGTCCTGCCTAACACCACATTCTCTGTCCAGTGAACACCTGCCTTTTTGCTAAGGGGCAAAAATCCCATACAAATCAACCTGATAATGTTACATTTCAGTGTTGCTAGTCTTTTTTTTTTATTATTATTATTATTGAGTATCTAGTTTCCACCGCTGTTCACTATTGAATTTTCAGTATTTTAGTTGATTGGCCGGGTTAATCCCATCTTTATGACCACAAACTAAAGGCTTCCATTCCTGCTGCGTTTCTCGTGGCGTGAAAATCATTTGACCTTTTGCTGAAGCTGTGTTTCATGCCCCTCTGTGTGTGCAGTGTGGGTGGTTTACCTCACAGAGGTAAAGATCAAGGTGCAGCCTTAAAACCTGACACCTGCAGCCTGTGATAGTGAATCCCCTGTTTGTGGCAATGCTGGGACAGGAAGGTGGAGGAAAACATTCTCCTGGAATGTTTTCCCTTTGTCACCGAGCTTTTAATTGTAGTTGTGCATCACTGCTGTCATAGAGATAAGCTCCTTAACTTCTTGAATTACCTGGTGACCCGTTGGCTGGCTCTTGTTGCAGATTGCAGCTAAAGAGCTGAACATTTACTGTCACCTGGATCACAACTTCATGACTGCCAGCATCCCCAGCCACCGGCTCTTCGTCCACGTGCGCCGCCTCGTAGCCAAGGGACACAAGGTTGCCCCTGACTCCTGCTAATTGAGTACAGACCAGCACCCAGAGGACTTGCACTGCTTGTACCAGAACCTGGTTTCAGCTGAGAAGTGGGCAGCTCGTTATCACTAGTTCCTGCAGTAGACATGGCCAAGTTCCCTTTGTTTCTGTGCTGGGGGTGTCATGAGCCATTAGCAGATTCAGAGAAGTATCTTCATTTTTTCAGGAACTGTTCCAGAACAATTATTTTTTCTCAGTGTTTCTGTATCAGGCTTTTGCATTTAATAAGGAGAATCATACATATCCTCTCTCTGTTTTGTTATTCCTCACATCCTTGTTTTTCTTATCCCACCCCATTTTTTTTTCCCTCTCTGTTCCTTCCTGTTCTGGATCCTTGTAATTCTGTGGCTTTCTGGTGATAACCTCTTTTTCTGCTTCCTTTTCTAAGAAAAGGACTTGTTGATTCTAAATTGGATGCAAACAACCATTCTCTAATAAGCAGTGATGTCCAGTTAAATGGTTTCAAAATAGGATGAGAAGCACAGGTACAGAAGTTGAGAGGGCAGTCAGGAGTAGGAAAAGGGTCAGGAAAAGCAGAGCCTTATAATCTCATTAGTAGGATTGATGTGAGAGCCCTTTCTGTTGATGATGTATTCCAGCTTGAATTATGCATTTGTTGTTTGCACATCTTAAAAAGAGCAGCAGATATATAGAATAATAAAAATAATAATTTATAACCAGAGATCTAACTTTGTTTCTTGTTTGTCTGCCTATAGGTTGGAGTAATAAAGCAGATGGAAACTGCAGCACTGAAAGCTGCTGGAGAAAATAAAAGCTCTCTCTTCAGCCGTAAGCTGACTGCCCTCTACACTAAGTCTACACTTATTGGAGAAGATATCCTTTGCAAATAAACTTGGTTTCTGACTAACCTTTGGGAGGCCTTAATTCTAGTGTTATCACCAGGATGGAACATGAGCAGCTAGTGGTTGACATAAGAGTGGCAGCAGGAAATGAAGTTCCTTTAATTTTATGTTGTGGTAAAACATCTTGCTGTCTTTACAAACAGTTTGATCTCCTCAGGGCTCTAGGTTTGTTGTGTGTACTGTAGTTGCTTTCTGAAGTCATGGAGTGGACTTAACAAATCTGCAGGTCTTGCCTGGAAAATGTTAAAATGAGAGAGAAACATCTTTTAACCAATTAATTTAATTCCTTACATTTTTTGTTTTCCTCTATGCTCTCTTATCTACCCCATGTTTTTAATCTAATTTCTCAAACAAACTTACTAGGTACCAGGAGCTAAAAAGATTGTTAGATTAATGTCTGAGAGTAGAAGACTTAGATCTGGAAAGACCTGTGAGTAGTCCACTCAGATTTGTGTACTGTTCATTTTTTTTAACATTTTTTTACATGTGAACCCTTTGTTGAGGCTGGATGATTCTGTAGATGTTGAAGAGGTAACAGCAGATGTCCCTGATAACTACCTCCTCTGCATCTGTGAAAATGGAGACAACTTGAAAGACAGGAAGAAAAGTGGCATTGTTACAGGCATTTTGGTAAGTTAGTTTCTCAGCAGTCAGTATTTTAGGGTTTGCCTGGGGTTGTTTTGTTGTGCTTTTTGTTTTTTTCCTGGGGAGGTGGGTGGCTACCTTGTTAAATCCATGACTGTTCTGTCTTTCAGATTTTATTTTGCGGGGGAGTAGGAATTGATTTTTTTTTTTTTTTTTTTTTTCTGCCAAAAAGAGTCACTTTAGGTAAAATATCTATTTGTGAACTGTGATGGCTTTATATTTGAAAACTGCAGAAAAGATACAGAGTTGATAGTTGAACATTTATCAGACTGGCTTTGCTGCTGCTTCACTTGGAAACATATTAGTATTTTAACCAAATACATTAGGGAAATCATTAGCAAATCAAAATTTACAAATTTCAATTTTAAACATTTTTAGGGTCAATATTCTAAAGCTTGTGAGCACTTTTTTCCTCTAAAAAATACCACTCTTTAGAGGAAGAGACTTGGGATTTTTTACCACTTACACTTCAGATTTGTATTGTCTTTTTTGGTGAAGTCCTGTTTAACCAGCAAAACATGGTGGTACCTGAAGCCCAGTCAGCTGGTAATGAATTAATTAAAAAGTATCTTGATTATGTCTCTGTTTGAATGTCGTACTGCTGCTGGGAGAGAGCAACAAAAGCAAGTGTTCAAATTCCAGTTTGAATTACATGTGCATGTCATAGACTTCAGTTAATGGATTTGTCTGGTATTAAAAACTGAACAGTGATGGACTGGCAACAGCAAGAGCACATTCACATTTTTGAGGTATTGTTGCCACTTACCTCTAAGACAAAGTTGTGTTAGTGCTTTGAAGTTGTTGTTGTATCATGAGTTTGGAAAAAAAAAACACATTAAAAATGGCTTTTTGGTCTGCCACTTCCCCTCTGTGCAGGGGTGCTTTTTACACCACAGATTTTCTTTCTGCTTAGCACTTTGAGCCACTGAAGCAGTCCCTGAAAACGTGACTATTCAGTGGATATGTGTGTAAATATTTTTTGTTTGGCAGGCCATCCAGCCAACGACAGGAGAAGTAATTTTTGACAGTTTTCGGGACTGCGCTTCCCGCTCGGAGCTGGAGAGTCGGGTTCTGCGCCTGCAGCCAGTTGAAATAATTCTTCCATCCAGGCTGTCAGATCAATCTGAAAAGCTCATCCACAGCATAACCTCTATGAGGTGAGTTCTGCGGGGGCTTTGTTCTTTGGGGTTCTCTTCCCCAGGGCTGCTGGTGGAGCTGAGATCCAGAAGCAGGAGTGGATGTGTAGTTCTGTCATGGCCATTTTCAGAGCAGTTTGCTGCTGGGCTCAGAACTTCCCAAATCCCACTCAGTTCTGAGCAGTTGCTCCTAAGTTGTACTTAGGCTGAAGCTTCTGCCTCTGGCCTGTGAAATGTTTGTGCACTTAAGCATTGTCATTGTCATGGCCCTGCCACCACATGCTACTGATCATAGGATCTGCTGGAATAATTTCCAAGCTCATGCACTTGCCTTTCAGATCTAAACGAGGTGTTATGTGGCTTTTTTTCCCTGTTTGTCATAGCTTTGAGGTCTCTAAAAGACACAAGACTTCCTTTTCTATTAGTGTAGATGGGTGTAGAAAACCTCTGCAGCTGGTTTTTCACCCTGATTGTCCTGTTGCACTGTCTTGGACTTGGGTACACACCTGGAAGTGTTGTGACTGATCATCTCTTTGCTTTGAGTTCTCTTGGCAAGAGGAAATTGGTTACCTGTTCTCTGTGTCAGTTTTGCTGTGTAGTAAAGCCAGAGTAGGATGTAATTTTTAGGGTGATAGACGAAGGATGAAGCAGTCTTCTGAACAGAGGAGATGAAATCTTGCAGATGCAATTTCTTTAAGAAAATATCAGTTTTTTTCACTTACTCCCTTTTAACCATGCAGTTTTGGACTGTTGAGAGCTAGTTTAAAGCTTGACATTTCAATTTTGAATGAAATAGTCATTCTGGTGCAAATTTGGGAGAGTGGTTGTGATGATTGTGATTTTTTTTTTTTTTCTTTTTTTTTCTTTTTCTTTGTGTTTTTTTGGTCGTGCACAGTTGAGAATGTTAATGAGTGACTTCTCGTTTTTATGAAGATAAAAAATGCTAGCCATTAGCTGACTTTGTGAACAGGGATTTGTTTGTAGTTTTTTCACCTTTCTGGTAATTTGCTAGGCAGCTTTTCAGCCCAAATGCCCTTAATTACAGGAGAGTGACAAAAATGGAACGCATTATGGCAATAAACCTCAGTAGCCTTATTTTAAAAACAATTCTTCATGGATTTTTTTTTTTTCTCGTACCAGAGATTAAACCACTAGAGGGCCCTGAAGTATTTCATAGTAATTTAAGTGATTTCAATATGCTGTTTTTTGTGCTTTTAATTAGGTTTGTTTTTGTACAGTTTCTTTTGTACAGCAGTAATTTCATTGTAATGCATATTGAGATGTCTGTAGTATTCAGGTTTGGTTATTGGACCAGTACCTGGTGATTTCATCCTTTACCAGCTCTTTTCTAAAGCCTCTTGTTGACAACCTTCCATGGGCTGTAAAAAGTTTAATTTCCATGATTTTTTAAAAGACCTTTCTGACTAAAACAGTGGGAACTAGATCTCGTGGTTCAAGAAGGCTTGTCATCTCTTTGTATGTTAGGGATGCAGCAGAAAACACTGAAATGATGGAAACAGGGTAAAGTTGGGAGAGGAAAAATAGTGCCAGGAGATTAGAGCTTGGAGAGGTTGAGAGGAGAGAGAAGAGAAGAGAAGAGAGAAGGGAGAAGAAGAGAGGAGAAAAGAAGGGAGAAGAAGAGAGAAGAAGGGAGAAGGAGAAGAAGAGAGAAGAGGAGAGAAGGGAGGAGAGAAGAGAGAAGAAGGGAGAAGAGAGAAGAGGAAAGAAGGGAGAAGAAAGAAGAGAAAAAAGAGAAGAGGGGAGAAAAGGGAGAAAAGAGAAGAAGGGACAAAAGAGAAAAAAGAGAAGAAGGGAGAAAAGAGAAGAAAAAAGAGAATAAGAGGAGAGAAGAGAAAGAGGGAAGTCTTTCTACTCCTGTGTAGTGTAAGAATTGCAACAGGGGTGATTTGTTGTTGGATGTTGTGTTCCTGAACTTGGCACTGAGTGAGCAAGGTGATGTGGCCAGCACAAAGACTGTGCTTATGGTTAATTACCAAAAGAATGAAATAAAATGTTGAGCTAAGGCCAAGCACTGCAGCTTTATAAGAGCAGCCCTGAGCTGGTTCAGTGCCTTGTTACACTGACACGAGTTGAAAGTCTTTGTGCTTCTCTTCAATTTCTGTCAGGGTTTTTTTTTTTTTTTTTTTAATTCTTTACTATTCTAGGGTGGATTTAATGAGTAGAAAATACTATTCAAGCACACTGAGCTGGGGACCAGTGAAGAGCCTTCCCTCAAAAGCAAAGCTTATGTTTAAAGTCGGTTACAAAAACTGGGCTGGGACTAACTGTTCTGGTGGGTACTGTGCTGTTCCCAAGCTGCTAGTAACATCTGTTTGCAAGTGCTGACCCGCCTGGAGCAAAATCTTTTCATGGTTTTGATTTCCTTCTTTCTAGAAAACAAAGGAAAAGTCTTGCCTTCAGAAAATACTTGATTGTTTTTTTCCAAAGCACGCACTATTTTGTACTCCAAATTCTTTCTAGTGAAGGGTCAGCACCCACCCTCCTTTGCATGTTGGGCTGCTTTAAAACCTGGCCTGTATTGGTCTCCTGACATTCTTTGAGGCTCCTTGGGGAGATTTTTGCTCCTCTCATCTTGCCCCTTCCTTGTTTCCTTGAAAAATTCAGTGCATCTTCAGAGTGCTCTATTGTCCCTCTTTTTTCCATTTGCCTGTTTCTTGCAGTGTTTCATTCTGTACCATTCCTGGAGACCCTGTGAAAGCACACTGATCACCAGCAGCTTTTAACCCAGAGCATTTCACCCCATATTTGCACTGTTTGGTTCAGGCTGCAGGGAGTCTGCAAGCACATTGCCTGTGCTAACTCTTAAGGTTTTTGAACCTGGGGTTCAGGTTTCTGCTCTCTCCTGAGTGCTGCAGTAGTCCTTGGCTTGGGGTTGGTTCCCTGGAATTCCCTTCTCTTTCAGACCCAGTGAGAACTAAACTCATCCTCCCTCTCCAGGCATGATGGAGTCCCTCAAGTAGCTGAACCTCCATCATTATATTCAACACAAGCCCTTTTAATTTGTGTTTCAGGACCTCTGCAAATATAATTTCAAGCTCTTTCTGCTGAGTGCAGTGCTAATAACCCTCTGGTTTAGCAGTGGTCTCTGCATTTGACTATATTGGGTGAAGTCTCTGCGGGTTTGTTCCTCTCCAGTTTCTGTCATGGTCTCTTACAGTGAGCTGTAGTGGATTTAGAACATTTGGTCAATGGTGCTGTTCAGTGCTAATTGCTCTCATGGACAGAATTATGGATTTATGTCATCAGTCAAGTAGAAACTCAGCTGGAATGAACTCTGAGTTGTAACTGTCTACAAAATGCTTTTAATTTTGTGGGTGTTTATATGTGACTGCAGGTTGCTCAGATCAGAGGATGCATTCATGTAGTTAATGCTGAGGAATTTTTTTTTTTTTTTTTAATTCTGTGAAGGGCATGTGAATTTATTTACATAGCTCAGCTCCTGAGGATTGTAGCTAAGCAAGGACAGGAAGGGTTGTAGTGGCCAAAACAAGACCCCAAAAGGTTACAGTGAGAGTAAACAGCATTGCATATGAAGTGCTAGAACAGAGGAGTGAAGAGTGTCTAAAGAGTGTCTTTTTTGTGTCTGGTGATGATAAAAAGCAGTGGTTTCATGGTTTGTATAGCCTGAAATGTTCCCGTGGATTTTTAAGTGAAAGGCAAGCTGTGACAAACATCCTGAGAACGTTTGGTGTCAGTGGAAGCTACAAGCAGTTAAATTTGCGGCAAGGAAGAAGAAAGGGAAGAAGAAAGCAACTGTGGTACAAAAGCAGCACGTGAGCTGTTTTCTGTAAATGCAAACCCCAAATGCATCAGTGAACAGATGTTTACTGACCAGAGAGGGGTTTTGCACTGCTGAGAACCCAGCCCATGGTCTGTGCAGCCACCTGCTTGCAGTGCTCGTGTCAGAGCTCTCTCCTTTTGAATGGACAGGGGAAAAAAATTCCACCACAGTGCTATCACCTCCTGCAGTGACCTGGAAGAGCTGCTGGATGGTGTGTTTTTTTTTGCAGTTTAATCCTGTCTCAGCCAGGATATTCTGCTGTTCTCAATTCTGTTGCCTTCTGTGGCACTGCAGGTGAGGGAAGCGTGGGGCCTGCATCTGGTTTGACCAGTTGCTTATGAATAAAGTGTATTTATTTGCCCTCACAGTTTGGGGCATCCTCTAGGTGGAATTACTGTCCCTCCCATGCACATGGAACTGTTGGTGCAGGGGTGTGAAGAGCCAGTTGCAAAGCCCTGTGTCCAAAAGCAGTGCAGTGTGCTGTTCTTGCCAGGAGGATAAATTAAATAAAAAATATTAGCATTGCTTTTTGTGGCAGCAGCTGATCTTTGCAGGCCTTGCCTTGCCCACCTCTTGTGCTCTTGAAAATTTCCAACTAAGCCAAAGCTTTGAGGAGCTTCCCCAGGCTCACACCTGATTCAAAGGTGCATTATTTCTCACGTGGCTGCAAAGCATGGAAAACATGCTGTGTTTATTTATTTTGTGGCATTATTGCATTGGTTAGTAATATTCATGGGTTTGGAATTCGTTTTTTTCCTCCCTCCCATTTGAAATAGAAACTATTAAACGGGAGCAATTAACTCTTGAGCTTGATGCTTGTCCAGTTTCTTGGTATCAAGGAGTTAACTTTTTACACAGGAAAAAAAAAATCCCTACAGAAGCAGGAAAAGTAAAACTTTAAAGCCTTTGTTTGCATGTTTTGGCAACTGTTTGATTTATATTACAGGACAGATCAGAAACTGTAGGAGTTGACATGTAAGTCATGGTACTTTTTTTTTGTCCTCTCTGGTTGTGATGTTGCTTGTTTCTTGTCTCAGTATATATTCATATGCTCTGATTTTTCACACATTCAAATGAAGAATGACTCTTAAGCCCTTAAAAGTGGCGTGCAAGTTTAAATCTTTTCTAACAGTCTATGAATGTTGGCATATTTGAAAAAGTCCTAGTGTTTTGTTTTAACAAGGACTGCTTTTTCATAATTTATTCAGCTTTGAAGCTGACTTGGGACATAACTCTTTCTCTGTGAAACACTGTCACTGAGGAATGTTAAGGGTAGCAGTGACGTGGAGTGAGGAGAGTCATGCTCTTGGTTCCCAGCCCCTCCTCAGCTGGGGAAGAGAGAAGGGCCATGAATTTATTTGTTTTTCATAAACCCAGAACGTAACTGTTCCCTTAATTTTGAGGAGGATGAAACTGAAGTGGGTTTTTATGTGCCATCAATCTGCTGAACTGCAGAAAGGAACAAGATTTATTGTCAGGCTGTCTTTAGCAGTTTAATTTTGTGCTTGACTGACAACGTTTGTCTCTTTTAGCAGATGTTCTTTTCTATGTATGGCAGAGGTAAAGAGGCTTTTGGTAAATTAGACTCCTGAGGAGTGTGCTTTAGGCGTGGGCTCTTCCTCTGGGAATTTGGAATAGTGCAAGTGACTGCTAGATGTTCAAAATTCACGTGAATATTTTTCTGGATTCTTAATAGAGAAGTTGAAATCACTGCTGTAGTCATTGACTCTGTATCTTTTAAAACAGAAAGATTTTGTGTAAATACTTGCTTTCAGTTTATGTGAAAGACTTTCTGCAGAGGGAGATAGATGTACTTGAGAACATTTTCTAGCAAATGTGTTTGAGTGTGTTCCTGTTTTTCATTGTGCCTGTCTGGCTGGCTTCTGTCAGGTGGAAGATTTTGTCCATCCCTCCTGCTTGTTGTTTTACAACTGTGCTCTTGCTTTCTGGAGTTCTTTGCCACCTCCTCCTGTCTCTGCCCTTCTTTTAAGGTCTCTTGGGTGTCCTTGTCCCCACTTTCAGGGATTTCAGGCATTCCTGGCAGCCTGGCACTCTCCTGCTCCTGCAGAGCTGTGGCTCAGGGGACCTTCAGGTGGAGAGAGAAGCAGCAGGTACGACATTGGGGAGGGTGCAGGTGACACCCCTCCAACCTGCTTCATCTGTCACATGCCCTAGGTAGTGCAGGGGTGTGGAAAGGAAGGATAACTTGGCTGGACAGCCACCTGCCATCTTCTCACTGCATGCCTTCCACTGCTTTGTGGCTGTGCATCTTCCTTTTTTGCTAAACAGGTCCTGCCAGGGCTTGAGGAAGAGCCAGGAGAAGAACAGTGTGAAGGGCAAGGTGGTGTTCATATAATCAGAGAAGGGTTGGAAGGGAATTTTCATAGGTCATTTAAGCCAGGCCCTCTGCTGCAGGTGGACCAGGTGGGTCAGAGCCCTGCCCATCCTGACCTTGAATGTCTCCAGGGATGGGACACCCACCTCCTCCTGGGCAACCTCACCCTCACATCCAGTCTAAATCCACTCCCTTTTATGTAAGAGCATCACCCCTGGCCATGTCTCAATGGATCCTACTAAGAATTTTGTCTCCATCTTCCTCATGGGCTCTTTATGAATTGAATTGACCACCCTGAGGTCAGGGCAGAGCTTCTCCTGTGCAGGCTGAGCAATGGCAGCTGTGCCAGCCTTTGCTGCCAGCAGAGCTGCTCCAGCCCTCTGCTCATCCTGGAGCCTGCTCTGTGCTGGCTGCAGCAGCTCCAGCTCCTCCCTGTGCTGGCCCCAGGGCTGGGGCAGCTCTGCAGGTGTGCTCTCAGCTGAGGGGCAGAGGGGCACAATCCCCCTCAGCCCAGCACAGGGGCTTTGGGCTCCCAGCTCTGCCCCACGGACCCCCAGGATTGCTCCCCAGCCCGGATCCAGCCCTGATTAACTTGGTTAAACCTCCTGAGATCCCCATGGGCCACTCCTGGGATGTCCTGGCCCCCTCTGGATGCCATCCTGTCCCTCAGAGGTGCCACTACACCCTCAGCTCGGTGTCACCATCCAGGGGTGCCCTGGGTGCCTCTGTCTGTGTCACTGGTGCAGGTATTGAATGTCTCTGGTGCCAGCAGGGTCACCACTGGTCACTGATGTCACTAGGACTCAGCCCTTTGACCACTGCCCTCTGGATGTGCACAACCAACTGATTCCTGATTCCTGACCAGTCCATCCATCAAATCCATTCCCAGGGCGGTGCTGTATTCACTGTGCAGAAAAAGCCCTACAAACCAATGACCAAAAAACCAAAGAGACCCCAAAGAAACCAAAAAAACCCAAAAAACCCAAACATAACCAACCAACGAACAACAAAAAAACCAACAAAACAAATAAGCAACAACGCGAAAGAAACCCACAAAAATAAGCCCAAAAAAACCCCAACAGCAATAGCAGAATAACAACAATAAAAGTATTCATTTGAGGGAAAGTGAGCCAGGAAGAGGGGAAAAAAGCCTTTAATTTAGGGGAAACAGTGTGCAGTTGTCAAAAATCCTTACTTAGGGTATTAATTGATTTGTTAAGCTGTTTTAATTGTCTGAAAGGAGAGCACATGAATTTGCATCTTGAAGTGAAGAAGTTAAACCTTCCCATAAAGCATCCCATGTACATTGCCAATACAGTTATTCTTCATGTTATTCCTGTTATTCCTCATGGCTTTGAGAAGAAAAACCAGCTTGGTCTGTCCCTGGAATGCAACCCTGGGATTGGTGCTTTGAGTTAATCCAGGTGAAAATAGCCCTGAGTGACAGAGCAGTCTGGGTGTGAGAAATTACACATGGCCCAAATTTTGGACCCTGAATGCCAGTGCCCTTGGCTTGCCTAAGCAAAGAAATGCTTTCATAAATATCATCATCATATGCACTTGTAATTAACTTCAGTTAAGTTATATTTTGGAATGCTTGTTGTGGAATCTGCTGTTCAACACTCGAAGCCATGATGTAATTTTGTGAGCTGTGGCAGAGGGGAAACTACCCACCCTATTAATTAACCATCCTGTGGTATATAATTAGCATGCTATCAGATGTTAATTGCAGAGTAACACGTTTGGTTTTTAATGTTCTGAGGAAAGGAGTCCCAGAATGGAGTTTCTCAGATTATTGCAAAAGTTTTTGTGGCATCGTGGAGAACTTGCATCAGGAAATAGAGACCCACAAACACAAAAAAACCTCTTAATCCTTTTGTTTGTTTGTTTAAAGAAAGAGAATTTGTCCTGTGTTGAGAGTGGTACATTTGGAGTTGAGAGAGGGCTCAGCAGGATCTGCAGTCCCTCTGCTGCAGCCCAGACACGGGAAGGATTCCTAAAATATTAAAGAATTAATGTTTATTAATAGGGATGTGTTCTCAGGTACTTCTGGCTCATCACTGACCATGAGCAGAATCTAGACCTGAACCCTTCATTTTAAGCTGGGAGAAAGGAATTCTTTATAAACAGATTATGCCAACAACTTCTTGTATTTTAAAAGACAGGTACTGAACAAAAAGAAGGCCGTGTGTCTTGGGAACAAAAAACCCTTTATCTGACAAAACCCCCTCAGTTTCACTTGGCAGTTTTATCACTCTATGCCTCCAATATTGTAACCGTTTAATTGATAATTGGTAATAATTTAATTTAGTTGGTAGTAATTTAATTTAATTGGTAGTAGTAGAAGATTTATTACTCAGTTTCCTTAGGTCATAAGTTAAAAAATCTAGTAAGTGGGAGAAAGTGTCCTTTTTCCATAGAACTAAGATACTATTTTTTTTTTTTCTTCAATTTTTGGCTTATTTCAAAAACCCCAGCAGAACAGAGACAAAACTCTGCCATCTCTGTTTTCAGCTCACTTCTCCAGAGATGACATGCAGCCTTGTGATTCTTAAAACTATATTTTGAGCTGAATCACTGCCAGACCCCAAAGTGTAAACATGAGGTAAATTGAATTTCAATTTAGATTTTTTCTTTTTTTTTTTTTTTTTCTTAAAAGCCTACCATTTGGCCCAAGCTGCCTTCACCTTCTTCCTCAAAATGTTCTTTTTTTTTTTCCTTTTTTTTTCTTTTTTCCATTTGTAAAATAATTTAAGTGGCTTTTTGCAGTTGGCTCCTTAATGGTAAATTCTTGGAAAGAAAGAATACATAGTGCACAGCATCTGTTAAGTTGCATGCTAAATTAACCCATGGGAAGAACTGCCTTGTTTTTTCTCATGTATTAGCTTTTCAAAGAACAGGAATCAAGGTAAACAACCATTTCTGGTGAAAACATCCCACTCTTGAATTACGGGAATGTGGCGTAAGAAGAAAATATTTAATATAGGGGGTATAATTGTTAACACTCTACTTTTATTTATTCTGTTAGAGATGAGACTGTTTTTAAGCAGTTTTGTACATCTCACAGGAAAGCCTGAAATGATTCGTTGAAAAATTAACAAGTTCAATTAATCACATTTAATGGACTCTTAAATCTGTACCAGCTCATCAAAAGAGACATTAATTACAAGTGTAATTGACCAGCCAGATGTATCCCACTTTATACCCAGCAGCATGTATTAAAGCCATTACAAAACATGCAAAGCTCTTTATCTAAGGGAGAGGAGAAGTTCCCGGTGCCAAATTCTGCTTTTAGAATTTTCAGAGTGGCTGTGGTGGTGGTGTGAGCAGGGCTGAGGCTGAGCTGATCTCCCTGCATGGGCAGAGTGCTTTGTGCTTTGGTTTTACAGTCCTTGGGGACAGCCCCAGGTGTGGACAGGGCTGTCCCCAGGTGCCAGCAGGGCTCCTGGATCTGTCCCATGTTCCAGTTTCCCAGCTGAGAGGTGTTTGGGAGCTGCAGGGCTCCCAAAACAGGGGAATCTCTGTGCCCCTGGGGGCAAACCCACACCTTTTTTGGGACAAAAGCACACTTGTCTTTGGGCAAGGCAAGTCATGAGCAAATTCAGCAACTTCTTCCTTCTTTCAGAAACCATAGCTTGGCCTTCCTGGTGATTGGCACAGAGCTCTCAGGGTTGGAAGTCTTATTTCAACATTTGCAGGGCCATTATTATTATTATCATTATTATTATCATTTTCATTGTTATTATTATTGTTATTATATGTATGAGAATCACATTTGCGCTTGAGGTGGAATTAATAAAAACAGCATGCCATTAATGCACGTTACCAAAACCCTGAATCCTCTTCTGATTTTTGAGTGGAGAGTGAAAGCAGTATTAATTGTCAGGTTAACACGTGTCACAATAAGCATTCCTGCTCTTTTCTGTCTCCTCTTGCTTTCACTCAGGAGTTTCTTGCTCACTTCAGACTGGGATTTATTGATAAATTCAGCTCCCTACTCACATCTGAAAAGTTTTGCTGCATGGTTTGGCAGCATTGGAGAAGGATAACTCCAGTAACAGCAAAGAAGAAAGGAGTGGGGTTAGAGCAGAACTTTGCCTGTTGTGTTTATATTTGAAGGTAGTGTCTCACTGGGTGTCTTTGTGAGCTGGGAATTGGGAGTCTTTTTATTTTAATCATAGCTGGAGAGCTCAGATGGAGACATTTCTGGAAGAAAATCAGGGGTAATACAATTTTCCAGCCCCATTCAGCTGTGAGGTCATCAGGGATAATGCACTGGAGCATCACGCAGCTGGGATTTTTCTTGGAAAAGTGCGAAAAGGCTTTGCAAGGTCCAGGCCATGTGCAATGGAAAATTTGGATTGGTTATTGAAAAGTCTTCAGAACAGCAAGTTTGATTTTTAGGATGGGGGTGTTTAATACTTGGGGTGTTTTTTTTTTTTTATGGTCTCTGATGATGTCTGGAATTACAGAGGCTGACGTCTGGAAGATCCTGTTGTGGCTTTGAAAATTTTTATTTCTACAGTGTAGAGGGTACTTGAATGTGCTAGTGTCCCAAATGTTGAGCCTCCAAATCGAGGAGAGAAAAAAGGGAAAGATGAAGTAGTTACATAATCTATCAGATCCTTTCAGTTGGAGTTGGCTCGAGTGGTTCTGTCTGTGGTGTGAGAGGAGAATGAAATGTGCACAGTGAGCTACACATGCCAAAAACTAAAAGAAAAGAGACTTTGTGCCACAGTCTCAGCTGAGAAGAATATGGCTGGATATTTGGCTTAAATGGTACATCCTGCAATTCCTGTTGCAGATGGAGTTTGCCCCATAGGTAAGGGAGGAACAGACTTCTAACCCTGCAGGTGGGTGAAGCCCTCTACAAGAAGACATTTTAAAGGAATTCCTGCATGGAAAAATCCTTTAGTTTTCTACCCAGAGCACAGACCTCAGCTTCCTGAGGTGAGGAGCAAGCAGATCAGCAGGCCAGGCATCTGACCCATCCCAGAGCTCCTCAGTGAGCTGTGTCAGCAGTGAGTGAATTAAATGTTGTGCACTCTCCTGTGTGGCACAGAAAGCTCTGCTGGAGCAGTGGCTGTGCAGCCAGTCCCTGTGTTCTTGTTCTTATTTGTGCACTTGGTCTACAGCTGGTTTATAACACGCAGTTTCTTAGAATAATTTTTTTTTTTCCTCAAAATCTTGTGAAAGTTTGGCTTGGATGAGCTTTCTGGAGCTCAGGTGTTGGATGTTTTTGGGAAATGCTCAAGGCAAGGAAGCCCCCAGCTTCACTGTGTGTGTTTACTTGGTCTTGTGGGACAGAGTGCAACTCATGGCTGCTTGGTTTTGTCTGTGCAGCTCTCACCAGAATCTGCTGCAGGCTTTCCTGAATGCCCCCTGGGTGGTAGAAAATGCCCCCTTCACTTTCTCCAGGCCAAATGAATTCCATTTCCTTCCTCATTTGACATGTCCTGTAGCCCCCTATTAATGGAATGCAATCACCATGCTGTTTTTCTTTTCCTCTGCAGCCTGAGTGAACTTTTTTTCCCACTCTTCTCTTCTCTTCTCTTCTCTTCTCTTCTCTTCTCTTCTCTTCTCTTCTCTTCTCTTCTCTTCTCTTCTCTTCTCTTCTCTTCTCTTCTCTTCTCTTCTCTTCTC
>CM031879.1:30478-59277 GCA_018697195.1 Certhia americana
ATCCCCAAAGAAAAATCCACCCAAACAATTTCCCCTTTCCCTTCTCATTTCCCCAAAAAAATTCCCTCAAGAGCAAATTCCGGTGTTTTTCCCTTATTTCCCTAGAAAATCCCCCCAAAAATTCACTCTTTTCCCTTCTCATTTCCCCCAAAAAAAATCCCCCCCAAAAAGTATTCCTTTTTTTCATTTAGATTTCCCCAAGAAACTCCCCCGAAACGCGTCCTTTCTTTTTTCCCGTCTCCTCATTTCCCAAGAAAAAAATCCCCCCAACCAATTCCTTTTTCCTTTCGCTTTTCCCCAAAAAAAACCCCAATAAATTTCCCCCTTGTTTTTTTTTTGTTTTTTTTTTTCCTTTCTTCAATTTCCCCCCCAAAAGTCCCCCAACACATACTTCCCTTTTTTTTCCCTTATTTCCCCAAGTAAAAATCCCCCAAAAATAGATTGTCCCTTTTTTCCCGTCTTAATTTTTCCCCCCCCCCCAAAAAATTCCCCAAACAATATCGCCTTTTCCTCTCGTGTCCCCAAGAGACAAAAACCCACCAAAAATTTTGGCATTTGCCTTTTCCCCAAAAATAGAGATTCATGAATAAACCACGTGAACCCAAGGCAAGCTTTGGGCATCCACAAAGCAAAAATCCCCAAATTTTTCCCACTTTTCCTGCCACAAGCTTCCCTGCTGAAATTTAAAAACCTCTTCCTCTTCTCAGGATCAAAATCCCTCCTGCCCCACAATCCTGCTCCAAATCCAAGAAAATCCAGTATATTATTTTCATTTTTTTTTTTTTTTTTTGGAAAACCGAACTGGCACCCCCAAGAAGAAAAAAAAAAAATCCCAAAAAATTCTGAAATAAAGGGAAAAAATTTCCTGCCCTTCTTGAATTGTGTCACCATTTTTGGACACACCTCATCTTGCTCCAATCCTCAGAACTCCTTGGCATTGTGAAGACCAAGAAAATTTGGGAATTGTTTAAACGGAGAATAAAGAGGCAAAGAAAGAATTATTGGAAAAAAAAAAAATCACCCACAAGCCACTGCTGGGATCTGGGAAAATCCCACAGGAATGGGTGGTCCCCAAAAAAATTATTCCCCAATCCTTGGCAGGAGGGAAAAATTAAAATCTTTAAAGGATTTCCAGGGCTTGAGCCTCCCACCTGAATATCCCACAGTTGCAAATCCAGCAGATCCCTGAAATCATGGATAAAATGGGAAAAAAAAACCCCAAAAAAAGTGACAGATTTGTCTAAAAATGGCCAAAATTAGAATATCATGCACACGCTGTGAATAATGTAAAGGTACAATTGTTTCCTGCTGTAACAAGGGACACACAAAACTTTCCCAGTTTATTTTTTTTAATTTTTAACCTTAAAAATCACTTTCATTCCTTTTTTTTTTTTAAAAAAGCCACAACTCACATTTTTATTGCCTCAATCCTGCCCAGCTGGTTGGATTTGATCCTGAATTTTTTTTTTGTTTTTTTTTTTTTTGGAGATGGATGGAAAAGGCGCTCTGCTCCTTTAACTTGGAGGAAACTTGTTTTTTTTTTTTTCCAATTTCAGGTGAGCAGGATTTTTTTTTTCCCGAGCTATAAGTTCCAGCAGAGGCAAGAAGCGCAGCTGCCTGCTCAGATCTGCCCCACTCACCATGGTAAAACATTCCCAAATTTTTGTAAAATTATTTTTTCCCGAAGATCTAAACCCCAAAGTCCCTTTTTTTTTTCCCTCCTTTTTTTTTTTTTTTTTTTTCCCCGGGGATTTTCATTCCCGACAGTTTTGATTGGAATTCTTCTTACCTTCGGGATAATTGATTCAGGGTTTGCTCCTTTAATGGAAAAAAAAAGGCGCTTTGGAATTGTTGGAGTGGCCTCTTGGTGCTTTCCCCTCAGGAGTGGCTCTGGAAACTTGGAAGTTTTTTAAAAGTTGGATTTATTCTATTTTTCTCTCTCGCTCTCTGTGTAAAACCGAGGCATATTTTTCCTCAATAAATTCCGGCTTTTCAAATTTCAATTTTTTACTCCTGCTGTTCCCTCTTGTTTTGCCCCCCCCCTAAAATTTTAACACTCGTCAAGCCTGCTGCAAACGAGTACAATCTTTTAAGATTTTTTGTTTTTTTTTCCTTAGTAATGGAGCTGCCACGTTGTATTTGTCTGCTCTGAACCCTTGGGATTAGATAATAATGGATTAAAAAATCCCCCTTTTTTCCAATGTAGTTTTTTTCATGGGGATCCCTGCTCCAAAAACATTTCGCGCTGATAACTGAAGGGATTGAGGGGAACTAAAAAAAAATAAATTAAATCTGCATCCTGATTATTTCTGGCTGAGCCAGCTGGAAACTTTGTTTGGGGGAAAGAGGTCCAAACTGGAACTGGTTTTTTTTTGTTTTGTATTTTTTTTTGTGATCCAAAGAGCAACTTGTTTGGCAAAAAATCGGATTGCAAATGGTAGAAAACTTCAAAGTGGGCTCCCCGGGGATTGTGGCTTAACTTTTTCCTTTCGTCTGCAGATTTCTGTGGGCTGGCCTGGCGCGAAAAGTGTTAATATTTTCCATGGTGTGTTGGTCCCAATGGGAAAATGCAGCTGGATAACAATATCTGCCTAAGCCAGAGTCGGAAGAATCGCTTCAGCTGGATGCAAATATTGGGAGTCCCCAAACAAAACCCCTCTGGAATGTTTAGAGATGGGAAAACCTTTGCTAAAAACCGCTGCACTTTTTTTTTCCTTAGGCAGCTCCCACTTTTTTTAATTTCTTTTTTGTTTTTCCTTTGTTTCTCCTTCCCTCGTACTCTGGGCTGTTAAATTCCAGTGCTCCCAGTGCAGCAGTGCTGGGAGACAATGGGGACTAGTGGGAGTGGACAGCTGTCCCAGGGAAGTTCTGGGGAAAGCGTGGTATGGGGAAACTATTGCAACCATGCTCCTGGATGGCTGGGCCAGGCCGGCAGCATTTTCCCAATAGGCAGATGGCAGCTGGGACAGAGGGATGGGATCCCGGCGGAAGGGGTCCTGAATCCCCGATCCCGGCGGGAACGGGGTCCTGAACAATCCCTTAGATCCAACGGAGTGGGGTTCTAGCAGGAATGGGGTCCTGACAATCCCTAATCCCGGCGGGAACGGGGCCCCAGCAGGAGTGGGGTCTTGACAATCCCTGATCCCAGTCGGAATGGGGTCCCGGCGGGAATGGGGTCCCAGCAATCCCCGATCCCGGCGGGAATGGGGTCCCAGCAATCCCCGATCCCGGCGGGAATGGGGTCCTGGCAATCCCTGATCCCAGCAGGAGTAGGGTCCTGACAATCCACAATCCCAGCAGGAACAGGGTCCCAACAAGAACGAGGTTCCTGACAATCCCTGATCCCTGCAGGAGTAGGGTCCCAGTGGGAATGGGGTCCCAACAATCCCTGGTCCCCGTCAGAATGGGGTCTCAGTGGGAATGGGGTCCTGACAATCCACAATCCCAGCAGGAACGGGATCCTGACAGTCCCTGATCCCAGCAGGAACAACATCCCAACAGCTCCTGATCCCAACAGCTCCTGATCCCAGCAGCTCCTGATCCCAACAGGAATGGGATCCCAGCAGCTCCTTATCCTGACAATCCCCGATCCCAGCAGCTCCTTATCCTGACAATCCCTGATCCCAGCAGCTCCTTGTCCTGACAATCCCTGATCCCAGCAGCTCCTTATCCTGACAATCCCTGTTCCCTGCAGAGCTGGGGCCCTCACTGGGGTTTGGGGTGTTTTGGAGCTCTGGATTGGTGTCCCCGTGTCCCAGGAATGATCCTGGCTCTGTGGTGGCCTCTGGAGATGGGAAAATCTTGGTACATCCATGCTGGGGGAAGGAGCTGGAGAAGCTTCACTGGATCATTTCCCTGCCACGAGTGCTTGGTTCCCTGGAATGTCCAGCTGGAATCTCCTGGAGACTCCTGGGCACTTTGGGTGGTTGTGCACTTCCCTGGAGATTTGGGATCTGCTGTTCCCACCACTCCTCTCTAAGCTGGGCTTTCCAGCTTGGAGAGATGACATGAGACCTGAGCCAAGATTCCCGTGGATCCCACAAATATTGGGATCAGCTGCCCTATTTGTCCATTCCAGGTGGGATCAGCTCCCTTTCCCAGAGATCCCTTGAGAAGCAGCACTGCCCCATGCCAGGCACGGCAATAATTGGGATTCTCAGCTCTGGATCTGGGACAGGAGGCTGTGCCATGGCTTTGATCTCGGCAGATGCCAATTACCCAGGGCAGCACCACCAGCAAAAGTGCCCAGGGAGCCTCCAGGAGACGCCGATCCCTGCGGAGCTTCCCTGGAGTCACAGGCTGCTGGAGATGACCTGGATAAATCCAGACTCAAAGCCACTCCCGGGAGTCAGCCCGGCCTTGCTCTGCCCCGGGGCAATCCCTGTTTTCTCCAGCCTCTTTCCTGCTGGGACTCCAAGTTTTCCAAGCTTGGCTTTTCCCTGAGCCTTTTTTTTTTTTCCGGGATCAAGATCCTGGAGCTGCTGTTGCTGCTGCCCCCTCAGGATGTGGGGGATTGAAGCTGGTGCTGCTCAGCTGCTTCCTTCCTCCTTCCCTGGGCTGGGAGAGCCTTTCCCAGGAATGCTGTGTCCAGCTGCCCAGTTTGATCCCAGTTTGATCCCAGTTTGATCCCAGTTTGATCCTGGCTCGCACGGACACCGCCTGTTTCCCTCATCATCCCCAGCCTGGCTCCGAGGAGAGCCGTGAGGGCTGGAGCTCCAGATCCCGACCCCCAGGATGTATAAAATTCCCCGTTTTCCTTTTCCAGAGGGAATGCATTTCCATCCACATCGGGCAGGCCGGAGTGCAGATGGGCAATGCCTGCTGGGAGCTCTACTGCCTGGAGCACGGCATCCAGGCCGACGGGACCATTCCCGGCTCCAAGCAGGTGAAATCCATGGATCCCAACTCGGAGCAAGTGGATTCCTCCTTCGAGACCTTCTTCTGTGAGACAGCCTCTGGCAAACACGTGCCCCGGGCAGTGTTCATAGACCTGGAGCCCACTGTTATTGGTAAAACGGGGATTTTATCCCTGATCCATCTTTATCCGTAATTCCCAACCCTTTTTCCGTGGGATCCTGTTGTGTCCGCTCCTCTGTTGTGGTTAAATGTCCCCAGCCATTGGAAGCTGACAGAATTTACACTTCCAAAGGGACCAGGAGTGACAAACCCGTGGTTGTCACTGAGTTGTCACTTTGTTCCCTCCTTTTGGGACCTTCAGCAGGTGGAAAAGTGACCTGGATTTGCCAGCTTTGATCCTGGCCCAAATTCCACCGTCCCATGGCCAGCTGTGGCACATCTGGTTCTGATGCCACCCACAAAGTGGGGTGCCACACCTGCCATGGGTTTATGGGATCTGGATGTCCTGTCCTGGCCAGCTCCATCTTGGAGATCTTTTCCAATCTTATGGATTCCCAAAGATTCCCTTTCCAGCTCCCTCTGGATATTCGTTTGTGTGGCACCTCGATCTGAGGTGTCTTCCTAAAAAATAATAATTTTATTTATTTTTTTTTTGGAAATGACTCCAAATCCAACCAAGTGCTCCTGCCTTCCAGGCTTCTCCTCCTATCTTTCCATCTGGGATGTGACTCATTAGTTCTAATTAAAGGATTGCAGGCTTTTGTTTGGCTTCGGCTTAATTTTTAGACACCTCATTAAGGGATTAAATGGAGAACTTAATGAGTGAGCCAGGAGATTATGGATGGAGTGGATTTGAAAACCCTCTGGGGCTGGGTCAGGTGGAGATGTCAACATTGGAGGAGCTTTGTCCGTGTCCCTTCCCTGCTGGAGAGCAGAGGTTGGAGGTGGAGCTCCCAGACTTCTCCAAGCTGCCTGTGATAACCAATCCCACAAAACCACTGGAATTGTGGGGGTCCTAACTCATTAAACCAGATGAATTTCAGATTTCAGGGCAGGTTTAGGGTGAAGATGGAGCTCTGGTAGGACCTGACCCCTGTGAGTTTATTCCTCCCCCTTCCATGATTCCCACAACCCTTCCCTAACCACGCCATCACCTCCTGCTTGGCCATCCCATGGATTTTCCTCCTGAACTTTTTCTTGTCTTCCGCTCTCCCTGATTTCTCTTCCTGGAGCAGATGAGATCAGGACAGGGACCTACCACGGGCTTTTCCACCCGGAGCAGCTCATCAGTGGCAAGGAGGACGCTGCCAACAACTACGCCCGTGGTCACTACACCATCGGCAAGGAGATCATCGACACCGTGCTCAGCAGGATCCGGAAAATGGTCAGGGACAACCCCACCTCTGGGGTTGGAATAATTTTGGAAAAATATTCTGGAGTTTGGGGCGGAAGTCTTCAAATAAAACGAGCCTTAGATTAAAAAGTTCTCTTTAGGGGGAGGTCCGAGGGTTGTTGCTGCTGTTGGGATTTGGTTTAGGGGCTTGGGAAAGCCCCTGGGTGAAGGAGATCCCACCTGGGTTTGTGTGTTTGTCCTAAAAGCAGGGAGTTGTTAAAATCGAGCTTAAGATGCTCAGTCAGGGCTCTGAGGAGAATTTTGTGCTGTTTTCCTTGGGATAATTATCCCAGTCTTATCAGAGATAAATATCCCTTTTCTTGGGATAGTTATCCCAGTCTTATCAGAGATAAATATCCCTTTTCTTGGGATAGTTATCCCAGTCCTTACAGGGAAAAATATCCCATATTCTTGGGATAGTTGTCCCAGTCTTATCAGAGATAAATATCCCTTTTCTTGGGATATTTATCCCAGTCCTTACAGGGAAAAATATTCATTATTGGGATAGTTAGCCCAGTCCTTACAGAGAAAAATATTCATTTTCTTGGCATAGTTGTCCCAGTCCTTACTGGGAAAAATATCCAATATTATTGGGATAGTTGTCCTAGTCCTTACAGGGAAAAATATCCATTATTTGGGATAATTATCCCAGTCTTTAAAGGGAAAAGTATCCTGTATTCTTGGGATAGTTGTCCCAGTCCTTACAGGAATAAATATCCCTTTTCTTGGGATAGTTATCCCAGAACTCTTGTTCCAGTTATCCCAGTCCTTGCAGGGAAAATATCCCTATTCTTGGGATAGTTATCCCAGTCCTTACAGGGAAAACTATAATGTTCTTGTTCTTGGGATAGTTTTCTAGTCCTTGGGATAAATATCCCTTTTCTTGGGATAGTTATCTCAGAACTCTTGTTCCAGTTATCCCAGTCCCTACAGGGTTAAATAACCAATATCCTTGGGATAGTTTTCCAGTCCTTGGGATAAATATCCAATGTTCTGCTGCAGGCTGACCAGTGCAGTGGGCTCCAAGGCTTCCTGGTCTTCCACAGCTTCGGAGGAGGCACCGGCTCCGGCTTCACCTCTCTCCTGATGGAGCGTCTCTCCGTGGAGTACAGCAAGAAATCCAAGCTGGAATTCTCGGTGTACCCGGCCCCTCAGGTGTCCACGGCCGTGGTGGAGCCCTACAACTCCATCCTGACCACCCACACCACCCTGGAGCACTCGGACTGCTCCTTCATGGTGGACAACGAGGCCATCTACGACATCTGCCACCGCAACCTGGACATCGAGCGTCCCACCTACACCAACCTCAACAGGCTGATCGGCCAGATCGTGTCCTCGGTCACGGCCTCGCTGCGCTTCAACGGCGCCCTCAACGTCGACCTCATCGAGTTCCAGACCAACCTGGTGCCTTACCCCCGCATCCACTTCCCCCTCACCACCTACGCTCCCATCGTCTCGGCAGAGAAAGCTTACCACGAGCAGCTCTCCGTGCCGGAGATCACCAACGCCTGCTTCGAGTTCTCCAACCAGATGGTGAAATGTGACCCTCGGCGTGGCAAGTACATGGCCTGCTGCCTGCTGTACCGCGGGGACGTGGTGCCCAAGGACGTCAACGCCGCCATCGCCGCCATCAAGACACGCCGCTCCATCCAGTTCGTGGACTGGTGCCCCACTGGTTTCAAGGTGGGCATCAACTACCAGCCTCCCACCGTGGTGCCCGGCGGGGACCTGGCCAAGGTGCAGAGAGCCGTCTGCATGCTCAGCAACACCACGGCCATCGCCGAGGCCTGGGCCCGCCTGGACCACAAGTTTGACCTGATGTACGCCAAGAGGGCCTTCGTGCACTGGTACGTGGGGGAGGGAATGGAGGAGGGCGAGTTCTCCGAGGCCAGGGAGGACCTGGCGGCCTTGGAGAAGGATTACGAGGAGGTTGGAAGGGACTCGGCGGATGGAGAGGAGGATGAGGGGGAGGAGGATGAATACTGACAAACTGCGGCCTGGTTTTGACCTCAGCTGGAATCCAAACTTCCAAAATCCCTGATCCTGGAGGTGCTGAAGGATACCTGCACCTCGATCCCGCGATGTTTGATGTATTAAACCTCCCCTGCTTGCATAGTTTGGCTCCTCTGTAGCCTGGGTGTCTTGAGCTTTATCCCACTGCTGTTTATTGATGAGTGAGCCTGAGTCAGGCCTAATTTAAGCCTGACATCCCGCCTAACCAGGAGATCCCGGTTCCTAATCCCGGGAATGTTGTGAGCTGCCCGCTTTGGCTGGAATTGGCAAACTCTTGCTCTGGCTTTTTTTTTTTCTCCTTGTAAAAGCACTTTGGAATTAGAAATGCACCTGTAAACTTCTATGCAAATGGCTTTTTGTATATGAATAAAGAGAGGGGGTTGGTTTTTGGCTCGGAATTCCTTGGATTTCCCCCCAGGGTGGTTTTGTGGTTCCTGCTGGCAGATGTCCTGAGGAGAAGAGCAAATGCTGATCGGTGCTGTGAGAGTCATCAACCCTAATTAGTGCTGTGTGTGTGTGTGGGAATGTCCTATATCCTGTGGGAATTTCTGTCTGGAGCTCGCTGCTGCTCAGGGAATTCCAGGTCTGGGATCCTGAGGAGTGGGGAGCCCTTTTTGGTGAATTTTGGCTTCCTCACCACCTTTGCTGAAGCTCAGGCGTTGTCTGAACAAATCCTGCTGGGTGGAAATATTCCCAAAGCAGGGAAATCCAGCCAGGAATGGGGAAGAGGGGAGGGAGAGCTGTGGGACAAGGAGGTGCAAGGATCCCAAAAACCTCTTTGGTGGCCCTAAAAGGCCAGGCCACCCCAAAGCTCCTGTCCTTGGTTGTCCCCTGAGAAGATTCCAGGTCCAGCCACGGGGAAAGGGAAGGGAGGAGAGCTCTCATATTTGGGATAAGAGGTGGAAGGATCCCAAAAACTCTTTGGTGGCCCTAAAGGCTGGTGACAACAGGACCAGGTTGGAGGTGGCCCCTTCCCTGGAAAGGTACAGGTCCCTTGATTGTCCCCAAAATTGTCCCCCCTAAACCCCCCATCCCTGATTGTCCCCCTGAGAAAATTCCAACCAGGAATGGGAATGAGGAAGGAGAGGGGAGGGATTTTTTTTGGAAAATCCCAGAGTTTTTTGGGGGATCTGGAACCTCCTCTCCACAAGAGGTGAATCCTCATTGAGTGACCTCAGCTTTATTTTCCCTACCTGGGAAATAGCAAAGCTGCTCCTAGAGAAAATTCCAGCCTGTGGGAATGTTCCCATCCACCGTTCTCAATTCTGCTTTATTCATAATTAAAACATCAAGTGAATTATTTTGTGCTGCTGGTGAATTCTACAGAAGCTTTTATTGCCTTGTTTTAATTAGGCCGTTAATGAAACGCTTTAATTCGAATTTAATTTTTTAATTTAAAACTTAAAAACCTTTAATCTGTTGATGAAGGGGCCCCGTTTGATTAAGAAATTCCGTGGGAAGAGCTCCCTTATTCCTTTTATCCTTTCCCATTCCCAACCTCCACACAGCTCATTTTAAATTTTTTTTTTTTTTCATTTTTTTCCTTTCAGATGGCTCAAATTTCAGTTGGAATTTGCTTTTTCCCTGAGCTTTCCAAAAGCTTTGTCACGCTTTCCCTTTCCCATTAAATCCACTTTTTCCAGCCTTTTGCCAGCGATTTCCTAAGGAATCCTTAATCCTTAAATCCTTAAACCTGTCCCGCTGCCAGGGCTGCAAATTTAACTGGAATGGAGATGGGAATTCCAGAGTTTTGGCTCTGTCAGCTTCCTAGAAAATTGTGTCTCCCTGAAAAAAAAGAAAAATCCCTCCTCGTGTTGGATGGCTGCTCCCAGAGGTGAGGCCAGAATCCCTGGAAGCTGAAAAAGAGCTGGAAAATGGGATTGAGCCTGAGCTCTGCTTTTCCCTGGATTGCTGAAAATCCCGCAGGGTTATTCCTCCTCACCCTGAAGGAGCCAAGAAAAACAGCTGGGCAGGGAAAAAAAAAATAAAGGAAAAGTTAAAAAAAAAAAAAGGGAAAAGTTAAAAAAAGGAATCCAAGGAATAAAAATTTTTTAAAAAAGGAAAAATCCAATTAAAAAAAAAAAAAGCTGGTTCAGACTGGAATTGTAGGGCTGGCTCAGGAGTGTTTAACTGACCTGAGGGAAGGCTGCTGGATTTAAATCCCAATTTTCCTGTGCTATTCCTCAACGGAGCTCCTGGAGCTGGGAAATTCCAGGAACAGCCTCACCTCCAGCTGCCCCTTTCCTTGGAATATTCCCAGGAGTGAGGTTTTTCCATGATTCCCACGGGATCCAGGGGGTTTGGGATCTTTCTGGACCTGTTCAGGGTTGTTCTTCCCACTTCCTGTCCACAAAGGACAGAATTTTCAGGAATTTTCCATATCCAGGATATCCCGCTGATCCAGCTCCCAGCAGAGGAAGGGAGAGCTGGAATTGTCCCTTCCCAAAATTCCTGGAGTTCTGCTCTGTCCTTTTCCCTGCTGGAAATTCATCACTTTTTTAATAAAAAGAGGATTTTCCTCTGCTCCTAAAGCTGCTGGAGGGGATCCAGGAGAGGGAAGGATTTGGGATCAGGTGGAAGGGATCCAGCAGAGGGAAGGATTTGGGATCAGCTGGAGGGGATCCAGCAGAGGGAGAAGGATTTGGGATCGGCTGGAGGGGATCCAGCAGAGGGAAGGATTTGGGATCAGCTGGAGGGGATCCAGCAGAGGGAGAAGGATTTGGGATCGGCTGGAGGGGATCCAGCAGAGGGAAGGATTTGGGATCGGCTGGAGGGGATCCAGCAGAGGGAAGGATTTGGGATCGGCTGGAGGGGATCCAGGAGAGGGAAGGATTTGGGATTGGCTGGAGGGGATCCAGCAGAGGGAAGGATTTGGGATCAGCTGGAGGGGATCCAGCAGAGGGAGAAGGATTTGGGATCAGCTGGAGGGGATCCAGCAGAGGGAAGGATTTGGGATTGGCTGGAAGGGATCCAGGAGAGGGAAGGATTTGGGATCAGGTGGAAGGGATCCAGGAGAGGGAAGGATTTGGGATTGGCTGGAGGGGATCCAGGAGAGGGAGAAGGATTTGGGATTGGCTGGAGGGAATCTAGAAGAGGGAAGGATTTGGGATGGGCTGGAGGGGATCCAGGAGAGGGAGAAGGATTTGGGATTGGCTGGAGGGGATCCAGGAGAGGGAAGGATTTGGGATGGGCTGGAAAGGATCCAGGAGAGGGAGCAGAAGGATTGTTGGTCTGGGTGAGCAGCTCCAGGTGCAAGCCCGAGAGTTTGGGTTTCATCCCTGTGAGAAAAGGCAGGAAAAGCTGAATCCTGCCTGGAATCTTCCCTTGGATCCTACAGAATTCCATGAATCACTCCAAAGATGGATGCTGCCCTTCCCAAGCATTCCCAAACTCTGGATGCTCCCAGCCCCACGGGGGTCTTGGTGGAGATTCCAGGGCTCCCATTCCCATCCCAATTCCTCAGGAAATCTGCTGGAGCTTCAGCCCCTCCGGACACCCCAGACCCACTGGGCTGAGCCTGGGAAGGGTTAATTTGGGAAGGATCCATGTGGGAAGGATCCATTTGGAAAAGATCCATGTGGGATCCATGAAGGATCCATGTGAATTTAGGAAGGGTTCATTTGGGAATGATCCATTTGGGAAGGATCCATTTGGGAAGGATCCATGTGAGAATGTTTTATTTGGGAATGATCCATGTGAGAAAAATCCATGTGGGAATGATCCATTTAGGAGGATCCATGTGGGAAGGAAGGATCCATGTGGGAATGATCCATTTGGGAAGGAAGGATCCATGTGGGAATGATCCATTTAGGAGGATCCATGTGGGAAGGAATGATCCATGTGGGAAGGATCCATTTAAGAAGTATCCATGTGGGAAGGATCCATTTATGAAGTATCCATTTGGGAATGATCCATGTGGGAGTGGTCCATGTGGGAAGGGTTAATTTGGGAAGGATCCACGTGAGAATGGTTTATTTGGGATTGATCCATGTAGGAAGGATCCATGTGAGAAAAATCCGTGTGAGAAGAAATCTATGCGGGAATGATCCATTTAGGAGGATCCATGTGGGAAGGAAGGATCGATGTGGGAAGGATCCATTTAGGAGGATCTATTTGGGAATGATTCATTTGGGAATGATCCATGTGGGAAGGAATGATCCATGTGGGAATGATCCCTATGTGAAGGGCTTGCCCAGGTTCCAGCTGTGCTGGCACTCTCCCCTGGGATGCAGCTGGACAGGGAGGCTCCTGCCTCAGCTCAGCCTGGAGCCGGGATTAAACCCTGCTCAGCCCTTCCCAAATCCCTGGGAATTGGCAAATCCCAAATTCCTGGAAGTGGAGAAGAGGGAGGATCCAGTTTGCTTTTCCAGACTTTCCCCTGGGGCTCTCCAGGGTTCTCCAGGAGCTGGGGAAGATCCCAAGCAGGGCTGGTGCTGGGGAAAAGCTCTTCCCAAATCCCTGGAACTTTCCCAGTGATCCCAGGGGAAAATCTCTCCCAAGTTTCTGCTCCAAGCAAAGATTTCTCCTTCGTCTCTGCCCCTCCTTCCAAGGATCCTGGAAAAGGATTCCTGAGCCTGGAAAACCTGGGGACACCTGGGGATGGAGTGTCCAGCTGGACACGGAGCAGCAGTGACCTTTTTCCACCCGTGCCTCAGTTTCCCTGGATGGAAAATGGGAATGATGCCAATTTCCTGGGAATTTGCTGGGATATAAAAATCCCTATAATCCAGAATTCCAGCGGATTGCAATGGGAAAAGACCCCACCCTGTGCCTCCTTGGAGCTGGGGCAGGAGATCATTGTCCCTCTGGTGGCTCTCCAGGACATTTCCAACCCTCTGGAATGTCCCCGTGGCCACGCCCTGGCTGGGGCTGCGGGGATCTCATCTCCTCCTCTTGGTGAGCATCTCCTGGGGAAGAGGGGCCAAATTCCTTTCCCAAATTCCTCTCCACCTCCCAAAGGTGCTGCATGCAGGGATGAGGGATGAGGTGGAATTTCAGCAGGAGGTGGAGAGGAAAGGAGAAATATTCCAAGGTGAAAGGGTGGGAGCCTCGGGAAGGAGTGGGATGAGCATGGATGGTCTGTGGATGAAGAGCTGAGGATGGAGCAGCTGGAAACCTGAGCTGGAGGAATGGGGAATGGAAGGGAAAGGTGGGAATTGTGGTGGGACCCAGGGTGGGTTTGGAGTGACCTGGGACTCCTGGGATCCAAAACCACCTGGGGCTGTGTGGGTGGTTCTGGTTCTGACCCATTCAGGGGACACTGGGGCTGTGTGGGTGGTTCTGGTTCTGATCCATGAGGGGACACTGGGGCTGTGTGGGTGGTTCTGGTCCATCAGAGGACACTGGGGCTGTGTGGGTGGTTCTGGTTCTGACCCATTCAGGGGACACTGGGGCTGTGTGGGTGGTTCTGGTCCATCAGGGGACACTGGGGCTGTGTGGGTGGTTCTGGTCCATGAGGGGACACTGGGGCTGTGTGGGTGGTTCTGGTCCATGAGGGGACACTGGGGCTGTGTGGGTGGTTCTGGTTCTGATCCATGAGGGGACACTGGGGCTGTGTGGGTGGTTCTGGTCCATCAGAGGACACTGGGGCTGTGTGGGTGGTTCTGGTTCTGACCCATTCAGGGGACACTGGGGCTGTGTGGGTGGTTCTGGTTTTGGTCCATCAGGGGACACTGGGGCTGTGTGGGTGGTTCTGGTTCTGGTCCATCAGGGGACACTGGGGCTGTGTGGGTGGTTCTGGTCCATGAGGGGACACTGGGGCTGTGTGGGTGGTTCTGGTTCTGACCCATTCAGGGGACACCCCTGTGGGTGTTGAGGTTGATGCTGAAGGTGCCAAACTCGAGGCAAACCCCGGAGCAGGAACTGGGATCTCTCTCCTGAGGTTTCCCTGTGCTTTTCCCTTCCCAGTGGTGACAGGGACAGCTCATGGGGACACTCGGGAGGGCCACGGTGGGGACGGGGCCACCATGCTGAGCTGGGAGAGCTCTCAGAATCCCTACGGATCCAACAGAACAGCCGGGACCATGGGAGATGGGACAACAAAACGATGGCAACTCCAGAGATGGCACAGCTTTAATCAGGAACCTTCCCGGGTGACGCGTCCCCTGAACCCCGCTGGGGACAGGAACCTCTTCCCTGGAAATGTCCGGAAGGGAGGACGGGCAGAGGAGAGCGGGGAGCAGAGAAAGGGGAGGAGGAAGAGGAGGAGGAGGAGGAACAGGGACGTGAGGTCACTCAGAGCCAGACAGCGCTGGTGTCACCCCCGGCCATCCGCCCCCTCCGGCGGTGTCCCGGTCACTTCCTCCGCCCGATCTGGGCCATCAGGTGAGCGTTGGCCGCCGCCTTGGCCCGCAAGTTCTTGGCCTTGGCGATGTTGAAGAGGATGTTCATGATGTTGGTGGGGACATCGAGGGACAGCGTCACCTTGGCGCGCCGGTCGCTCTTGGCACGGTTCTGGGAGCTCTTGCCCTGCCCCGGGGACGCGTACCTGTAGTGGCCGTCCCCCGGGAATGTCCTTTTCCCCAGCTCCTCTTCCTCCGTGTCCTCCTCGGATGCCTCCTCCAGGGAGGGTGACTCGGAGCCACGCTTGTCCAGGATGGAGTTTTCCTGGGGATGGATCTTCTGCGCTTCCGACAGGGCGGCTTTGAGGCAGCTGAAGATGGAGGTGGCGCTGGAGAGGCTCAGGGTCCGGCCGGAGCCGGCAGCTCCGAGCAGGATGAGGAGGAGCAGCAGCCTGGGATGGGACATGGCGGTGACCTGGACATGGAGACGTGGAGAGGGATTTGAGCTTCCCGGGGCACCGGCAGAGATCCGGCCTCTCCTCAGCCTTTCCCAATCCCTAAAGTCTTGGAGTCACCTCCCAGGTCCTGTCTAGGACAGGTGGGAAGGAGCTTCCGTGGGATGCAACCCCCAGCGCTTGGGTTTTGGGGTGCTGGTGGGAGGTGGGATGGCCAAGGAGCTTCGCTTCCATGGAGATTCCATGGAGGAGAGGGTTTGGCCTTTCCTTCATGGAGTTTTTATGGCACTTCCATGGAGTTTCCATGGAGCTTCCACGGCGAGGAGGATTTGGCCTTTGGAGCTTCCATGGAGAGAAGGATTTGGCTTTTCCTTTGTGGAATTTCCACAGAGCTTCCATGGAGGGGAGGATTTGGCCTTTCCTTCATGGAACTTCCATGGAACTTCCATGGAGCGGAAGATTTGGCCTTTCCTTTGTGAAGTTTCCATGGAATTTCCATGGAGCATCCATGGAGAGAAGGATTTGGATTTTGGAGCTTCCATGGAGAGAAGGATTTGGTCTTTCCTTCATGGAACTTCCATAGAACTTCCACAGATATTCCATGGAGAGGAGGATTTGGCCTTCAGATCTTCCATGGAGGGGAGGATTTGGCCTTTCCTTTGTGAAGTTTCCTTGGAACTTCCACAGAGATCCATGGAGAGGAGGATTTGGCTTTTCCTTCATGGAACTTCCAGGGAACTTCCATGGAGCTTCCATGGAACTTCCATGGAGAGGAGGATTTGGCCTTTCCCTCATGGAACACCGGTGCCTCTGGATCAGGGGAGGGTCCCCATGGATCCCTGTCCCCCCTCGGAGTGCCCGTGGGTGCCCCCCTGTCCCCTGGAGTCCCCAGGGATGTTCCTGGAGCCCATCCCAGTCCCAAAGGGATGTGGGAATGACGGCTCCATGGGATGGCCCCGTGTCCCCTCTCCTGGACCCCGGTGCTCCGGGGTTGCTCCAGCCCCAGGATCCTCCTGCTTGGAATTTTGTCATTTTGGGGTTTTGGGGTCATTTTGGGGTTTTTTTTGGGACTGTAAATCCCTGGAGTTCTCTCCTGCTCCCCAAACCCTCCCCACATCCCCAATCCCCACCAAAAAGCCACCAAGGATCTCCCGTGAGGACTTCTGACATTCCCAGCATGGGAAAATGTCCCCAGCCAGCCCTGAAGCAACGTGAGCTTTCCAAAACCCTAGAATCCTGCCGGAATTCCCAAAAAACCCCTGGAATCCTGCTGGAATTCCCCAAACCCCCCAGAATCCTGATGGCATTCCTAAAAACTGGAATCCTGATGGCATTCCTAAAAAAAAAAAAACCCGGAATCCTGCTGGCATTTTTAAAAATCAAGAATTCTGCTGGCATTCCCCCAAAAAAACCCCTGGAATCCTGCTGGAATTCCCAAAACCCTGGAGTCCTGCTGGCATTCCCAAAAATCTGGCATTCCCAATCTTCTGGCCCCATCTCGTGGCCAGCGGCTCGCGCTGCAATTCCTGCCCCGGGGCCGAGCGGCGAGTTCGGCTGGGGCTGGAATTGCATCCCGGCTGGAATTCCATCCTGGCTGGATTTCCATCCTGGATTTTGGGATTGGGAGCTGCTGGTTCCATTGCAGCCGGGATGGAGTCTGGGAATTCGGGATGAACTCTGGGAATATTTGGGAAGGTTCATCCTCGGAATTCTGCCTTCTGAAATTCTTTGGAAAGGGAATTTTGGGAAAGTTTATCCTTGGAATTCTGCCCTTTGCCATCCCTTGGAGAGGGAATTTTGGGAAGGACTTTTCTCCCTAAATTTTCCCTTTGCCGTTCCTCAGAGTGGGAATTTTGGGCAGCTTTATTCCCATTAATTCTGCCCTTTATTGTCCATGGAGGGAGAGATTTGGGAACTTTTATCCTCGAAATTTTTCCTTTTGCCATCTCTTTGAGAGGAAATTTTGGGCAGGTTCATTCCCATTAATTCTGCCCTTTATTCTCCATGGAGGGGGAAATTTGGGAAATTTTATCCCCTTAACTCTTCCCTTTGCCATCCCTTGGAGAGGGAATTTTGGGAAGGTCTTTCCTTTAAATTTTCCCTTTGCTGTTCCTCAGAGTGGGAATTTTGGGCAGCTGTATTCCCATTAATTCTGCCCTTTATTGTCCATGGAGGGGAAATTTGGGAAGTTTCATCCTTGAAATTCTGCCTTTTGTCATTCCTTGGAGAGGGAATTTTGGGAAGGTCTTTTCTCCATAAATTTTCCCTTTGCTGTTTCTCAGAAGGGGAATTCTGGGCAGCTTTAGTCCCATTAATTCTGCCTTTTATTGCCCTTGGAGGGGGAATTTTGGGAAGACCTTTTCTCCTTAAATTTGCTTTTTGCTGTTCCTCAGAGTGGGAATTTTGGGCTGATTTATTCCCTTAATTCTTCCCTTTGCCATTCCTTGGAGATGGAATTTTGAGCAGGTTTATTCCCTGAACTCTGCCCTTTATTGTCCACGGAGGGAAAGATTTGGGAAGTTTTATCCTCAAAATTCTGCCTTTTATCATCTCTTGGAGAGGGAATTTTTGGAAGATCTTTTCTCCTTAAATTTGCTTTTTGCTGTTCCTCAGAGTGGGAATTTTGGGCTGATTTATTCCCTTCCCTCTGCTCTTTGCTCTCCATGGAAAAGGGAAGAGATTTGGGATGTTCATTCCCTTAAACTCTTCCCTTTCCTTTTTTCCCAAGGATTTGGCCGTGCCGATCCTCCCTGGGGATTTGAGGGAGCTGCTTCCCTTCCCCAAACCCCACAGAGCTCCCCCAAAATCCATCCCCTCCACCTTTCCCTGGATCCGGAGGGGGAGGAAGAGGAGCAGCCATGGAATGATCCAGGGAAAGCTTTTCCTGCAGGATCAAAGAAGGAAAACCCTTCCCAGATGCTCACCCTCCACATTTGGGATCCCAAACTCTCCTCTCCTCCAATCTGGGTCACCTTTGGCCGTTTAAACATGAGAATATCCCAGGATTTAATTTTTCTTGGAAAAAAGGGGATGAGATTTGGGAGCAGGGATTTTTCCATGCGATCCAAGGCTGAGACTGCTGAGGGAGACTCAGGATGAAGATTTCTCCCTCCCACAAAATTCCATTTTTTTTCCCTCAGCTGTTTTCCATCTCCCTCCTCCCTCAGCAAATTCCCGCGGCTCCTGCGGGATGGGAGGCTCGAGATGGGAATTTGGGGATTTTCCCACCCCTGGGGGACACCGCGTGATTCCCAAATCCTGGAAGGGGAATGGGAATGTCGCCAAAAGCCCTTCCCGAGCTGCTGGAAGAGCCCTGGGATGTTCCTGCCCCGCCTGGAATCTCGGAGCAGCATCTCCCTCCTTCACCGCTGACTGAACCCAGCGCCTTTTCCCGGGATTTTTCCAGCTTTTCCCGCCTAACAAAACTCTGGGAATCTCAGCTGAGCCAGGGGAAAGGCAGAACAAGAGGAAAAGGCGGCTGCAGCCATCTACACCCATTCCTGCTCCTCGCCGGGATGGATATCCTGGCAAAAGGAACAGAAATCAAGGGAGAAAAAAAGCGAGGAAAAGCTGATTTTTTGGGATTTGTTTTTTTTTTTTTTTTTTTTCCTTGTGCCCCACCGCTCCCAGGGAGTTTTTACGGAGCAGGAAAAAAAGCTGGAATTGGGCTTTCCTCCTTGCTAAAATAAAAAAGCAGGAAGAGGAGAAAACCCACCCGCGGTGGATCTGAGGAAATGGGAATTAAATCCGCGCTGCCGCAGGGCGAGCTGCGCAGCCGGGAATTGCTGGGAGAGCCGGGAGCGTTCTCCAGGAATTTCCTCGGGATGCTGCCGAGCCGCCAGGAGCGTTTGTGACTTCTGGAAAAAAAAAAAAAAAAAATCTCCCGCTTGGCTTGAAAGGAGAGAGAGGAACGCCCCGTTCCAGCGAGGCAGCTCTGGAAAAACGGGAGCTGAAATTCCTGCCTCTGCTCGGCTGCGGAGAACCGGGATGGAATCGGGATAGAACCGGGATGGAGCCGGGATGGGGAGCCGGGAATCGAGCAGGGATGGAGCCGGGATGGAGCAGGGATGGAGCCGGGATGGAGCCGGGAATGGAGCCGGGAATGGAGCCGGGATGGAGCCGGGATGGGGCAAGGATAGAGCCGGGAATGGATCCGGGAATGGATCCGGGATGGAGCAGGGATGGAGCCGGGATGGAGCCGGATGGAGCCGGGAATAGAGCCGGGACGGAGCCGGGACGGAGCCGGGAATGGAGCCGGGACGGAGCCGGGAATGGATCCGGGATGGAGCAGGGATGGAGACGGGATGGAGCCGGGTGGAGCCGGGAATAGAGCCGGGACGGAGCCGGGATGGAGCTGGGAATGGAGCCGGGACGGAGCCGGGAATGGAGCCGGGATGGAGCCGGGATGGAGCCGGGATGGAGCCGGGATGGAGCCGGGAATGGAGCCGGAATTTTCCCTCTTCCAAAGTAAGTCCGGGAGAAAATTGGCTGGGACCTGGAGACTTGGGAAACTCTGCCTGGTGCTGCCTCCGCTGCCCTGAGGAGCTTTTCCCGGTGCTGATTCCCAAAATCCAGGCGGGTTGTGCCTCCCTTTCTCTCCTCCCCGTCCCTCCAGGGATTTAGCGCCCTAATTTTCCTTTTCCCAAGATTTCCCACTCCTCATCTATTCCGATCTGCCTCCCCAAATTGCTGGAATAATCCAAACAAATTATTTTCCTGAGCAGGGAGGCCGAGGGGAATTTTGAATCCCTTGATATCAAAGGATTGCTTTTCCCTACCCTGCCTTATTTCCCCTGCTCCCCCCCGCCAAAAAAAACCCCTGGAATCTGATTTCCCAAGGAAAACACTGAAATATTTCGAGTTTCTCCAAACTGGGGAATAAATGAAATCCAGGCACTCACCTGTTTTTCCCGGGTGGTTGGGATGGGAAGGATTTGCCGTGGGATCACTCCCAGGAAAGAGGCATCAGGAGCCTTTCCCCAATTTCTCCTCCCTGGCTGTTCCCTGATTTTATTTTTTAAAAATTTTAAATTTTTTTTTTTTTTTTCCCAGGGATATTTTTTTCCTCTCTCTTGGAAACCTTTTCCTCCTCCCTCGTGTATTTATAAAAAAATCAGGGATCACGGGGTTGGAGTCGTAATTCCAGACGTGGAGCCTGAGCTTGGGAATGATTTCATTAAAATGAGATCAGAAGGAGCCGGAGACGTCACGGAGCCTCTCCCCACCCTCGGAGGGGGGGGGGGAAAAGACGTTGGATCCCAAAATCTGGGAAGAGTCACCCCAAAACTGGGGCTGGCGTCACTCCCAGGTTTTTGTAGGATCACACACGTCTTTGGGGGGCAGGGAGGTTTTAATTCCCGAGGTTTTTCCCAGGTTTTTCCAGGATTGATGTTATCCCCGATGAATGTGGGTTTATTCTGAGAAGGGGGGATTTGGATCCCTGTTTTCCCCCTTTTCTAGGGAATTTTCTCTCCCTGATAAAACAGGGAAACCCCTGGAAAATGGAAATTTTGGGGAAGTTCTTCCAGGGTTTGTTAGCACAATCCCAGCTTTGGAAGAGGATGGGGAGGAGGAGGAGGGGGGAAAACTCCAATTCCCTAAAATCCAGCAGGATTTACTTGGCTCATCCCAAAAGAGGTGGGAAAAATTCCCAGTTTGGGCTCCCAGCACCAGACTGGTCCCAGTGTGTCTGGAGAGGAAACTCCTGGGATCCCCCAAGGCTGGGGAGCAGGAGAGGATCAGGATGGGGATTTGGGAACAGGGATGGGGATTTGGGAACAAGATTGGGGATTTGGGAACAAGGATGGAGATTTGGGAACAGGGAGGGAGATTTGGGAACAGGGATGGGGTTGGGCTTTGGGAACTGGGAGGGAATTTGGGAAAAGGGAAGGGGATATGGGAACAGGAATGGGGATGGAGATTTGGGAAGAGGGAGGGGATTTTGGAACAGGGGTTGGGATTTGGGAACAAGGATTTGGGAACAAAGACAGGGATTTGGGAGCAGGGGTGAGGATTTGGGAGCAGAAGAGGATCGGGATGGAGATGGGAGAAGTCATGGAGATTTGGGAACAAGGAGGGGGATTTAGGAACAGGGATGGGGATTTGGGAACAGGGATGGGGATTTGGGAACAGGGATGGGGAAGGAGATTTGGGAACAGGGAGGGGATTTTGGAGCAGGGATGGGGATTTGGGGACAAAGATGGGGTTGGGATTTGGAAACAGGGATGTGGATTTGGGAGCAGGGATGGGGATTTGGGAACAGGGACAGGGATTTGGGAACAGGGGTGGGGATGGGGATTTGGGAACAGGGAAGGAGATTTGGCAGCAGGAATAGGGATGTGGATTTGGGAACAGATTTGGAGATTTGGGAGCAGGGATGGGAGTTTGGGAACAGGGACAGGGACAGGGATTTGGGAGCAGGGAATGGGGATTTGGGAACAGGGACAGGGATTTGGGAACAGGGACAGGGATTTCACCCCTGTGGATGGCAGGAAATTTCCCTTTGCCTCCAACCTTTGGGAATTCTGCCCGATCAGGCTCCACCTCTCCAACAATTCCTTCCTTTCCCACCTCAATTCAGCTCCTGGAATGAAATTTTAGTTTCCCTCCTTGCCTGAGGCCTGGAAGGGAATTTTTTTTCCCAAATATTTTGGAATTTTGCAGCTGTTTCTGGGAAAGAAAACTCCCAGGTGACTCCAACACCTGGAGCTGGGTGGGCAAATCCATGAGAGGGATTTTTCCAAGGAAAAGGAGCAGGGCACGGGACTGGGAGACTTTTCCACCTCTGGACTCTTTTCCTGAGTTTTATTCCCCCTCCAAATCGATTTTCCCACAAAATATTTGTTGGGAAGGGAAAACATCCATGGAGGAGGCAAACCCATGCTCCAAATGTGGAATTTTCCGTGTTTCAGCCATGGAATTTTCATGGTGGTTTTATGCAGGAAAAACAGGGAAGTGAAAGCAGGAAAAAAGGAGGAATTTCATCCTGGTGCATCCCTTGAAAAGCAAATCCTACTCTTTTGGCTGCCACGGTTTGGAATTGGAGAATTTGCTGCAGGAAAATTCCAATTTCCAAGGGAAAATTCCACAAAAAGAAAGGCAGGAGCTGAGCCAGGAACATCCTGGGGCATCCCCAGGACCTGGAGGCCTCAAAGTTCCCAAAAGCTGCCCTGAAAAATCCCAGATTTATGAAAAATGCGGGAGGTGAGGAACATTCCCACAAATCCCTGGGATTCCGGAGGGTCAGGAGCCTTTCCCACCTCTCCTCCCCTTTTCCCTGGAGCTGAATTTCTGGGATTGAATCGTTGCTTGGAGCTCATTAAAGTTTCATCCCCACCAGAAAATTTGGGCACATTTCACCCCAGGCACTTGGAAAACCATCCCAAAAAAATCCCAAATCCCACAAGTTTTACCCAGGAGATTCCATTTGGGATCAGAATTCCTTGGAGGAGTCGGACCCGGATGCACTGAGGGATAAAAGAGATTTTTCCTCTTGGCTTTGTCCCTTTTTTTCCCAGATTTTAGGACTCAATTTGTGTTTTCCCAGCTGTGGAAGGAGGAGAATTCCCCATGGAAATTCCCAATTTCCCTAAAATCCTTCAGCAAAGCCTTCCTCTGCCTCGGGGCTGATTTAGGGGATTTTATGGGATTTCTCTCCCTTACACCCCCATTTCCACTCCTTCCAATCCATAAAATTTTCCCAAGGTGGCCAAATATCGGGAAACTCCATCCCATGGGAAGAGAAAAGCTGGGAATGCAAAATCGTGAAGAATTATTTTGCCTTTTTTTCCCACTTTTTTCACCTTTTCTGAGGGGATTTGCATCCCTGGATTTCCACAAAGCTCTCCGTGTTTCCTCTTCCTGGGAATAAATTAAAATTATTCCAATTAAATGAATTAAATGCATTAAAGCCTGGAATTTTGGATGCCAGTGGAATATCAGGAAAGCTCCTTGGGATGAACTGGATTGGGGTTATTTTGGAAATTCCCAAAAGTCCAAAAATCCAACTCCACTGGCAGCACCCGGAATTCAACTTGGATTTCCCTCCAAAGGAAAAGAAAAAAAAAAAAAGTGATGGAAGAGGAAAAATGATCCCAAATCCCCCAAATTTTCCTGGCACGTTTTTGTTTCTTCCCCTCCGTTTCATCTCCTGCCTCTTTTCCAAAGGGATTTTTGCACCTTCCTGGGGTGGGCAGCACATTCCTGGTTGGAAGAACAAAAAAATCCAGGGAAATGTGAAGGGAGCTTGGATCCTCTCACACACTTTGGGAATTTTCCTGGATTTGATGCCTCCCAACATAAAATCTGCTTTTTTTTCCCCAAGGCTTTGAGCCTGAAGGGAGCTGCTCCTGCATTTTCCTGCATCCAGAATGGGGATCCCATGGATCCCATCCCATCCCTGGATCCCATCCCTGGATCCCATCCCTGGATCCCATCCCTGGATCCCATCCCACCCCATCCCATCCCCCTGCCAAGGCTGCAGCAGCTGGAAAAAGCTGGAAAAGTTCAGGGAATGTTTCCTTCCCTCCAGGTGGCTTTTGTTGCTTTTCCAGGATTTTTTTTCCAGGATTTTCCAGGTGAAAATGCTGAATTTTCCTGCTGCTGAATGGAGCAGGACCAAGAGTCCCAGTGGGATTTTCCCTTGGTTTTCCAGGGATTCTTCTGGAATCCCATCCCGATTCTTCCCCCCCCGGCAGAGCTGTCGGGCTCTGAAAGGTTTCCAGGCTTTTCCAAGGATTTTTCACTTTCCCAGAGATGTTGGGATGTAATTCCAGCCCTGGAATGGGGCTGGGGATTTGGGAATTCTCTGTGGATTCAGGGATAGAGTGGCTGTTCCTGCTCCAGAAAGGGATGGGGAAGGGGATTTGGGAACAGGAATAGGGATTTTGGAATGGAGATGGGGATGGGAATCTGGGAATAGGGATGGAGATTTGGGAGCAGGGATAGGGGTTTGGGAACAGGGACAAGGATGGGAATTTGGGAATGGGAATTTGGGGGCAGGTATGGGGATTTGGGAACAGGGATGGGGATTTGGGAACAGGGATGGGGATTTAGAAACAGGGATGGGAATTTGGGAGCAGGGATGGGGATTTGGGAATAGGGATGGGGATTTGGGAATAGGGATGGGGATTTGGGAACAGGGATGGGGATTTGGGAACAGGGATGGGGATTTGGGAATAGGGATGGGGATTTGGGAATAGGGACAGGAATATGGGAACAGGGACAGGAATTTCACCCCAAAAGGACTGTGGATGGCAGGAAAGCCTCCTGGAGAGCATGGAGGGAGTCCCGGAGGCTTTTCCAAGGTTTGGATGAGTCTTGGAACAACCCGGGATCGTGGGAGGTGTCCCTGCCCAACCCAACCATTCCCTGATTAATCCAGGATTAACCCCAGCCCTCCTTTAACCTCTGTAATTCCTCCCTCTGCAAAAATCCGGAATTAAGGAACCTGGCTGAGCCCAATTCCAGCCGGGAACACTCCGAGGGATTTCCCAGGCTGTTTTTCCAGCTGGCAGGATTTTTGTCAGCTCTTTCCCAACGGATCCACATCCAGAGGGGGATGTTTCAGGGCTGGTTCATTATCCAATTACCAAATTATCCCGATCCAGCCTCTCCTCTCTCCCCATCCCTTTTCCTTTGGCGGGGTTGCTTAGGAACTGCTGTGGCCATGGGAGGGAGAGTTTCCAGATTCCCTGGCTGGATGCACCAGGAATCCCCTTGGAAAGGGGCTGGGAGTGCTCCTAAATCCATGGATTCGCATCCCTGGGCTCAGCACTGGAGCTGCAAATCCCGACAGAACACAGATCCCAAATCCAGATCCCAAATCTCCCTTTGTTGCCAAATTCCCTGAGGATTTGGGAGCTGCCTTGATGTGCTTTGCATCCCGTGTTTCCACTCCTCAACTTTGCTTTTTCCAAGGCCTTTCTCCAAAGGATGTTCAGGAATTTTCTGCTTCAGAGCCTGGAAAGGCACCGAGGCCTCTCCCCCCCTCTCCCTCCCTGAAATAATTTCAAGGAATTCGATTAAGCTGAGCTGGCATTCCCAGGGGAACGCCGGGGCCCCGTTCCCGGAATGTTTTGCCAAAGCCTGGATGGCAAATCCCTAGGGAACATTTGATTAATCCGTGAAGGATTAAAAAAAAATAAAATAAATTCCGGTTCTCAAATTCCCCGAGCTCTGATGGGAATTTGAGCTGGATTGAATCCACTAAACTCAACCTTAGGCCTGCCTAAATATCGGCTTTCGCTTCCTGGCTCTTCCAAGCCTGGATTAAATCGCTTGGATCCCTCAGGAATGTGGATTTTGGTGGAGAGGTTTGAGCCAAATCATTCCCTTGGGAAGCTCTTCCCAGCTCCTTTGGGTGCTCCTGGAGCAGGAGGCCAAATCCTTCTCCAGCCTCGGATTTGGGATTTGGAACTAAAAGCTGCCGAGAGATTCCTAAGCCAGGGAGGTGAGGTCTGAGTTTTAGGGATGGCACTGGGCTGGAAAGGGAAAACGAAGGGAAAAAGTCCAAAAATTCCTGGGAATAACAACAGAGGAAGGGAATTTCCTCAAGTTCCCAGATGCCACAAGATCCTGCTGCCTCCAGCCCTGCGGATTCCCAGCTCGAAAAATGATTTCCATGGAATTTTGGCTGCCTGAGGCTCCTCAGCCTCAGTGACAACTTCCCACACCTGCTGAGAGGGGGATGAGGGATTTTTCCTCTTGGATTTGGGAAAAAATTCCACTCTGAGTTCTTAATGAGCTCTTAATTATTGAATAGGTCGTTTTCCTTAAGGGAATGAAAGGAAGAGGATTTTTAATGAGGAGATGGAGCAATAGGGAATGGCTTTAAACTGGAATAGGGCTGCGTTGGATGGGATCTGGGCAAGGAATTCCTGGCTGGAATGGAATTCCCAGAGCAGCTGGGGCTGCCCCTGCATCCCTGGAATGTCCCAGGCCAGGTTGGACATTGTGGCTTGGAGCAATCTGGGATAGCAGAAGATTCCCTGGAATCGGATAACCCTTCAATCCAAACCATTCCATGATTTTATTTTGCAACCAGGGAACCTGTGGCTCCTCCAAGTCTCTCTTTCCCAGATTATTTTTGCCCATTTAATTTGGGAATGACGTTTTTCCCTGATTATTTCAAATCCTTTATTTCCCTGGATGGCCTCAACTCCCTGGGGCTGGAATCCCACTCATTCCAGATTTCCTGGGACGTTGAATTCCATCCCAAGATCAGCATCCTTCAGCATTCCTGGGTAAATTCTCATTGGGAAACCAGGAAAATGGGAAAATGTGGGAATATTTCTCAGAATTCCACTTGTTCCCAAACCCTGTGGCACAGCCCAATCCCTCCTTTCTGGGTGCCGCCGCTTTTCCCACCAGGAACATTTTGTTTCTTCTCCCAAGGAATATTTTTCTGGAATGTTTTTCCTGCCCAAGGACATCTGAGGACAGAGCAGGATTTCAGGAGCCGAGGTTGGAATTGTCCCTCTGGAAATGGCACTTGGCTCCTTGCCAAGGGTTACAAAATTCCATGGTTTTCTCTTTTTTTGGGGACAAAAAGAAGAAAATCCCCAAATCTCTGCTCCTCCCTCCTCAGTGCCGGGGTGAGGAGAATCCTGGGAAATCTAAAATCTGGGAAATCTGAGCTCGGTTTTACCAAATTGCATGGAAAACTTTTAATAAATCCCTGTTTTCCCATTGGAAGTCCTGTAACCTTTCCCAGGGATTGTTCCATGGGGCAGATCCCATTGGATAGGACCCCTCTCAGCTGTGTCCTGTCTCCATGGGACCAAAATCCTGGGATTTCCACACTTCCTACTGGATTTCCTTGAGCTCCTCGAGGAATTGGAAGTGGTGTTTTTTAGGGAGAAGCCTGGCTTGGGTCCCTGTTTTTTTCTTGGAGATTTTGGGATGGTTCCTTTAAGCCTGCCCAGGGAATTCCCAAATGGAGGAGGAAGAGGTGGGAATTTCTAAAGGCCTTAGGGAATTTCCAAAGGACAGGAAATTTCCAGGGAATTCCTGAAGACCTCAGGCAATTCCTGAAGGCCCCAGGGAATTCCTGAAGGCCCCAGAGAATTCCCAAAGACCCCAGGGAATTCCTGAAGGCCCCAGGGAATTCCCAAAGACCCCAGGGAATTTCCAAGTGGAGGAGGAGATGGGAATTCCTGAAGATCCCAGGGAATTCCTGAAGGCCCAGGAAATTTAGGGCCAGGCCAAAAGGGGTGGGGCTCCACCTGCCCCCCTGGCAAAACTGATATTCCCACCTTTCTCTGCCATTCCCAGGATTTCCTTCTTCCAGGTGACTGATCCAGAACTCCATGGCTTTGAGACACTTTTATTTTACAAAAATAAACCTCGGGAATTTGCTTTGGCTCAGGAATTCTGCCCTTTTCTTGAGCATCCAGAGGTTTCCTTCTCCTCATCCCATAATGCCCAGAATTCCAACATCCTTTTTTTTTTTATTTTTCCAACATCTTCGCGTTTGTTTTTCCTCGTCCATCCCAGAGGGGTCGGAATCTCTCCTCCCAATCCCGCTGGATTTAAATGAGGCACTCGGAGCCACTCATCTCCCTCTGCCTGGTTTGGGAAAAAGAGGGAAGAGGCAACAATGGGAATGTCAGAAGTTGTCTCCCTCTTGGAATTCCCAAGCTCCAAGTGGCTCGAGAGGTCCCTCACCATGGGATTGTCCCATCCCACATCCATAAAAAAGCAAATATCCCAATCCTGGCTGATCCTGGCTCTGGTTAGGATCAGCGAGGAAAAATGGGTAAATGGAGGACTCAGGAATGTGTCTTGGATTGGGATTAATCCCATTCCCAGTGGTTGTTTCATCCCACAAACAGCGCTGGAAGTTCCTTTAGCTGCTTTGTGGAGTTCCCTGTGGCTCCTAAAAGCAAATTCCCAAATTTCCCTGGGAAAAAAATCAGGCAGGAAGAGCTTCACTCATCTCCTGGTGCTGCTGAGCCTGGATTTCAAGCCCTTGGAATGATTCCCAAAATTATGGATCTGAACCTTTAATTCCTCTCTCTTTTTGAAGTTTCCTTCAAACCCAGAGCAGATGAACCTCACCAGAGATTTCTTTTTTTTTAATGGATTGTGGCGAGTTCATGGATTTTTTTCCAGAGGGAATTCTGAGAGAGGAATATTTTCCTTGGAAGGCTGGGAGCAGTCCCAGCTCCTGCTCTGACAGGGCCAATTTTCCCTGGATATGACCTGGAGATGAGGGGAAACCCACACAAACCCGATCCCAAAACCCTTGGATCTGGCAATGGAAGCCAAGCTGTGCTTCCAGCAGCTTTTCCTGGATTGAGGAATCCTGGGGTGTTAATCCAGACCTAAACTGGTCTAGATTAGAATTCAGGTTCTGTCTGGAGGCTGGAGATGCCGGAGTGGGCTTGGACGGAACATTCCAGGGTTCTGAGGGCACAAATCCCCAAATTCCTGCCGATTTCAGTCCTTGGAAAACACAAAAACCATCCAAAATACCAAGACCTGCTGTCCAGGTGGATCCATGCCCATATCCATGCCCATTCCACCCATGGAACTGGCCCAAGGGAGATATCCAGGAGCTCCTGGGAATGCTCTGGGAATGGGAAGAAAACCCTGCAACCTCCTGGCATTTCCCAGTGGGAAGGAAATGGGGGTGGGCAAATCCTGGATGGGCTTTCCTGCTCTGGCTTCGCTCCTGGCTGGAGGAAGAGGGAATTTGGAGGAATTCCCAGAATTCCCAGGCTCACCTGCGGGGCTGTGGCAGCGGCGCTCGCATTCCCGCCGGGATGGGAAGCGGTTGCTGTTCCCTCGGCAGCCCCC
>CM031879.1:82669-93899 GCA_018697195.1 Certhia americana
GTGCGACATAAGACATAAACATGCAAATAAAACGGAATCACAACGCGCGCAGACACACACACCTAGCTTTCTCAACCGACGTCCCCAAGCCATTTACCCATGGATGGCCAAGGACCCATCCTGGGCCAGGGAGAGATCTCTGCTGCTGCTGGGGCAGGGAGAGTCCATGCTGAACTCACCTCGCCAACTGGGAAGCTGCTGAGCCGGGCAGGGACAGGAATCCTACCTGGAGAAAAATCTGGGATTGGAACACCAAACATTCCTGCTGGATCCAATTCTGGCATGGGAACACGAAACATTCCTCCCTGGATAAAAAAATCTGGGGATGGGAAACACCAAAACATTCATACCTGGATCCAATCTGGGATTGGGAACCGCCCAAAACATTCCTGCCTGGATCAATCTGGGGTTGGGAACCCCAGAACATTCCTGCCTGATCCAATCTGGCATTGGAACCCCAAAACAATCCTATGCCTGGATCCAAGCTGGCATTGGGAACACCCAAACATTCCTGCCTGGATCCAATCTGGCATGGGGAAACACAAGGATCCTTTCCACTGCCTTCCCAGAGGAACAGCAGCCCCAGCTCTCCCCACTGGCCATTCAGTGACAAAACTGCCCTTTTATCACAGGAGCATCCATGCCCCAGAGACACATCTGCCACGGGCACTGCAGCCACCGTGGCATGGCATTGCCACCAAGCCCGACCCACAGGGGACAGCTGCAGCCTGACTCAGCTTTGGCTTTTTGCATCAATGCATTTTAGTTTAGTTCCCCTCACAAAAGTAACACTGTTATTTTATTGCCACAGCTCTGCCTGACAGCCCTGAATCCAAAAGTTATAATAATTTTAAGGAGGGGATTTAAATTCTCCATTCCAAGGATGAAGGCTCCTGCACTTCCTCAGCTCACTCCTGTTACTGCAATCCAGGAACAACAGGGAAATGTTTTCAAACTCACGGAGATCCGGCGAGCTCGGCTCTCCTGTCCCCCTGCAAGGAAAGTGGGGATGAGTTACCCTGGGGAAGAGCTGAGATCCTTCTGGAAACAGGGAATTCTGGAAAAGGGACAAGGAGAACTTGGAGGAGCTCCCTACAGCAGCAGATGGAAGGGCAGTGGGATATCCCAGCTGGAAAACAAATTCCACCAGCTCTGAATGGACTTGGAGAAGATCTCTCATCTCCCTCTGGAACTTTGACATTCCAGCAACTCCTCACTGACCATTCCAGCCTGGAAAAGCACCCAGAGCACTCTGCTCCTTTAAAATCTTTTGGATTTTCCTGGGAAAGTGCAGCTGCTCCTGCTTTTCCAGAGCCTCAATCATTTCAATCAGCAATTTTGGGGGAGGCAAGGAGGGATTATGTTCCACGGGAAAACTGGGATGGGATTTTTCCCCTCAGTCCTGGCAGGAGATGCTTCAAGTTTGGAGCTCACCTTCTGTCCCACGGGTCCTCTGCTCCCGAAAAGTCCCATCATTCCCTTGGATCCAGCTTCTCCTTTGATTCCCTAAAATGGGAAAATCCCTGTTAAACACATTTTCAGCATCCACTCTCTGGAATTTATCCCTGAAAAAAACCCCATGGAGATAACAAAGATGAGCAACAGCACCGTTTCTATATCAAAATTCCATCCTGGGGGTCAGGAAGAAATCCAGGACCTGGCAGGAATCTCTGGGAATTTTATGGAAAATATTCCTTGCCCAGTGGTGGGGATTGAAGGAAAACAGGCAGGAAGGGGGTTGGGATCCTCGGGATGAGCTGTATCCATGTCAAAATCCAGGAGAAGACCCTGCTGGGCTCACAGGGGCTGGAGATTCCACTCTCCAAAGTCATCCAGATAATTATCCAAGAGATGTTGGTGTGGTATTTTATGGAATATTTTTTTCATGGAATATTTTTTTGGGAATATTTTTATGGCTTTTTTTAATGGATTGCTTTTAATGGATTTTTTTCCTCAAATATTTTTCTGGATTTTTGAAAGTGGATTGCTTTTTATAGATTATTTTTCATGGATTTTTTTTTTCTGGATTATTTTTTATGGACTTTTTTTTTTTCTCCTGGAATATTTTTTCTGGAGTATTTTTCCTGGATTTTTAAAATTAATTTTTTTAATGGAATTTTTTTTTAATGGATTATGTTTTATGATTTATTTTTTATGGACTATTTTTCATCAGAGTCCAATCGGACAAATAAAATATATGGAATTTATAACACAGGAATATATGGAATTTATAACACAGGAATATATGGAATATAAAACACAGGAAACCCCACTCCCATGGGGGAATCTCCAAGAATTTCCTTCCCTTTGGGGACCTGAGCAGCGGGCTCACAAAAGGGCAGGATCTGCCTCTTCCCAAGGGACATGCCCACCTTGGATCAGGCAATTCCCACCTGGATACATCGGGATCCAGCTTCCCGTGGGAAATCACAGGAGCTGGATGTGTCACTGCTGCTGTTGGAACTCCAATTTATTCACTCCTGGGTCAGGCTCCTGAAGCCGAGGCCGTTTCCGTGAGATGGAAATTGGGATGAGTAGGACACGGAGCTGGGAGCTGTGACTCAGCTGGGAGTGGGAGAATTCCCGGATTTCTCCCAGGCAAACGGGGCTGGGTTGGGACCTGGCATGAGCTCCCGGGGAGCAGAGGGAGAGGGAGGAGCTCTGCCACCCCCCAAGGGACACACCAGGGACTTGTGAGCCATCCAAGCCTTGCCAAGAGCATTCCAGAGGCTCCGGGAGAAGGGATGGCTCCTGGAGGGAGAGTGGGATGTGGGAATGGAATGGTTGCTTTTCCCAACGGGACACCTGGGAAATGGGATGTGTTTGGTGTCCCCAAGCCCCCACCCAGCTCCCTCCTGTTGGTTCCAGAACCGGGTCTGGCTGTGTTTTCCAGCAAAGACCGGAGAATTCCAGAGGAAATCCAGGAAAGCAGAAACCAGGATGGTTTGGGATGGAAGTGACTTTAAAGATCATCCACTTCCAATCCCAACCATTCTGCTATCTCAGGATGCTCCCAGCCTCATCCAATCCAGCCATGGACTCTTCCAGAGGCATCCCTAATTCTTCTGGGAATTCCATTCACCACCCTCAGTCCCTTCCTCACAAGATTTGGGAAGTTCCCACCTTTTCTCCTACAGGACCATCCTCTCCCTTCTCGCCTTTGTCTCCGTCAAAACCTGGCAGTCCTTGCTCACCCTGTAAGGAAAACCAGGAATTGGTGGATTGGAATTCTTCCACCTCTCCTGGAAGGATCCAGCTGGATCCAAGTGCTGCTTCCCAGCACTGACCCAGAGCAGGGATGGAGCAGCTTGGAAAGACAAAACTTACGGGATCTCCTTTGGTGCCTTTGTAGCCCTGAGGTCCAAAAATTGTCATGGATTCACCCTGGAGAAAGGAGAGACAGGGAAAGGGATCCACTGGGAGCTCATGGATCCCACTGGGAATGCAGCGATTAACAACGACATTAATTGTTAGGGTTAATCACTCTTAATTAAAAGCTGGATCATGAACGTGCCCAGAAAACTCCAAATCCTGAGGTTTCCCAGCAACCTCCTGTCCCTAAAAACGTTGGAGCCCACTGGAGTTATCCCAGGCTGGAAATGGACAACGGGATCATTCCCTGGTGCCAGGCTGCCAGTGCTGGGACAGATTCCATGAGTGACACGTGGCTTTGTCCCTCAGGGGGTGGGAATGTCCAGATCTTCCCAGCTGTGGGAATTGTCCGTCGGCAGCACAGGGAATGGAGCTGTCCGTGGGGTCCTGGTTTATGGATGCAGCGGGAGCTGAGGAATGGCAGTGGCACCGAGGTCACCCCTCAGAGGGAGGTTTTGGGGGGGTGACACCCCCAAAGTGTCCCCCCTGGGAGCTGCAGGGACACAGGAATGTCATGGACACGTCCGTGCCGAGCTCCTCCGAGAGCGGAATCCAGGCTGTTCCAAGGAATGTCTCTGCTCTGGAGAAGGGATGGGCTCTGTCTCCAAAGGCACCTCCTGTGTTCCCTTTGGAAAAAAATTCCCTGCACTCAACTCCCTTCAGTGCAAATATTCCTGATCTGGGTGATTCAGCCTTGCTGGGAGGGTTTTACCAACTCCACATCCATCAATATTCCCAAAAATCCGGCATTTTTTGGACAGTGCAGGACCCTGCCCAAATTCTGGTTTCATACACATTCCTACTTCCCAGCTCTCTAACAGAGGCACGATAGGGCTCGACAAATTTTGGGAATGAAAGGGGAGACTGAAAATCCTGCAGTTTAATCCAACCCTGGGATTCACGGATTTATTCCCTCCAGGAATATTCCCATTGATCCAATGATTCAGCCTTGCTGGGAGGGTTTTACCAACTCCACATCCATCAATATTCCCAAAAATCCAGCATTTTTTTGACACTGCAGGACCCTGCCCAAATTCCGGTTTCATACACATTCCTGTTGGGAATGAAAGGGGAGACTGAAAATCCTGCAGTTTAATCCAACCCTGGGATTCACAGAGTTATTCCCACCAGGAATATTCCCATTGATCCAGGGAGAACGAGATGGAAAAATCAAGCTGCAATCAGGTGCAACAAACCCGAGCCAATTTTTCCCCTCCTGCTCCCGTTTTAGCTCTGATTCCACCTTCTCTTTTAGGAAGGCATCCTTTGGAAAACGCATCCCCACATTCCTTTGCCTTGGGAAGCGTTTCCAGGCCTCCTCACGAAGCAAATTAAGAATTGATTGGACTCCGGAGCCAGTTCCTTTCCAGAGGAGCTTCCTGGGAGACAAATGGGCCTTAATCACCAAATATTGCGTGACTCAAGGGCAGCATCATCACGGAGCTTTTCCAAATCTCATTTTCCAACGAGCCGTTCCAGCCAGGAAGGAACTGAACAAAACGCTGGGCACGAGTTCAGCGGTTTCCGAGCATTTTCCAGGAGCACTCGAGGAGTTATTTTCCCATTACCTGTCAGGAGCCAGCTCGTGCTGTTGGAAATTAAAGTTGGCTTTTGGGGTCAGCTGCTCATTCCAAAAAGCAGGGGGAATTTTCTTCCTCGTCCCTTAATTCAGGAGTTTTGTGCCCCAGCAAATCGTTCACAAAATTACTTTTTTTTTTTTTTTTTTTTTTTTGTGCTTTGTAGGATCCCATCAAATCCACCCCACAAACTCAGCTCTGAGAGACATTTCCAGGGTAAGGATGGAATCAAAAAATTTGATTTAAACTGGTGGACACCCCCAAAAAGGAGGGGGAGAATCCGGGTGTTGTCTCCTCTTAATTTCATAGGCACAACACGGAGAGGATGGATCCAGGCTTTTCTTGGAGCCACACAGTGAAAGGAAAACCCCCCAAAAATTGGGAATATCCTTACCCGTTCTCCCTTTGGTCCCAGAAGTCCCCGATCACCCTAAAAATGGGAAAAATTAAAAAAAAAAAAAAAGTGAATTATTTCCTTTTAATTCCCTCTTGTGTTGCTCAGGCCATCAATTCCCATTCCAAGACTGTAAAACCTCCTGGAGCTGGAAGTCAGATCCTCTGGACACTATGGAAAACCCTCAGCTCGCCATGAAATGTGGAAAACCCAAATTTATGCCACTGACAGTGAACAAAACCCCAGAGGACTGAGGTGGTTTTCCAGACTCCATGCTCAGCACCATGTGGAATTACTGTATGGGAAATCCAGGGGTTGGGATGGCATCCTGAAAATGAGAGATTTCCCAAATTTCTCCCTCAAATCTTGAAATGAAATCTGTGTGGAATAGGAGATGGAGTGCAGAGCACATGAGGCTGATCCAAGGGGTCTCCCCGTCCATTCCCAGGAGATCCTGGGATGATTCCCAAAGGCTGATCCAGGGGATCTCCCCATCTATTCCCAGGAGATCCTGAGATGATTCCCAAGGGCTCCCCCAGTCCATTCCCTGGAGATCCCGGGATGATTCCCAAAGGCTCATCCAGGGGATCTCCTCCCAGTCCCAAAGGCTCTCCCAGTCCATCCCAGGAGATCCTGTGATGATTCCCAAGGGCTTCCCCAGTCCATCCCAGGAGATCCTGGGATGATTCCCAAAGGCTCCCCCAGTCCATTCCCTGGAGATCCCGGGATGATTCCCAAAGGCAGATCCAGGGAACCTCCCAGTCCCAAAGGCTCTCCCAGTCCATTCCCAGAATATCCTGGGATGATTCCCAAAGGCTGATCCAGGGGATCTCCCAGACCATTCCCTGGAGATCCTGAGATGATTCCCAAAGGCTCATCAAGGGGATCTCCCAGTCCCAAAGTCTCCCCCAGTCCATTCCCTGGAGATCCTGGGATGATCCCCAAAGGCTCTCCCAGTCCATTCCCAGAATATCCTGGGATGATTCCCAAAGGCTCTCCCAGTCCATTCCCAGAATATCCTGGGATGATTCCCAAAGGCTCTCCCAGTCCATCCCAGGAGATCCTGGGATGATACCCAAAGGCAGATCCAGGGAACCTCCCAGTCCCAAAGGCTCTCCCAGTCCATTCCCAGAATATCCTGGGATGATTCCCAAAGGCTGATCCAGGGGATCTCCCAGTCCATTCCCTGGAGATAAAAGCTGCAGATAAAATCAGTTCTTACTCTTTGGCCTTTCACACCTGGGAAGCCTTTGGGACCCTGGAAAAACACAAAAAATACGTGAGGATCCACAGTAACAGGAGGAAAGTGGGAAGGTGGGAAAGTTGGGAAAGAGCAGCCTCCATCCAAAAGCAGAGCTGCTTCCAGGGATGGGCTCCAGCATGGAAAAACACTGGAAGACCCAGCACAGGAGCTCCTACTTTAATCCTCTGTCCACCATTGGGATCTCCAGGCAGGTGGAAAAATTCAACCCAATTCCCTCATTTTTGGGAATCCCACTGGAATTTTTGGACCCTCGACACCAAGGAAAAGCCGAGTTGCTCCAAGAGGTTCCTCCAAGGTGGAGGTGGATCCTTGATGGGGATCTCCAGATCCCTTGGAAGTCAAGCCAGGATGGGAAGCACATTTGGAGAGGTGAAAAACCAACGTGGTCACCCCTGTTTGCTAAATTCCAAGGAATATGCAGGAAGATGGGAATTTCCATCTTCCATTATCCCAGGGTGCTCCAAGCCTCATCCAACCTGGCCTTGGGCTTCCAGGAACTCAGGGACAGCCACAATTTTTCTGGGAATTCTGTGCCAGGGCCTCCCCACCCTCACAGGGAAGAATTTCCTCCCCAAATCCCGTTTATCCCTGTCCTACTCCAGTTTAAAGCCATTCCCCCATTTCCTATTGCTCTGTGTCCTTATTAAAAAAAAACACTCTTCCTTTCATTCCATGAAAAATAACAGCCTAATAAATAATAAAAAATAAATAATAATAATTAATAGATCACAAATAATGAGTTAATCCAAATTCCAGCTATCTTTTGTGTCTCCCCCCTGCTCAGCCCCCTCCAGTGGAACAAGAGCCTGAAATTCCTGCCCTGAAATTCCTGAAATTCCCACAGACCTGACAACAGCAGGGAGGGATTGAGATTCCAGGAGGGCTTCCAAACCTTGGGATGAGCCACCCGAAAGGACAAGGCCAGTAAGGGAATTCCCAGCATTTCCACTCCCTCATCCCATTGGAATTCAGGTTCCCAAATCTCTGTTTCCCACTTCAGAATCCCATTGTATTTCTCTCACGGCTCGCTGGGATTTTGCCAGCCCTGGCTCTGTGGGTTTCCGGGATATTGGGACACTCACCATCATTCCAGGGGGACCCCGCATTCCCACGATGCCCTCGTCACCCTGGGGGATGCAGAGGGGCAGGGATAACAACGAGGAATCCCAAACTCACAACCCATCCTGCTGGGAATGGGGCAGGCAGAATTCCCTGTCTCCAGAGGATTTATCCAACCTCTTTATCCCTCCATCAGGATCTGGTGTTTTTATGGATTGGGATGACAGATCTGTGCTGGAGGGTCCATGGAGGCCTTTTATGATCTCCTCGAGCTGACCCTACAGAACCTGCCTTTAAACCTCAGAAATTGCCCAAATTTCAAATAATTGAGGCCAAATTTAGGCCTCCCACATGAAGCCAAGGCAACCTGAGATCCCGGGATTTAGATTTATGCCGGAATCAGAAGAGCAGGAACATTATTCCATCGTTTCCTGGGGATAATGGAGCTCCAGCAAAGTTTACCCACAGCTGTTGACATTTTCAGGGAGTGTTTTGCCTCAGGGGCCTCATCCAAAAGCAGGTGTGGAGTTCATCCCAATGGATTGGGCCATAAAATCCCGATTTATTTGTGGGACAGCCACAGGAGCAGCAAATTTAAACACGGCCTCCGATTCCAACTCTGCTGGAAGGAGACCAAAACTTCTCAAGGGTAGGAGAGAAAAGGGGAATTTTGTTGCTTGAAACCCTTCATGAATTTCTGGGATGGGTGGGAGGGAGCTGATGGATAAAGCTGCAGCTGGAGGTTGCAGGAATCCAAACCTGGAATATTTATGGATGGACCTACCCGAGGGCCAGGGAATCCAGGGGGACCTCTTGGGCCACCGGCTCCAACACCGGCTTCTCCCTGGAAAGCAGAAAATTCCAGAGGTGTCACTTGGAGCAGGGAAACCCCAGCACACAATTCCTGGTTAGTTTGGCCAGGGCTGAAATCCCGGGAAGACTCAGGAGACTCGATTCCATGGATTTTCTGCTGTTCTCTCTGGAGGGTGCTCCAGGAAGCATGGGAGGAAGGGAGTGAGGGTGGAATGGGATGGAGTAGGATGGGATCAGGGATAAGGAGCCAAGAAAAGGCAGGGATTTGTCCCATTCCCATCCCAGGATTTCTGCTCGTGACTTTCCTGGCAGGGTGGAACTGACCTTGTTGCCTTTGGGTCCAGGTGTCCCAGGAATTCCCTGTAGGACAAAGAAAAGAAAAGGGAGGATTTGCTTTGGAAGTGCTCAGGGCTCTCCTATCCCAACATTCCCAGAGGATCAAAGCCCATCCAGCCCAGATCCCTCATCCCTCCTTCCCAGAAGGCACAGGGAATATGTACAAATCCACCTCTTTTCCTGGGGATCCTGATGGTCCCACAGGCCCAGGAAATCCACTCCGGCCTCTCCTCCCACGTTCCCCCTGGAAAACAAAACCCTTTGAGAATGAGGATGAGAAAGATCCTGATTTCCCTGTTCCAGACAAAAGCAGGAGCTGGTGATCCCAGTGTTCCCTGCTCTGGCAGGAATTTCCTCATGGAAAGGGTGGTCAGGCTTTGGAAGGGGCAGCCCAGGGAGGTTTGGAGTCCCCATCCATCCCTGGAGGTGTCCAAGGAATTCCTGGATGTGGCTCTCCTGGGGGATTTGGCACAGCTTGTACTCCATGAAAAACTCATTCCCAAGGTGTCCTGTCCGTGTGATCCTCATGGAATATTCCCTTGGAGGGCTTTCCCAGTCTCAGTGATCCTGGGATTCTGGGATTCCTCCCTCTGTTCCCAGGGATTAATGACCCCAAAATTCCAGCTGCCATCCCCATGCTATGGCCACTCCTTCCCAGTCCCCTCCTTTGGTCACACCATTAAATTCCCAGGAAGCTGAGCTCCACTGGGTTTTTTTTTTGGAGCCTGAGGCTCATCCCATCATTCCAATAATTCCTGGTACCTTTCCTTTCCCTGGGATTTATTCCCACCTCCCTGACAACATCCAGGCTCAGGGACACCTGGAATTGTGGGGGTTTGACCCTCAGGAGCCACCTGGCATGGACAGTTTGTTCATTGGGGTCACCTTGAGGTGACAGACACAACCCGTGGTGTCCCCTCACCTTCTGTCCCGGAATTCCAGGCACACCTGGAGCCCCTCTGCTCCCCTGGGATCCGGGAATGCCGGCGTTGCCGCGAATTCCTTGGATACCCTGAGCTCCTGGAGGTCCCGGGGCCCCTGGCTCGCCCTGGTGAGGGAATCACAAGGAATTGGGATATTGGGTGGGATTTGCTGGAGGTCCTGGAGGAAATCCGGGATGTCTCCTTGAATTCCCAAAACCGGTGCATGGAATTTGGGACACCGCTTCCATGTCCCGATCCATGAGGAGATCCAAGGGCTGGAGAAATTGTCACCGGACTTTGGCATGTCTTTTCTTCCCAAGTTTTGGTGACAAAAGGGCTTTCCCATGGCTAAATAAGGACAGGGTGAATAAAAATATCCCAGGAATCCCTGGAACTCATTCCTGCTGAGCCCATGATTCCCTGGATTTTTCTTCCCAGCCTGAGGATGGTCAGCCCAAACCCTTCCATGAGTCCATATTTATCCTCAGGATCTCCCCCTGAAATGGTCCTTTGGAGGATTCCCAAAGGAATTCCCTCTATCCCAAATCCTTCTCCTGCTTTTCCAGGATGATTTTGGTGCTTTCTCTTCGCAGCCACTTCCGTGCTCCACATCCAGCAGTGAAAAACCAGGATGACACAGAGGAAAAATCCAGGAAAAAACCCCAAACCCAAGTGAAATCCAAGCTTACCTTAAATCCAGGTGGCCCAGCCTGGCCAATGGGACCTCTGAACCCAAGTCCTGGTTCTCCCTGTGAAAGGAAAATCAGGAAAAATCAGGAATTCTCCTTCCAGTGTAAACCCAGCACAGGGAGAGTTTGGTTTGTGCTGCTCCATGGAGATCCAGCTGAAATCCCACAGAGCTGATCCCATTCCAAGGGTTCCTACAGAGCCCTCATCTCCTCTGGATGATCTGAGCTGGAGAGACAAAGCTCTTTGGAAAAGAGGGAATATTCCAGGGAATTGTATCCCAGGATTCTGGATCAGACTCAATCCCTGGCATTCATCACTCATGCCCAAGGTGTCCTGTCCATGTGATCCTCCTGGAATATTCCCAGAAATGGTATTCCAGGATTCTGGGTCAGACTCATACCCTGGCAATACTTGTTCCCAAGGTGTCCTGTCCATGTGATCCTCCTGGAATACTCCTGGGAATGATATCCCAGGATTCTGGATCAAACTCATTCCCTGGCCGGATCATTCCCTGGTTTTCATCACCCATTCCCAAGGTGTCCTGTCCATGTAATCCTCCTGGAATATTATTCCCAGGAATGGTATCCCAGGATTCTGGGTCAAACTCATTCCCTGGCCAGGTCATTCCCAAGGTGCCCTGTCCATGTGATCCTCCTGGAATATTCCCGGGAACGATATCCCCAGATTCTGGATCAGACTCAATCCCTGGCATTCATCACTCATTCCCAAGGTGTCCTGTCCATGTGATATTCCTGGGAACAGTATCCCAGGATTCTGGGTCAGACTCAATCCCTGGCATTCA
>CM031879.1:98305-121968 GCA_018697195.1 Certhia americana
TGGAATAAACCATCAATTAATGCCAATTAAAGGCCACATGTTAATCAGCCCCTTGGTGATAAATTGGAATATTTAAGGCACACGAAGTAAAGCAAATAATTCCTGACCTGGCTCCTAAAATTGTTCCTGCTTTTCCATACCAGCAGTAGGAAATGATCCGTTGGAAAAATGAGAATATTCCTATCGAGAATATTCCCAGCAATTATTTCCTGAGCCAAATATTTGGGGAATATTTGGATCTGAAAATTTGAATCTAAAATTGAATTTATTTGCCATAAAATTCCTGAGATCTTCCAGGAGTACAGGAAGGAGAAGGAAAAATCAGGATGTGGTGCAGTTATTTGGGGATATTCCCTTTTTTTTGGAACAAAGATCTGGATTCACCTCCATTAATTTCATGGATTTTTAAATGGTTTAAGCAGGGATAATAAACCCTAAACTTCCAGGGAATGTTGGTGAGTGCAGCTCAGTGGGATTTGTTTCCCTGGATTTTAACGAACCATGGGATAATTCCACCTCATGGATAATGAACCCAGAAAATTTCTGGCTCACAAGGGGAAAATACCCAATTCTGAGCCAATTAAAACTGGAATTCTTCACTGGAAGAGGATAAGGATGAGGGAAAAAGGGATAAAAGAGGGATGAAGGATATGCTGGGATGGGGAGAACCCATCCAAGGTGGGTTTTTTGGGATAAAGGAGGGAAAATCTCCCACGTGGATTTTCCCATCCCTCCTTCCCAGGCATCGCTCATTTCCCTGGGAATGGCTCTAAAATGCTCCACAGATCCTCGTGGAGGCGATTCCAGAGATTCCAGAGGTTGCCAAGACCTGCCTGAGGTTTGGAATGTTCTCTGGGAAATTGCTGGGGGTAATGAGACTCCATGAATTCTGTAATTCCTTTGTAATTTTGGCAGTTTTCTGCTCTAGGAATGAGACACTTCCAAGAAAAAATTGGGAGGCTGCTGCTTCCTCAAGGAATGATTTGTTGTTGGCAGGGGTATAAAAAAAAAAGAGGGAAAGGAGAAATGGAGGGAAGACAAAAATATAAATTAAAGGGAGAGGGAAAAAAATTATTCCTGAAAAAAAAAAGGAAAGGGAAAAATAGAAAAAAAAAATAATCAGGATTTCAGGGAGGAAAATGAAACAATTGTGGGTTTATCCATATGGAGATGAGGGGGATTTATCCAAATTAACTCTGGAAAATAATGAGCTTAAATCCAGGGCTGGAGGAGACGGAATTTTTTGGGATGGTCCCACAACCCCAAAGCAGTGGATGAGCATCCAGCCCTGCTCTGGACACGTGGATTTGGGCTCATCCCGCTCTTCCCAGTGCTTCCTTTGCTTCCAAATTAATTCCTGCCAGGAATTTCTCCTCAGGGATGGAGCTCCTGGGGTGTCCCAGGCTCTATGAACCCTGGAACAGGTGGAAATTTGTGATTCCTGCCGCTGCTGCCAGGAAAACAGGCAGGAAAACCATCAGGAAAACTCAGGAAAACCAGCTCCATCCCTCCTTGGCATCTCTGGGATGTGGGAGCTGCTCCTTCCCTGCCTTTGGAATTTGCTGCTCCCTTCTCATGAGGATAAATGGGATTTACTCCAAATGCAAGCGAGTAAACATCCTTGGGATGCAGATCCCGTCCTGCTGAGGGAGTTTGGAGTGTCCTAAAAAATTTGTGGGAGTTGTTGTATGTTTATGAAGCTCCTGAGCAAATGGGGATTATTGGAGGAGCTGCTGGAGAAAATCCAGAGGAATCCATGGAGCTGCCCCAGGGCTGGAGCCCCTCTGGAGCCAGGCTGGGAGAGCTGGGAATGTTGTCCTGGAGAAGGGAAGGCTCCAGGGAGAGCTTCCAGAACATTCCAGGGCCTGAAGGGGCTCCAGGAGAGCTGGAGAGGGACTGGGGACAAGGACACAGGGACAGGACACAGGGAATGGCTTCCCACTGCCAGAGGGCAGCAATGGATGGGGTGTGGGCAAGGAATTCCTGGCTGGAATGGAATTGCCAGAGCAGCTGGGGCTGCCCCTGCATCCCTGCAATGTCCAAGGCCAGGTTGGACATTGGAGCTTGGAACACCCTGGGATGGTGGAAGATTCTCTCCCTGTGGCACAGGGATGGAATGGGATAATCCTTTAAATCCCTTCCCTCCCAAACCATTCCTAAAACCCGCGGGATTTGGGCTCCATCCTCCCTGTTCCTCCAGTTTAACCCTTCCCAGGAGAGGGAATTGCTGCATCCAGGAGGAAAAGCAGAGCCCAGGGATGCTCTCGGCACATCCCGGCCTCTCCAGGGCCGCAATTCCCATTCCCGGTTTTTGTGTTTGAGCCGGGAGCCCTCTCGTGGCTGCTTCAGCCATCGTCATTCCAGCTCCACGATTAACCCTGGAATTCAATTCCCGAGCCAGGGCAGGGATAAAGGGATGGGAAGCAGAAGGAAGAGTTTGGCAAACTGGATAAAGCAGAGCAGGATTTCCTGGAGCACGATCTCCCTACTTCCAGTTTCTCCCATCCTTAGAAATATCCTTGATGATGCTGTTCCTGAAATTCCAAAGGATTTTCCCCTTCATTTTTAAAGCTGTTGCTGTCCTGCCTCTGAGTATTTCCAAGAATTCCATAGAGGTACAACGATGTCCAAACTGGAGAGTGCTGGGTTTGGAGCAGGATTTGGGAAGGGAATCTCTGCCCAGGAGGGCAGGAAAACAGAGGGAAATGGGATTTTAGGGATCAGAGAAAACCCCTAAATTCCTCCTCTTTAAATGACTCAGATGGTCCAGAGCACAGCAGGAATGTCCTGGAATATCTGTGGAATATGGTGAGGCCATATCCATGAATTTCCCATACCCATGGAAAGTGGAAAATTCCCTGTTTAAATTAGTTTAAATTCCCTGTTTGGAATCTGCATTATCCCTTTTAAAAAAATCTTGGGAGTCATCAACCTTTCAGTCAACCAAACTGGAATAATACAAGGATGGTGTGGCCAGATAAAATGGGATCATCCTGGTTTTCCCCCAGAAATTGTGGAATTAACCAACAAAACATTTCCCAAGGGATTTTTGACCTGCATCCCAGTCCATCACTGGTCTGAAATCCTTGGAAAAAAAATACCTGGCTGGTGTCCTGCTGTGGTTGTCCTTCCAACCTCTCTTCCAAGGGTTGGAGGAGATCCAGGGAATGGCTTTCCTGCAGATCTCCTGGATGTGGTGGGGGCACAGCCAAGCTCTGCAGAGAGGGATGGATAAATGCTGACAAAATTCCATTAATTGCTGGAAAAAAATGGAAAAACCGGACAGCAGGACCCTTTCCCAAGCCCTGACACTGATCCATGCAGAAATCTTTAATCTCTCTCTAATTTCATTTTTCCATTGCAATAAAACAGGGGCAAAACTCAGAATTCCAAATGATCTGTCCAGTCAAGGTCTGGGAATTTTAACTCCTTTGCATCCATCCAATCAGCACCAGTGGAAAAGGAAACATTCCCTGAGGGATTGGGGGATGCTCTGATGGTCCCAAATCCTTTTCTCCAGTTTGGGTTGGATTCCCAAAGCTCAACAGAGACAGTTTTGGGATCTCTGTATCCTAAATCCCAACTTTTGCTGGCTCCAAGCGTTGTGTCTCTTGGTGCAAACCTCCCCCTTTCAAGCCCCTAAAATGTCCTAATCCATCTTGAAAAAATCTGGGAAAAATTTGAGGATATGGGAGGAGCCTGGGGCTGAGAGGGAATGTCTTGTCCCACCCTGATCAAGCCTCTGAGGAATTGGATCATCCTGATCCAACCACAGAGGGAGATAAAACCCCAGGAGATGCCTCCTGCAGGAAGCCCAGCATGAAGAGAAGCCTTAAAATTATGGATAAATTCCTGATTCCCATAGATAGGAGCTGTTAATCAGGATGCAGGTGGCTGGAATTTATCTGGCTACTCCAAATGAGGGCTCTGCAGTCACAGAATCTTGGAATGTCCTGAATCACAGGGATCATTCCATCCCAACTTTCCATGTCAATAATCCCACCCTGTCCCTGGGAGCGTTGTCCAAACGTTCCTGGAGCTCTGGCAGTCCCAGCATGGAAAACCCCATTCCATCCTGACAATGGGATTGGATCCAGCCTTACTCCATCCTCCTAAGGGCAGGAGACACTCCACAGAATCCCAGGATAGAAAAGAATTCCAGGACCAAGGAGTCCCAGCTGTGCCTGATCCCCACCTTGTCCCTTGTCCCCAGGTGCCACCTCCAGCTGTTCCTTGGACACCTCCAGGGATGGGAACTCCAAACCTCCCTGGGCAGCCCCTGCCAATCCCTGACCTCCCTTTCCATGGGGAAATTCCTCCTGGTGCCCACCCTGAGCTCCCCTGGCCCATCCTGAGGCCGTTCCCTCTCCTCCTGTCCCTGTTCCCTGGCAGCAGAGCCCAAGTCCCCAAGTGTCACATCCACAGGGCTTTGGAATTCCTTCAGGGATGGGGATTCCATCCCTGCCCATGGCATTTCCAGTGCCTGACCACCCTTTCCATGAAGGAATTTCCCCTAAAATCCAATCTAAACCTCCCCTGGCCCATCCTGAGGCCGTTCCCTCTCCTCCTGTCCCTGTCACCTCCTGGCAGGGAGTTGTGCAGAGCCACAAGGTCCCCCCTGATCCCCCTTTTCTCCAGGCTGAGCCCCTTCCCAGCTCCCTCAGCTTTTCCTGGTTCTCCAGACCCTTCCCAGCTCTGTTCCCTTCCCTGGACAAGCTCCATGTCCCTCCTAACTGGAAAAGCCTGGATCTGGACACAGTAAAAATCCCAATTTCATCTTTCCTGCTGTTTCTTTTCACCTCAGGGAATCCTCCAGACAGCGACAGCTCCAGAGGCTCCAGCTCCAGGCTCTGTCCCTCTCCTGTCACCTCGGGAATGGCCGGGACACGGCGGGAAGTGTCGGACACCAGAGGATCCTGCAACCCCAAAACAAGGGATTGGTGTGACAGCGACAGCCCTCGCTGGAATTTTGAATTCAAAAGATTTTAATGGGTTTTTTCATGTTGATAAGGATTGCTTTTTTAAAATATATTTTTAATTTTTTTTAATTATAAAAATACATTTTTAAGTGTATATATTGTATTTGACTGGAGGTTATGGAAAAAGCTTCTAAAATTGAGTGATAAGACTGAGATTCTGAGGGGGTAGTTGAATAGAAGTGTGTTATCTCACCGAGTATAAAAGATTAAGAATTTAAAGTTTTAAAATATAGTAATATATGTAAATACAGTAGTATGTAATAGTAATATATATGTATATTAATATCTACAGTAATATATGTAATATAGTAAAATATGTAACAAGATGGAGGGTTTAGCATGTAAGTTAGTAGTGTTTCTTTTTCTTAAATTAAAAATAAAAGTAAATTAATTAACATCTCAGAATTAAATAATTTAGACTTAAAAAAACCCTTAAAAATAAACTCTAAACATCATTTCTACTCTATTAATACATAAAAACGCTCACAATCAATAAAACCATAACGTAAATAAAAAATAACAAACATCTTAATCCAAACAAAAATTCTCTCTCTCATACTTTTAATCCCAACCCTAAAAAAAATTTTTAACAAACCAAAAAAACAAATAAACAAAAAAAAATTCCCCTCCCAAGCCCTGAGCTCCCAGGATCCACACCTGTGAGGAGCTGCATCCTGGTGGCTTCAGTCCAACCTTTCCCAACCTTCCAGCACCCTCTGTCCTACTTGGTGGCATTTCTGAGCCAGGATGGGGCAAGTCAGCAGAAATTCCTTGCTGGCCACATCCAAACCTTCCTTCCAAGGAATCCTCCTCCTTCCCTGGAATCCCTTCTGCTGTCCAGACCCCACTCATGACCCCTTTTGGTGCTTCCAGCCCCAAGCCCACCCCTCCAAAAGCTCCCAGAGGGCACAAGGACATTTTGGTGGCTTTGGGAACGGCTTTTATGGACAACAAAGCTTGACTGATTCCTTCACGCCCATTAAAAAATGAGTGTTTTGAATCCCTTTATCCCAAAAATCCCAGATCCCGGTGCCAGCCGTAGTCTCTGCCACGCCGCCGTGACCTGCTTGATGACAGAGGTGACCCTGAGGGCTCTGGTGGCTCATTCCCATCTCCCTCATTCCCTGGAGGTCTGTCACCCCTGCCAGGTGGCACTACTCACGGTGACAGGCACGGCTGCCTGGTTTTCCTGGGAAGTTTTGCTCGTCCTGGAGCCAGCCTGGTGCCACAGGAGCTCGTCCAGCCCATCCCGCAGGATCGCGTCGGAGAGATCCCGCAGCAGCGCCAGCTGGAAGCAGAGTTAGAAGTGGGTGTTTCTGTTAATGGCATCTTCTGATATCTGACAGTGGAAAATGTTCCCAGAATTGGGGATTCTGTCCCCAGCTGGTGGAACTGGGGTGGGTGTGGGGGAATCTTCTGTCCATGGCCAACTGTCCCAACCCAGCTGGGGCAGTTTTCTGATCTGCTCCCAACCCAGCCTCCCTCCAGGGAGAGATCTTCTGCTGCTGGGCCAGGGAGTGGCACGGAGAAAATTCCATCAGCCACTGGGAAATGCTCCAGACAGGGGCAGGAGACAAACATTCCTACCTGGAGAAAAACCTGGGATTGGGAACACCAAACATTCCTACCTGGAGAAAAATCTGGGATTGGGAACACCAAACATTCCTATGTGGATAAAAACCTGGCATTGGGAACCCCAAACATTCCTACTTGGATCCAATCTGGGGTTGGTAACACCAAACATTCCTGCCTGGATCCAATCTGGCATTGGGAACCCCAAACATTCCTGCCTGGATCCAATCTGGGGTTGGGAACACCAAACATTCCTGCCTGGATCCAATCTGGCATTGGGAACCCCAAACATTCCTGCCTGGATCCAATTTGGCATTGGGAACCCCAAGGATCCTTTCCCACTGCATTCCCAGAGGAACAGCAGCCCCAGCTCTCCCCACTGGCCCTTCAGTGACAAACTCCCCTTTTCTCCAGGAGCATCCCTGCCCCAGAGCCACATCTGCCACTGGCACTGCAGCCACCATGGCATGGCACTGCCACCAAGCCCTGACCCACAGGGGACAGCTGCCAGCCTGACTCTGCTTTGGCTTTTTGCCTCACTGCATTTTTAGTTTAGTTCCCCTCACAAAGAACTGTTATTGCTATTGCCACAGCTCTGCCTGACAGCCCCTGAATTCCAAAAGTTATAATAATTTTAAGGGAGGGGGGTTAAATTCTCCATTCCAATGGATGGAAGGCTCCTGCCTTCCTCAGCTCACTCCTGTCCTTCAATCCAGGACACCCAAGCAATGATTTGATCCAAATGATCCCCTCCTACCCACCTTGTCAATCTGCCCTGAGTTCCCTCTCAATCCTACCTTGTGCCAACCTGCTGCTTGGAATTCCCTGGATTCAGAAATCCCCTGAAGTACCATGCTCCGTTAGTCCATGTGACCCAATTTTCCTCCTTTTCCTCCCTCACTGGACGATGCTTTTGGGAACCCTGCCCTTTACCCCTCCCCAGGATCCCTCTGATTAACTAATAACTGTACCCTCCCTTTACACCACCCCCATATTTAAGCTGTTGATCACTTTCATTTTCTGTCTTTTGCCACCATATTCCCCTAATAAAATTCCTTTATTCCACTAATAAAATCCTCTTTAATCCTATGCAATAAAGTTCCCTCTCCTCCTTGCCTCCTTCAAGGACAGGCTGACAGCCAAAAAGGTCCTTGAGCCACTGCTCCAGGCACCCTTCAGGTCATCCTGCCCCTGGGGTGTGACCCACATTAGTTTGTAGTGACAGAGTGACAGATCTGGACAATCCAAGAGAAGCCACCCCAAAACAAGGAATGATGGATTCCCAGGGGCTCACATGGTTTAAATACAGGTTTGGGATCAAGTAGCTGATCCATGAAGTTTTGTGGGGTCTCTCCCCATCCTAAATAAAAAAAAAAAAAACACCATATTTGTGGCCTTTTGGGATTTTTAAGGGGACTTTAAAAAGAGGGAGAGTGGATTTTTCCATGGGAATATGTGGATATGATGAGAGGGAAGGGTTCTAAACTGAGTGAGGACTTAGGTTGGAAATTGGGTAGGAATTTTTGGCTGGGAGGGTGGGAAGGAGCTTAAACAGAATTCCCAGAGAAGCTGTGGCTCTCCCTGGATCCCTGGAAGTGTCCAAGGTCAGGCTGGATGGGATTTGGAACAACATGAGATGGTGGAAGCTGCTGAGGTTGGAATTAGAGGGGTTTTAAGGTCCAAGTGTCACTGTCACAGGGGCCTCAAAGCCACCACTCACCCCATAAAATGCCAGCAAAAAATCTGTCCCAGAAAAACGTAAGTATTTCAAATATTTGTAGACTTAAATTTTTTATATCCAGGAATATTTAAATATTCCTGGAAAAGAAAATGGGATGAACCTTTCCGGGTTTGCTGGGGCACCAAATGTCATCTCCAGGATTCCAGAAGGAAGAGATGGAAAAGCCAAATTTCAACCCCTGGTCAGGAGGAAGGACAAAGGTTCTCTTACCTTGATCCCATACGCTTCAAAAAGCCTCTCCAGGTCCTGCAAGGAGAAAGAAAGGTCTCAACTCGTCCCCCTCTGCTCTCCAGGAAGTTTCTCCTGGAGGTGGCTGGTGGCCAAGGGGACACATGTTGGGTCCCCTCTGCCATCCCAACCCAGAGAGAGAGGGAGGCGCTTCCAACATCCGTGTGGTCTTTAATTTTGATTTATTTACCTTCATTTCCACTCCTTTTCCTGGTGGGCCGGGTTCTCCCTTGGAATAAACGAGATCAGCTCATTAATTCCATCATTTCCATGAAGAGCAAGAAGAGGAAGGGCAGTAATCCCATATGTGGCCTTTCATCTGCCACCAGCCCGCTCCGTAATCCCGGAAAAATCCCATTTGGGGGTTTGAATCCTACCCTGCCCCACAGGCTCCTTCCCTCCTGCACTGGACACAGGCACAGCTGGAATTTGTAGGGAAAGCCTGGCCCACGAGAAGCATCCAAGGGAGGTTTGGGACAGAGCTTTGCTCCATCCCCTTTTCCAACTCTTGGCCACAAATGTGTGGAAAAGGAAAGATTTTTGGAGGTCCCTCAGTGCCACCAGTGCAGAGGACACCAAGGAGGAACAGTGGCCAAGGTGTCCCTGTGGTTGGTGGCCCCTTCTGGAGGTGGCCATGGTGCTGGTGACCCCACACAAGGCTGGATCCAACATCTCCAGTGGGATGGGGCTCCCACAGAAGGTCACAGTGATGGGAATTCCATCTCCAGGTGAGAGATCTTGGATCGTGCACAGATGAAATCATGGATCAGCTGCAGGGGTTTGGAAAGTCCAGCCTGGAGGTTCCTGGGGTGGGGAACATCTGCGGAGGTGGGGTCCTGCCTCTCTGAGGGGCTTCATTTCACTGAAATCCGGGTTCTGCATCGACAGATTCCGGTGGAATGAAGGGCACCAGGAAGGCCCCGATGGCATCTCCAGCCAGGACGTGCCAGGGAGAATTTGGGATGCCTGTCCCCTGGATAAATCTTTGCTTTTTTCCAAAGGTCTGGATCTCGTGGCAACAAGGACATCTCCCTCTCCCCATGGGTGCTGCTTCCTTCAGCATTTTCCTCTTCATTAAGGAAGGAGTTGTTCCCACCTCTAAAGGATGTGTGGGATCTGAAGCCATTCCTCCTTCCATCCCTTTCCATGTGCTCTTCAGCTTGCAGGAGGAGGAAAGGAAGGGACAATCTGTGAACATTCCAGAAATTTGTCCTGTTTGACAACTGAAGAACATTCTTCTTCCTAAAGAGGCTCTGTGGAGATGTGGGACCACGGCCCCGGCGTCACCACGCGTTCCTGAGCCCATCCCAGGAGCTCTGCTTTGAAATCCCAAATTTCTGGGGGGTCAGAGGAGACCTGAGCTGGGTTTTCCTTCCCTCTGACCCGCCCAAAGTGGTGGCACCACCCCAAAAACGTGAACTCAGGACTTACCTTTGGGCCTGGGGGGCCTCTTTCACCTCTCAGGCCATCCTTCCCAGGATCTCCCTGAAAACCAGCAGGAATGTGTTAGTTCCCCTCTAAAATTCCCATTTCCTGAGTGCTGACCCCAAACTAACACCACCTTTTCCGGAGGGACCAACCAACCCCTTCTTGTGTCTCCCTAATTCCCATTTTTAAGTTAAATTTGGAGCAATTCTGCTCTTCACTTGAAGCTTGACCTCCACAAGGGCTCATGTTCCTGAGAGTTTTCCTGCTTTTCCTTTCTCCTTTGCTATCCCACCTGGAAGAATGGAATTATCTCTCGTGCAACCCAGATTTTGGTTTTATTTCCCTGCCACCACGTCTTGGCTGAGGAAGCAACACTATTTCTTTGGGAAAGCCTGGGATTGGATGTATTTTGGATCCATAGGGATGTCTCCTACAGCTTTTCTCCCAGTCTGATTTTTCTTGTGACTCAGGACACGAGTCCTGCAGATAAATCAGGAATTTAGCAGGAATGGCTGCATGGGATCCATCCAAAGACATTCTTTAGACCTCTGGGAATGAGTTTTTCCTCCCAGCACAGCAAAATTTCTTGGGAATTGCTGCTGTGGCTGCTCTGCCTCGTGTCCTTCCCCCTCCCCATGAAATAAACAGCAAGAATAAATAAAATAAAATAAAATAAAAAAGAAATCAAATTATTAGCTAGAATAAAATAAATAATTCAATAAAATAAAGAAAATTAAATAAATTAAATAATTAAATAAATTAAATTAAAGAATTAAATTACAAATTTAAACTCCCAATTCTTGTTAAAATGGCCACAGGGAAAAGGGTGGGAGAGGGGGAGGAGCTGCTTTGATATTTTTGGGAATCTCCCAAATAGGATTTAGGTAAAGTCATGAGAAACTTGGTAATATTTTCTCTGATTTTTTTTTCCCACAGGGATGAAAAAAAGGATGGAGTGAATCCACCTCTGGATCTATTCATGTTGGATCCATCCAACCCCAATCCGAAGAAATAAATATTATTTATTTATAATGCTGGGAATAAATCAATGCTCTCCCAAAATCCACCCTCTCCCAGCTGTTCCTTCAGGCATTCCTTACATCCTTTCCAGGTTCTCCAGGATCTCCTTTCATTCCTTGCTCTCCAGGTCGTCCTGGGAGTCCAGGAGGACCCTGCAAGAAAAGATTGAGAGAAAAAAAAAATAAAATCACAAACAGAGCCCCAGCAGCAGCTCAGAAAAGGAAAATAGCAAGGAAAATATTATTTTTCCCACAGGAAAGGAATATTTGGAAGTGGATTATTTCCAAGTGAGAACTCCCATTGGGATGGAGAAGGGAAACAGAGCAGCCCCACCACTCTTCAGGGCAAGAAATGATAATAATAGTGAGAAAAATGGAATTATTACCCTGATTCCTCTCACTCCTGGCTCTCCAGGGATTCCAGCTTCTCCCTAAAAGAGAGGAGCAGCTTTCCAAATGTTTTTTTCCATCAAGTGATAGGAATTTTATTGCATTTAAACCTTAAATAGGAAATGGTTTAAAGGGAAAGAACCAAGTCCATCAAACATTCCAGGGGCTCTAAGGGAGGTTAAATCTCTTTAGGCCTGCTCAATGCTTGGAAAACTGGGATAGAGGCAGTTTTAGGATATCTGGGATATCTTAAATTAGGGATGGTGTTTTACAGCAGTCCCAAAAATGAGGAAAAAGGGGCACAAGGTGACTGGAATATTTAATATTCAGGGGTAAGATGAGGTGATTGCCACCAAATCCCATTGTTCTGAGCTCCAGGAATGTTTGGATAGTGATGGGAATATTGGAGTGTCCAGGAGTTGGACTGGATGAACCTGGTGGGTTCCTTTCCAACTTGGGATATTCTGGGGTTCCATTCACAGCATTCTGTTTTCAGCATTTCCCAGGAAAAAAAAAAAACAAACAAAAAAACCCCCAAACAATTTAGTTCTTTTTTGGCTTTTCTCTTCCAGCCTTTCAGGATGTGAAATCCAAGATAAAAGAAAGGTGAAGAGGATTCTCCACAGTCTCATTTAAGGACAAATGAACAGAAATGAAATGAGCATGGATCAACTTCAGGACAAATCCAGGGGTTTAATTTTCCAGCTGCTGTTGTCTTGGCCCCTCAGAAATCATCTTGGTCCCAGAGGAGCCTTTCCTCCTTGGTTCTCCCTACAAAACTTGGGGTTTCCCCAAATTTTCACCATCATTTCCTACTCAAATCCAGAGCTGTTGTTCTGGAATCACAACTCCGAAATCAGGGCTGTTGGAATGCAGCTGCTTCCATTTTTTCCCCCCAAGATTTCCCTGGGTGATCCTATTCCCAGGGATGTCCAGGGATCAACCCAACCCTTGGAGCTGCAGAAAGCTCTTCACTGACTGTGGGCAGGAGAGGTTTTCCAGGAGCAAAGTTGGGAATTTGTGGGAGGTTGGGAGGAAACAGAGCCAGGACAGGTGACCCAAAGTGACCACAGGAATATTCCAAACTGACCTCAGGAATATTCCAAACTGACCACAGGAATATTCCAGATCATGTGACATCAAGCTCAATGTATAAAAATCCACTTTTCCTGGATTTTTTAGCCAGTCAGGATGTTTTTGTGAGGAGGACATCTTGTTTTTGTGAGAGGCCATCTTGTTTTTCTGAGGCCCCATCTTGTTTTTCTGAGGGCTGATCTTGTTTTGTGAGGACCCACCTTGTTTTTGCAAGGGGCCATCTTGTTTTTGTGAGGGCCCATCTTGTTTTCATGAGGGCCCACCTTGTTTTTTTGAGGGGCCACCTTGTTTTTGTGAGGGGCCATCTTCTTTTGTGAGGAGCCATCTTCTTTTGTGACAGGCCATCTTGTTTTTGTGAGGGCCCACCTCATTTGATCGCAAGAGGGAACTCTTAATATCCTATTCCATTTCCAGGGATAAACCCAGCCCTCAGAACTGAGGAAAGCTCTTCACTGGAGTCAGGAGAAATTCCTAGACGCCTGTTCTGATGTTTTTGTGAGGGTCCACCTTGTTTTTGTGAGGCGCCGTCTTCTTTTGTGAGGGGCCATCTTGCGCAAGGGGCCATCTTGTTTTTGTGAGGGCCCACCTTGTTTGGCCATAAGAGGGACTGGGCTCCATGATTTTTATGGATCCCTTTCATGTTGAGATCATCTGAGGTTCAGAACCAGAAGTGAGTCCCTCAGGGCTGGTGTGGCTGCACCTTGTGCTAAATCCACATCAAGCAGTGACAAAAATCCTGATCAAAGAATCCCAGAATCATTTGGGTTGGAAGGGACCTTAAAGCCCACCCAGTGCCACCCCTGGCCATGGGCAGGGACACCTCCCACTGTCCCAGGTTGTTCCAAGCCCCATCCAGCCTGGCCATGGACACTGCCAGGGATCCAGGGGCATCCACAGCTTCTCTGGGCACTGGAAGGAAGCAAACTGTCCCTTGTTTGTCATTGAAGGGCAGAACTGGGGTTATTTTGTTGGTCCTGAGGGATCAGCAGCTCCATCCCCCTGGATCCTGCCTTTACTCACATCTTTTCCTCTCAGCCCGGCCTCTCCTGGTTTTCCAGGGAATCCTGGTTCACCTCTCTCCCCCTAAAGGAAACGAGACTTGTCACATTTTCTATCCTGCCTTTCACAGCCCTCCCACTTCAGGCAGTGAGGGACAGATTCCAGCAGCAGCACATCCATAGTCATGGAGTTACTTCCACAATCCTGGAGGAAGTTTGGACTCAGAGCACTTACTCTGTGCTAGGAAGGGCTGGGATTTTAGGATTTGTATTATTACTATTTTATTTTGATTTATTTAATCATACATATTTAAAGAATTTCAGTTCATTTAATTATAGTATTATTATTTTTGTAGAATTATTGGGCTGGAAAGCATCCAGCTAAAACCTCATCAGTCCAGACTCCACAGCCATCCCTGGAATTCACACAGGACAGAATCTGTTGAGGTTCTCCACCTCCAGGAGCAGCTCAGATTAGCAGAGACTCAAGATGGATCCTGTCTTGGACACAGGATCAGTTCCCATTCCACATTTTAATTTTTATTCCCATTTAAATCAGCTGAGCTCTCATGGATGGGTCCTCATCTGCTCTGTTTGATGTTTGTCCCACAAGATCGTGGATTTGATCCCATTTTCTTAAGAGCTGGATTGGATGATCCTTGTGGGTCCCTCCCAACTCAGAATATTCCATGAAATCTGAGAAATTTGTGACACCATCTCTCCACGCCTTCTCCCAACCCCGAACACCTTTCCTTGCCTCCACTTTGCAATCTCCTTAAAACATCTTGTTAACAACTCCTGGCATGGCTGCATCCTATTTATCTCTTGTGACATCCCATTTTTCCAGGCCCTGGAAGCTGATCTGGCCTAAATATTCCATTCACTGATCTCTGGAACAATTCCCAAATCCAAACCTTCCTCCAGCCAAGTCTAGGGAATGTTTGAGGAATGCCCACAGCGAGGCACTCACTGAACAAATGCCACAGGGGAGATCTTTTCCAGAAATTTCTTCACTGGCTTTGAACTTTTCCTGGAAAAAATCCTGCAGGTGAGGATTAGCAGGAATTTTTTAAGGCCTGATCAAAGATGTTGGAAGGACTTGGTTGCACCCCCTGCCATGGACAGGGACACCTTCCACTGTCCCAGGGTGCTCCAAGCCCTGTCCAACCTGGCTTTGAACACTTCTGGGGATGGGGCATCCATAATTATTCTGGGAATTCTGTGTCAGGGCCTCCCCACCCTCACAGGGAACAAAGTTTTCCATGGACTCACCTTCTGACCTGGCTTGCCAGACAGCCCCACGTTTCCCTGCAGAAACACAGAAGGAATGACACATGTAAGATAATTCCAGGTGTCAGCAGCTAAAAATCAAAGAAGGGGAAAACAGGGAATGTCCCACGAGGGGCTGTGCCAAGTGCACCCAGTCCAGAGGTGTCTCCTGTCTCCCCCACTTTGAAACCATCAATATTTTGAGCTTTCCACCCCTCTTCCAAAGACACTCATCCATAATATTGGGATTTGCCAGGTTTTGCTGGATTAAAATGAACAGGACTGTGATGTCCCTGGAGAATGGAACAGCAAGGGTTAACCCAACCCTTCCTGGACATCAGTGGAGTCATATGGGAGCCACCAAGACCTTCCTAGACATAAAAATCAGGAAGATGAAGATCAAGGTGACTTTCATGAGAGGAAATAATTGGACACGGGATGTTTTTGGATTCTGTTCACCAAGATCAGATTCTGTCCACAGGGTCACCAGCTGAGCATTGATTCCATGTTTTCCTCCAGTCATGAGGAATTCTCCATATTTTGGGGTGTCCCACTTTTGCACCTGACCCGAGCTCATGGCCCTGTCACCTCAGACCTTCACAGGGTCACCAGCCTGGTTCCTTGTCACCTCCCCAAGTGTTCATCAGGGCTGAAGGCCAACAAATCCATGGAGGTGACAGAGAGAGGTTGTCCCTAAACCTCCTGGTTTGTCCCCTGAGCCCTTCCCATTCCACACCCGCCCCACTGTCCCACTCACCCTGTCACCGATGTCTCCCTTTAGCCCAGGCTGGCCAGGAATTCCAAATCCCGGACTTCCCTGAAAAAAACAAAGGGATACAGGGTTTTGCCTGTATTTCAGGAGAAATCTCCACAGAGCAGGAAAAGCCAGAGCAGGTCCAAGGTATTTCCATCTCCCATGGACAACCAGGGAGCTGAGCATTTACTCCCTCCCTGATTTCCTTTCCAGGAGCTTTGGATTTCCATTTCACATGGAAGTTTCCCCCTGGATTCCTGGATGGATGACTTGGGGAGGAATTCCATCTCCCTCAGAGTTTCCTTGATGACCACAAACAAATTAAATCCTTTTATTCCTAAAGGAAGCTGCAAGGTCATCACCTTCTCCCCTTTTTCTCCTGGCATTCCTTTGTCTCCTCGTGGTCCAGCTGGTCCAGGATCTCCCTGGGAATAAAAGACACACCTGAAACCAAGAATATCCTGCAGGAATCCAAGCCCTGTTCCCATGACTCCTTAGGGTTGCATTTTGCACTTTTAGTGCACCCTGAAAAAAATTCCTTTGCCATATCCACCCATCCATCCATCCTGGATTTATAAGGAATTTTCTTCCATGGAACCTGTTCTTCTGCCATCCAAAATTCATCACAGTTGTTGCCACACTACAAAGCACCATAAACACATTTTTACTGGTTTAAACTGAATAAAATGAACACCTGTGATTTCTCTGCAGGTTGGAGGTGAAGTATCAGGAATATTAAAAAAAAATTTGGATATTCCAGGCCACATTCCATCACAAGGCCACAGCAAAATTCCTAGGACACTACTTAAGCTCAGCCTAAAAGTAAAAAGGGATTTTTGCCAGCCAAGGTTAAGCAGTCTGGGACCAATAAAATGAGGTGATTCCAACATCCAATCCCAGCAAAAAAGTCAAAGTTGATTGTGCCTATGGAATGAGGGAGGTCTGAAGCACTGTAGGGAATTTCCATGGAAAAGCCACAGGGAATCAGTCCTGCAGTAAATCCCTCTCATAGAGAGACGGTTCTTGGCAAGATGGCAACGAGAAAACAAGAAAAAAAAAAGTAAAAAAATTCCATTTAAAATATTCCAGGCCATGTTCCACCTCAAAGCCATTGAGAAAGTGACTGGAATTCCCTAAAACAGCTGGAAAATGTGGACAGCACAGGGAACAGCTCTGTCCCAGAGAGCCCCTTGGTTTGGGAAATTCAATTTTCTCTCTGCGAGGCCAAACTCTGCATCAGGGGCCAAAAGATGTGGGAATTCTCCATCCATGGGAATTCTCCATCCATGGGAATTCTCAGCACAGGAGACCTGACCCAGTTTTGGAGTGGGCTCTGTTTTGAGCAGGAGGTGGGATTGGATTCCTCCAGGAATCCTTCCAGCCTCTTCTATCCCTGATTTTTGCCTCCCTTGGCTGGAAGCATCTCCTGGGATTGGGCTGGATCTGCACTTGAGTGACGTCTCCCTTCTGAAAACCCAAATATTCCCCTGGAATAAGGCCAGAATGGGAATACCAGGTACAAAATGGGAATAAAAGCAAGATAAATATCCCTTTTTCTCAGGACAAGCTCTTCTCTCCCGTCAATCACAAGGGAGACGGAATTCAGAAAACATGGGACAACCTCCCTCTTTTCAAGCAATGCTAATTAATTAAATAATTCATTAACAGACTTACCCTGACACCTTTCTTGCCTGGAGGTCCCAAAACCTGAGGAGAAGAAGAAATCACAGAAATTCTCTGTTATTTGATGGGAGAAAAAAAAAAAAAATCCTAAAAATCTCCTTTTCTTGGTACCTTTTCCAAAGCAAGGAATGCTATGGGATAAGAATTGTTATGGGATAAAAGTTATTTTGGGATAAGAAATCTTATGGCACACAGAGGTGACCACCACCGAGGTTTCTCCTTAAAGCTGGAATTTGGAGGGACATGGAGAGCTGTGGGTGTCCAGCAGGGCTCATCCCTAAGGATGAGGAGCTGGAGCACACGGATTCAGTGGGGGGAATTTTTATCCTTATGTTTCCTGGACAGCAGTGAAGCTCCTTTGACGGAATAATGGGAATACTGGGAATACCAGAAGTGGAGCAAGGGAGAAGAGGACAAAGTTGGCTGCAGGGTCAGGGAAAAGGTCTGGCTGTTCTTCCCACAGTTCTGTGGGACACAACTCCTGGATTCCTGGCATTTTTGGGATTGGAGCTGCACAGCTGAAGGACAGGAAGGGCTTGAAACCATTCCAAGTTACCTCCAAGGCTGGAGCACCTGGAAATCCTGGATTTCCCTGCAAGGCAAGAGGAAGGAATGGTGGCCAATGGAATGAAGAATGTGAGGCAGGGAAAACTTTTTGCTCATCCCTTTTTCCACCTTAAAAGTGCCCAAAAATCATCTCAGGAGCACAAGAGCCAAGGAGAGGAGAGAACTGAGCTCAAGGATATCCCTGCTGGATCCCACAGGGAACAAGCTGGGAAAAATCAGGATGATTGCACTGGTTAAACGTTCTCTTACTGCTTCACTCACTTGGTCTCCCTTCTGCCCTGGAGGTCCTGGAATTCCCTGGAAGAAATCAGAAGGGAATTTCCACCAGAATGAAAACAGATCCAGCAGTTTTGGTTCCTGCTGCCATCCAGAGGGAGGGAGGGAGGGAAGGATGGAGCTCTTCAACCCAATTTTCCATTAATCTCAGGACAGCTCTTCCAGTCTGGCACTCTGGAGTCTCCCTGGCCACAAAAGTGCTGCTTATTATTTAAAATATCCCACCTTGCTGCCATTCCAGGTCTCTCCTGGGCAGTAAGGAATTCCAGAGTCCAGGATCTGGAAAGTAATTCCCTTTCTTTGCTTTTGAGGGAAGGCTCCAGGTCAGGCTGGCCTGGTTGAAGATGTTCCAGCTCAGTCCAGAGAGTTTGGACCACATGGCCTTGGAAGGTCACCTCCAACCCAAACCATTCCATGACCAAATGATTCCCACAGGAATCATTATGATGCTGGTTTGGGGCAGAAAATTCCCTTGGAACCTGAATTCCAGGCCTGGGAACTCAGGTTCAGGATTTCAGCACCCACCTTTGGTCCTGGTGCTCCTGGAGGTCCCATCATTCCCTGAAAACAACAGAGGAAACAGTGAAAATCCTGATTTTAAACTCCAAATCTTCCCTTCTCTCACCCTTTCCATGTGGAACCACGGGATCCCAAGGAAAACCTAAATATTGGAGGAGACTTTGGAGACACTGAGCACTCCGAGAGGATTTTAATGCAAATCTCATTGCAAGATTCCCAACCCACCTGCTCTCCTTCTTCCCCCTTCATGCCAGCAGTGCCAGGAATGCCAATTCCTGCCATCCCCTGCAAGGAAAGCACAGAATCCTCAGGAATGCTGATCCCAGAGCACCCATCCTTCCCAGATTTCTGCTCTGGAATCTTTCTCAGCAAAACAGGAGGGGAGAAATTTCCTCTGGAAATGTTTGGCTTTGAGCAGAGCCAATGAATTCCAGGAATGTTGGGACATCCCAAAATGCTTTCCCACAGGTCTACGCTGCTATTCCTCTCATTTTCCCCCTGGGCTGAGGCATCCAGGAAATATCCAACCTTTTCTCCCCGTGGTCCAGGCAGTCCAGGAACCCCATGGAGCCCCACAGGGCCTGGCAAACCAGGTTTTCCCTGGAAAGGAAGGAATATCATCAAACCTTTTTTTTCCTCCAAACTGGAAAGGTTTATTTTTAATTCTGCAGGGAAATATTTTTCCTGATCTGCCCACCTGAGCAGTTCCTTTAAAACTGAGGAATTACAAAGCTGTCTGTGTATTCCCAAATTTCCTTTCCCCTCACAAATAAATTATGAATCCCTGGCTTTACATGGGAAGGGGAAGGAATGGAAGACAGAGGCTGGGAGCCCACGTTGGTCTGGAATGCTGAATCCAGATCCATGGAAAGGGCTGATTTATGGGATATGGCTCTCCAACATGGCCAAACCAACCAAAAAACAGATCCAGGAAGGATGGAAAAAACAGCACATGGATGTTATCCTTCAGATCAAGCCATTGGTAACACCGAGAATTCCCAAACCAATCCTGGTGTCTTTTATTCCCAGGAATCTTTCATGGATGTTTTTCCTTCTCGTATCTCCCCTTGAACTCCAACTTCCCACCCCCCAAAACCTCCCTGTGGGATGATTTCTGGGAAGAAGTGCCCCTTCCATTGTTTTGGATCTGCTGCCAGATGGGGCCATTTGCTGTCCCACATTCTTGATCCACATTTTTCCCTCCTCTGGATCTGCCCCAGTTTTCCCAACTTCCTGGGACCACTCACCGGCTCTCCCGTGTCTCCTCTGTCCCCTTTGAGGCCACTCCTCCCACGGGGACCCTGCATGAAGCACAGGAAAGTCTCGCTCCACCATCCCTTCACAGATCTCCACGGAATTTTGGGAAGTTTGGAAGCCAGAACTTCCTGGGCAGCTTGGAAATAATTACAGAGAAAAGGCTTTTCATCCCAAAGGGAAAGCTGACCTCAGGTACTCACCCTGATTCCTGAATCCCCTGGTTCACCCTGAAACACAAAGGACAAGGAGAATTCCCATGGGATGGCCATTTAGGGGTTCCTCACCAAACTTCGTCCCAGCAAAAAATCCTGCAGCCTGACAACCCAGGAGAGCAAAATTCCCACTCCCACTGGAAGGCAGAGCTTTGGGAGAGGTCTCCAGACATTTCCACCTGCAATATTTGGTGTTGGGTCTCCTGTTCCTGTGGCACATCCCAGAGCTGTGCTGCAGACTCACCTTGATGGAGATTCCTGGTGGCCCTGGAGAACCTGGAGGTCCTGGAACCCCAGGAACCCCCGGCTGCCCCTTCTGTCCCTGCAACAAGGAAAAGTGGGAGAGGGAGGGATTTGGGATCTCTCCCAGCCCTTGGGAAACTGAAGGCTCCCACACACCTGGGGTTTGATACTCACAGGGGGACCAGGCTGCCCATTCTGGCCAGGAATCACCTCCACTCCTCCCAGGACATAGCCTGGCTCTCCCTGTGGATAAAGACACCTTGGGAGATCCAGGACCAGGCAGGAAATTGGGAATTTAGGGGCAATTCCATCAACCCAAAGCACTTGGTACCCAAAACCACATGGCTGTGACCTGAGTTTTGCTTGCTGGCATGGAAAAAAAATTAATCCCAAGGAAAAAATGGAAGTTGGCTTTCAGCAGGATCCATTCCTGATCTTCATCCACACAGAGAGCTCAGGGGGATGCAAGGAAAGAGAAGGAAAGGGAGAAGGGCAGGAAGCTCCTCCTGGGATCTGCCCACATGAAATATTGAAATGTTTTAATGTCCTAAATGGATTAAACCAAGTTTGTTAATAATGGAAACTCAGAAAAGGAGAATGACCCCACCTTCTCCTGCAATTAATTAACTAATTAATTGTGCCCAGAACCTGGGATTAGGATTGAACACTTTTCTCCATAAAGACATCAAATTCCTGAGGGAAACTCCCCAAGATGAAATCTGGCAGTGTAGGATTAGGCAGACACAGCTTAAAAATTCCCATTCGCCAAAGATCCCGGTGAAAATGCTTGGAAAAGTGAGGTCACAACAATGAAATTAATTTTTCCCAGGGAAATCCAGGAATTGAACTCACTCTGTCTCCTTTTGGCCCCGCTGGTCCTGGATAGCCTGGAGATCCCTGGAATTAAAAACAAATTCTGCAGGATTATGCAGGTAAACACCCCCAAGACCATGGATGCTGATCCCTGGAAGTGTCCAAGGCCAGGTTGGATGGGGCTTGGAGCAGCCTGGGATAGTGGGAGGTGTTCCTGCCCATGGAATGGGATGAGTTTAAAGTCCCTTCCAGCCCAAACCAATCCAGGATTCCAAACACTCACCATGTCACCTTGGCTGCCAGGGAGCCCCTGCAAAACAGGACAGAGGGATACTGGGCACTTTTCTCTGGAATGGCCTTTTGGAAAAATTTGTTCAAACCAATCCATACCATGATTCCAGGGGGACCTGGAGGACCCGGCCGGCCTGGCTTGCCCGGCAGCCCAGGAATGCCATCCTTCCCAGGGAGACCCTAAAAACATGGAAAATAACAGCCTGGGGAGGAGGACCTCAGACCTGCAAACCCAACCAGCTTCATGCAGCATTGTTACACTTGAGAGCATTTCCAAATCCCAAAGCAATTCCCTTTTCCCGGATTTTCAAAGCCAGCATGGAGCAGGAAGAGGAAAACACCAACAGAAAAGATCTGAGGGTGATTCTTTGCTCAAATTCTTCCTTGGTCATAATTTGGTTGTATTTACTGCCAGAGGGAAGGGATGGATGGGATACTCGGAAAGAATTCCTGGCTGGGAGGGTGGGGAGGGGCTGGGCTGGAATTCCCAGAGAAGCTGTGGCTGCTCCTGGATCCCTGGAATTGCCCACAGCTGGGCTGGACAGGGCTTGGAGCAACCTGGGATGGTGGAAGGTGTTGAGGCTGCAACTGGATGATCTTTCAAGTCCCTCCCAAACCAAACCATTCCATGATTCCATGATACTAATTATCCAAGTGGATCATGCTGTGGGGACATTCCCTAAAGAGTTGGACTCGATAATCCATGTGGGTCCCTTCCAACTGGGAATATTCAGTGACTCACCCGCTCCCCTTTCTCTCCCTTCATAGTGAAGCTGTGGAGGTCATAACCCCTGTGAGCTGCTGAGCCCCTGGAGCTCTTCAATGGAAAGGAGAGAAAAAAAAAAAATTATCAGGGAATTAATATCCACAAAAGGATGGCAAATAAACCGGAGTGACCAGGAAACACAGACTAAAATATTCCTTGGCTTAGGTAAAAAAAGGGAAAAGCTAAGTTGACCATCCAGGAGAACTCTCAGACTTTTAAAGTCTATTCCTATGAATTTATAATATGAATTTTTAATATATGCAAATGTTCTGCAGTGGTTTCATCCACCAAAATATTCCCAGCTCTATCCTGGCTTCCCCAGAACTACTCCCTGGATTTTAAAGGTTTTGATCTTTAGGGGCTGGACAGTGAGGTCAGGATGGGACATGGTGTCCTAAATCCACTCTGGTTCTGCTTTGAATCTTCCCTCAGGGAAGAAGATTTTCCTTGTGCCTGACCCACTCCAAGCTGGATTTACTCCCAGGGCTAGGAACTCACCTTTCCCAGTGGGATTTGGGTTCCTGGAAGCTGAGGATCAGAACAAATGGCTTCTAGCAGTTCTTGGAGGATTTGGGGGAAGTCATCGAAGGTGCGGACGTAGAAAATGTTCTGGGGGTTCTGCTGCAGCAAGATCCTGTGGAGCTCCATGGGATCAGCTCCTGACACTCCCACAGCAATGACATGGAGGCCTGGAATGACATGGATTCCACCACTCCTAATTCTTGGGATCGGAGTTTCCAAACCCCTACCTGGTAAAAACCTCTGGGTCCGGAAGAACCTACAGAGAAATCACCTGGAGCTAGGTGTGAGTTCAGCAAACCAAGACAAACTGGGAAAAGAAAGGATAAAGGAGGGAAGGAACCAACAGTGCCCTCAAAGTGATTCCTCATACAGGGCACCGCCCTCAAATCCCTGAAAATCCATGGAGAAGCAAGGGAAATCCAACTGGGCAATATCAACCCCCTGGAAATTCATGGAGAACCATGGAAACAAAATGGGGAAACATCAAACCTTTGGAAATTCATGGAGAACCACAGAAAACACAATGGGGCAGCCTCAAACCTTTGGAAATTGATGGAGAGCCATGGAAACAGAATGGGCAAAATCAAACACCTGGAAATTCGCGGGAGAACCTAGGGAAACCAAACTGGGTTTCAATCCCCCAGAAATTCATAGAGAACTGAGGAAAACATCACAGGGTAACTCAAACCTCTGGAAATTCATGGAGAACCAAGGGAAACATAATGAGGCAACCTCAACCCCTTGGAAATTCCTGGAGAACCAAGGAAAACACAATGGGGTAACCTCAACCCCCAGAAATTCACAGAGAACTGAGGGAAATACAATGGGGCAACATCAAACCTTTGGAAATTCATGGAGAACCAAATAAAACACAATGGGGCAACCTCAAACCTTTGGAAATTCATGGCGAACCATGGAAACAAAATGGGGCAACATCAACCTCCTGGAAATTCATGGAGAAGAAAGGGAAATCCAACTGGGCAACCTTGACCCCCTGGAAATTCATGGAAAACCATGGAAACAAAACAGGGCAACCTCAAA
>CM031879.1:121978-140487 GCA_018697195.1 Certhia americana
CTGGAAATTCATGGAAAACCATGGAAACAAAACAGGGCAACCTCAAACCTCTGGAAATTCATGGAGAACTGAGGGAAACACAACTGGGAACTCTTACCCAAGGCATGGGCTGCTCTGGCTGGGGGCAGAACATCATCCTGGGATTGTCCATCGGTCACAAGCACCAGGATGTGAGGAAAACCTGGCCTCATCCCTCTGGAGGGCTGGAATAATTCCTTTAGCACATAGGATATGGCACGGCCTGAGCAGACAGGGAGAGACAGGGTGGGAGTCTGGATTAATTCCACAGGTTTGGACTCTGGATCTCCTTCCATGGGTGGAGAATGGAGGGAATTCCTCAGAAATGGAAAGCCCTGGGAATGGGAAAATGTCTTTGGAAGGATTGCAGCAATCAGGAAATCAGCTTGGCTGGAATAGTTCTGGTGATATCAGCAGACAGTTTTGGAATAGGGAAACTGAAATGTTCAGAAAATTGAAGCACTTTTCTTACACTTCTGGGTAAAAAAATCCACGGAATTCCCATTTCCAAATGTCTTTGGAAAGACCAAGAGAGTTTCACAAAGAAATCTCCCACAGATTGAAATGGCCAAAAAGCTCCAAAACACTATGGAAAGATTCCTACATGGAGTAAAACGTCTTTATTGACACAAACTCCCTAAAAAGAAGGATCAGAGGCAAGGTTTGCCAGGAATTTCCAGCCTGACCAATTCCATGCCTTTTTTCCCTAAGCAATCCCAAGCAAATTCCTGTATTTTGACCATCCCTGGTTTTTTTGTGCTCTTGTCCAGTACTACAGAGGCAGGATGAGGGATTTGGGTGCCTCAAAGCTTTTCTGACGAGAAGAATTCACTGAAAAATCACAGAACTATAGAATATTCCAACTTGGAAAGGACCGAAAAGGATCTTTGAGTCCAATTCCTGAATGATCCATAGGGGGATCAAATCATGGAGTTACTGGCATCAGGTTCAAACCAACTGGGCTAAATGATTAAATTAAAATTAACCATCTTTAATTTACCACTCCTGCTTAAATTCCTCCAGACAGCCAGGTATTCCCAGTGTCCAGCTGGGAATGAGCACATGGAAAAGTGTCGTCTGTCTCTGAGCTTTTAAAATGAGACAAAATATCTGGATTTCTGGGATGCAAGAATCCTCATGTTTATGGTGTAAAAACCTCCCTCAAGTGCAGGCAAAATCACAAAATAATGAGAAAAACCCAGGGGAAAAACCAGGACATGGTTAAAGCACCAAGTGGTTGGAAAAACCACTCCCGAAAATTAAATTTAATCCACTCTCAAATTTAAAACAACTTCCAGCACAACGTTCCCACCAAGGAAATGGCTCCAAACCACTCAGAGAAATGTTTTCCTTGGCTTCCAGGTTCTGTCCTGAGCCAGAAGGATCATCCCAGGTGTCCAAGTCCTCTCCCAGACCTGTTTTGGTGTTGCCTCCGGTGTAGCTGAGCCCTTTGATGGCTCCGAGGGCTCCGTTGCGGGTGCGGTGTTGGCTGAAGTGAAAAGCTGCCCTGGGCTCCTCGTTGTACTGAGCAACAGCAACCTGCCAAAAACAGGGAATTAAAATCCCCAAATCCACAGGAAATGGGACAGAGTGCCTCCACTCAGAGCGTGGTGCACCAGGAATGGGAAGAGGTTGAATTCTCTGGGAAAAGGGATTCAGATCCTCACCTAAATCAATTTTTTAAAAAATGTTCTCAGAGTTATTTGTTGACCCAGGGTAACTTCATCATTCACCTAAAACCTCCAGGCAGAGTCCAAGAAATTCCCATTTCCTGCTCAACTTAAACCGAGCTCCATAACTCTCCCTTCCTAATTTAAATATGACGTTAATTAAATAAATGACCCCAAATAAATGAGGGACTGAGTTTTCCCATTGGCTTTGCTGTCATTAAATCCTTCAGGCTTCATTTGCCCGGGAGGTGATTCCCATCCTGACCTGGGGCATTGGTGCTCTGTTGGAGGAGGGAGCTGCTGGGATATCCTGCATTTCCCACTTGGAGCCATACCTGGATTTCCCACCATCCCCACCCTGGATTTCTAAAAACTCCCCACTCCAGATTTCCAATCATTCCCACTCTGGTTTCCCAACCATTCCCACTCCAGATTTTCCAACCTTCTCCCTCTGGATTTCCCACCATTCCCACCCTGGATTTCTAAAAATTCCCCACTCCAGATTTCCAATCATTCCCACTCTGGTTTCCCAAGCATTCCCACTCCAGATTTCCAACCATTCCCACTCCAGATTTTCCAGCCTTCTCCTCTGAATTCCCAACCATTCCCACCCTGGATTTCCCACCATTCCCACCCTGGATTTCTAAAAATTACCCATTCCAGATTTCCAACCATCCCCACTCTGGATTCCCACCCATCCCCACTCTGGATTTCCCACCATTTCCACTCTGGATTCCCACCCATTCCCACTCTGGATTTCCAATCATTCCCACTTCAGATGGGGGTCAGAAATGGGATCCCAGAGGGGAATATGCACCTGGCGGATCTCTGGGCTAACCTAGACAGCATTTCAGGTGTGGAATTTGCTTTATTCACGATGATTCAGTCTTGGAAAAATAACCAAGAAATGTAAATCTATCCCAGTGGGAAAGCTGACGTTGAGGAGATTTTAATTCCTGACTTTTTTGTTCCACACAGGTCTTTCCTTGGCCTTTCTGCTCCACAACTCCTGAGTGAGCAGACTCTGCTCCAGGCAGGGCTGAGCAGAAGGAAAATAATTTCAGGAAATGGAATAAGGAAATCTTGCCTGTGTCCCTTCAGGCCCAATCTTGGGGAAATAGGAAACAATCCGGAAGAGGAAATCCTTCACTTTATTGAAATTGCTCTGGCCGATACTCGAGGATTCATCCACCAGGAACCCAATGTCTGCCTTGAGCGTCCCGCAGACTGCAGAGGGAAGAGAGGAATTCCGTAAGCTGAGGGGTCCTAAAGCAGAATCCTGGGGGTTTTGTGTGTTCAGAGCAATGAAACAAACCCCAAACTTCTTCTGATGCCGATTTTTGGGCGAGCAGCAGCACCTTCACCCCTCAGGGTAGTGCTGAGGCCTTCACCGCGTTTATGGGGTTTGGGCCTTCCCTGACATTTTCCACTCTTGTTATTTAAGGAATTAAGACTGGATTTAGCTCCTGGGATCAGAGAAGATCTTGGCCTCTGGAAGTTTTGACTATTTCTACATCACCACCATCATCATCATCATCATCATCACCATCACCATTCCCACACTCACTTGGCCAAGGCAGGGTTGTCGGCGGTGCCGACACCATACTGGTCCATACTGGGAGCTCTGGGAGCTTTGTGCTGGTGGGCACTGGGAAAGGAGTGGTCCCCACACTTCTGGGAGATCCAGATGGAGATTTCCTCATCTCCAACGGTGCAGGAGCCACTGGAGAAGTTGGTGACTCCCTGGGAGCTCCTGCTGTAGGACCCAAACAGAACAGATAAATTTTAAACCTCTTTTATCCATGATGTCACTCTCCAGCAAAGAGAAAAAGGGTAGAAAACCCCAAAAATCAGCCTCAAGAGCAGTTTTCCCTGGAAAATCCAGGTCTCCATCCTTCATACCAGTTTGTCCAAGGAGCGTTGTCTCCGGTCCCTCCGAGTCTCCAAACACTGGTTTTATGGAAAATAAATACATTTCCTTGGAGCTCAGCCCTGTCACTCGATATGATTGGGAAGCTGCTGGTAACAATTCCTGGGAAAGAGCAGGAGCTGTGGAAAGCAGGAGAAACATGACTGGGAGCCAGAAAAACTCTGGTAAAAAAAACAAAACCCTGAGTACTTCCCATTTCTGTGGCATCACTGTTGGCAAACAGGAATTTGGGGATGAGATAATTCCTGGGATTTGGAGAAGAGGCAAAAGTAAATAATTGACAAAGTGCAAAAGCAGATGAAACAAGATTGATTTTGTGCATTAAAAAGGAAAAAAACATGGAATTTATGCAAAAATGTAGGGAATCTGGTGCAAGTGGTGCTCAAGGCTGAGAGACCAACTTTTATCCAGCAGTTTTTATGGATAGAAATAAGATTCTCTTTTTGGGAATGAATGGAAAGTTTGATAAAAAATAAAATCAGACTTGACTGAGAAATTCGGTTGCACACAATTCAAAGTTTTGATTTAAAATAATGATAGGGAAAAAAAAGTCATAATAACGATTGACATTTCCTAAGTGCTTTACTTTAGAAATAATAAATGATGAATTTGACACTGTTCAAAGTGGAATTTGTACCTTTTTTATTCTGAAATGACATTTTACTTTTAAAAAATCACCCGAAAAGCTCAGTTTGTATGGCAAGAAATAAAATCAGTGCAAATAATCTGCTCCACTGCCATCAGCTCATAGAATTAAGGTGGGAAAAGATCTCCAAAAATCAAATCCAGTTTGTTGTTCTCAATTCTCCACAAAAACTTTTGGAAGGAAGGTTTTTCCTCTTTTAAATAAAACAGTAAAATCCCTCTTGAAATTTGGCTTAAACTCTTTTGCTTTCGTCTTTTTGGGAAGTCAAGTTAAAATAGCCATAACTGGTTTATTTCATCTGATGCACAGGTGGAATAATCCCAAGTGGAATAGAAAGGGATCCAATTTTTTTTATGGGACAGACTGGATGGAATCAGCAGGGAAAAGGGCTTAAATGAGCTTAAAAAGGAGCAAAGAAAATTTTTTTCCATTTAGGAAAAAAATCAAGTTTTGTGGAGGAAAAAATTCATCAAGACTAAAAATAAGGACCAAATTCTTAATTGCTTTTATACACCAATGTTGTCAGCCAGGATAATTAACCAGGAAAATTTGGAATTATTCATTCAGGAGCATAAATTTTATCCTATGGGGAAGTGGGGTCAGGATTCATCTGCTGGTGATGGGAAATCAATAATTATAAAGCCAATCCAGGAGGATCAATGGAGGGAGGACACAGGGGGATTGTCACATATGGGATTATCCATTCCCAATTCCCACACAACTCTGAAATCACCCCAGAGATCCAAAGGTTTCATTCCAAAATCACTTTTCCAAAACATTTATCCCCCAAAAATTGCTGCTGTCATGGGACACTTCATCCTGAGTGACACAACCTGCAGGTAGGGAGCTGCCAATCCTGAAATATCCTTGGAATTAAAAAAAAAAAAAAAAAAAAAAAAAAATTTAAAGCTCCTGGTAGCTCCAAAAACACTGCAGGGAGCACAGGGAATTCTCTTGGATTTGGTTTCTTTATTGATTTTAGACAGGAACTGATCCTGGAAAAAGTTTGTGGTTGAAGCCATAGGGACTTCCAAATTCAAAGAGAATTTTAGTTCAGGAAAAATCCAGGATTCAAAGAGGATTTTAATCCAGAAAAAAATAAGGGCAAACCCTGAAAAGCCAAATAAATTGGGAAAAGGAACGGTGAGGAATGATTAAGGAATTTTTAAGAGCTCTTCACGGTAGAGCAGAGATTTTAAACAGATAAGAATGAGGTTTTATGGAGGACATAAATCCACCTTTTTTTGATGGATTGGATGGACATAAAGGGACACTGACAATGCCAGAATCCCTTTTTCCTGACCTATTCCCACCCCTCCTTTTTTTCTTCCCCCAAGGATTTTGCAATGGCCGAATGGGACATTTTGTGAGCCTCCTCCAGCTCCCATTTTTCCCTCTTTTTCGGCCAAATGGAGAAGCTGAGATGAAAGAACCCATGGAAACCCCTGCTAAACTGGATCCACGGGAGTTCAGGAGATGGATCAGGGTTTCCTTCCTGGATCCAACATTACCTGAGGACAATCCCCACGTCAGTAGATACAGGGATGCTCCAGGAACAGCATCCCAGGACAACAAAACGCTGGAATCCGTGGCCTCCTGCATAGTGAATTCCATCACTTTGGGCAAATCCACTGTTGGAAAAGCAAGGAGCAGAGCTTAGGGGCTGGAAAGAGCTTTGGGGACGTTTCTGTCTCCCAAATCCCATGATTCTGGTGAGAGGAAGGAGTTCTTCCAGCACTTCAGGTGTTTTCTAAGAAGCTGAATCCGACCAGGTTCTCACTTGGTGGGAATTGGTGGAAATTTTGCCAGATTTTCAGTCTGGACTCTAAACTGACTGATATTTGAGTTTTTGGGATGGGTAATGAAGTTCTTCCCATGATTTTTTTCCAGATGCTCCCTGAAATCCCAGTGTTGGCTCCACATCCCTGAGTTTCTCCTCTGTTTGATCTCCCAACCTGCCCATTTGGGCACAAATCACGAGGGATGTTGGCCTTTACCTGCTGGAAGTGGTCAAGATATTGCACAAAGAGGGAATTCCAAGAGAATGCACCACAAAGATGGGGATTATTGGCAGGGGAAGATGAGGAAATCCCAATATTTCTTGGCAATGAGAAGAAAGGACCAATGCCTGTTTTTTTGTGGGATATGAGAAGAAGAAAGGCCAAGGGATGGATGGGACTTGGAGCAACCTGATCCATGGAAGGTGTTGGAAAAAGATAATCTTCAAGGCCCCTTCCAACCCAAAACATTCTGGAATTCCAAGAAAAAGGTGTCCTTCAGCCAGAATTGCTCTTTTTCTTTCACTCCCCTATGGAGATGCTCTTATCCCAATCCATGAATCCCATACTCACAGGTTTGGGCCGTGAGGACCGTGGGGTTTCCCTCCTGTCCCTTTCCCACTGCAGACATGGAGATGGTGTAGGTGGTGTTGTCCTTCAGTTTGGGAATCGTGAAGGAAACGGCCTCTGCCGGGACCAGCCGGGAGGATTCCGAGTCACCTGAGAGGAGACATCCCAAAAACCCCGTGGTGTCCATGGATAGGGAAGTGTAACAGCAGTTCCACACACATCTGACAGGACCTGGCCAGGGAGGAGAGTTAGGAACTCAATTTGTCCACAGGGAAACTGAGGCACGGGCAGTGGAGAGTTACGGTCACAAATATGGAAAGGAATTAATTCTTGGAATTCCCAAACCCCAACTATATTTATATCCTTGGTTAGAGCCTAAAGTTTAGCTCAAGGCTCATTTAGAGGAGTTCAACCTTTCCCTGTCATTAAAATCCCCACCTACCCCCACCACCTATGGAAAAAGGAATTTCCTGAGCCAAACTCCCCATTTTTGTGGGTTCCTTGTGCTCCCTGACCAACGGATCAGGATTTTTACCATTGGATGGATCCCAGGAAATCTTGTAGTGACTTATCCCAGGAAGTTTTTTCCAAGCCAGCTCCAAAGTGTTTACACCAGTGTCAGTAACCCTCAGGTCCTGGATGGTCGGGATGGGGTTGGAATCTCCAGAAGGAGCTGGAAAAATGAACCAGGATAACATTTCATCTCAGTTCCAGAGCAGCACCATGGCTCCAAGCTGTGGTGGAAGAGAAAAATTTGGGCATTCATTCAATTTCTACTTCCCAAACATTATCCAGGATGCCAGGCTGAAATTTCTAATGGATCCATGGATTCCAAGTTGAGGAATCTTATCCACATCTTCTACCACCCACACCATACATAGAAGACACATAGAAGACACGAGAAGAACTCCAGGAGAGGATGGATCATCCAGATCCGTCTTTAGATTCCATGAAAAACTCATTGAGATGGACTCAGGTGAAAAAGACATGGAAAGGAGCCAGAACTCCATGTTGGAAAAGGCACAGTCCAAGGAATTCCCAAAACCTTAAGAGTGAAGGCTGGTGAGTGACACTGAGTGGTGCCTGTGGAGAGGCTCCTGCATTCCTGAGGTGGTTGTGGATAAATAACTCCGGGAATTGTCTTGGTAAATCCAGGATTGCCCAGTGTGCCAGAAGAACGCGTCCACTCCCTCCCATGGGAACAACCATGGATTGCTTGTGCCTCCACCATCCACAGGATATCCTGAGTTGGATCCACCAGGATCACGGAGCCCAACTCTTAAATGGATGAACACGAGCATTGAACCCAAAACTTTGATGTTTCATCACCAGGCTCTGACCGACTGAGCCACTCCCACGCCCGAGACCAATCCAAGCTTTGCATCCCAACTCCAGGAGGGGTTTTCCAGCGGGATTTACCTGTGTGGTGAGTCAGGATCACCTCTGGTCCCTCGGTCCTGCTGAACACAGCCCGGACACTGACCCTGTACAGGGTGTTGGGCACTAGGTGGTCAATCCGATGAGCCAACACTCTGCTGCCCAGGTACCGAGTCCTAGAAACCTGTTTTCCTGGAAAAACAGGGACATTCCAGAGCCTGGAGCTCACTTCCTTCCTCCAAAGGAAACCGCTGCAGTGTTGTCCCAGAGCTCTGGGGATTATCTCCATAAATAAAACCATGAAAGCAAAGAGGAGGAGCTGTCACCAACTCCCATTTCCCAAAACCAAGTTTCCCAGCTGTAGGATCTCTTCCCCACCCCCAGGAGCGGGTCAGGAATTTGGGAAGGTGCCTGGAATGTCCTTTCCCTGCTCACCTTTTCCTGCTCCCACAGGGCTCCAGGTGAGTTTGAATTTGGTGGCAGCAGCTGTGGCACTCCAGGCCAAGGACAGGCTGGTGCTGGTGTGGGACATCACCTTGAAGTTGGAGACAGATCCCAGAGGAGCTGGAGGATGGGACAACATCAGGAATGTCCTGATTCCTGCCCAAAGGCTCATCACTGACACCTTAATGAGTCAAAATTATATCTAAGGGTTAAAAATGGCATCTTTGCTTATCCTTGGTGTCTCCTCATCCTCACCTGGAGAAGCACCACTCCTTGAGATCATCAGGGAACACGTTCTGCCCCAGATCCAGTGGGAGCAAGGCCAGGGTGATGGGGACAACATCAGGAATGTCCTGATTCCTGCCCAAAGGCTCATCACTGACACCTTAATGACTCAAAATTATTTCAAAGTGTTCAAACCAGCATCTTGGCTTATCCTTGGTGTCTCCTCATCCTCACCTGGAGAGAAAGCACTCCTTGAGGTCATCAAGGAGCACATTCTGCCCCAGATCCAGTGGGAGCAAGGCCAGGTCAGGCAGTTCAGGGATCCATGGAGTCAGGAGATCCATATCCCAGTTCCCCAGGTGAAAGACCCACCCAGAGCTCTCACGGCTGCTGAATATTCCCTGTTCTCTTCCTCACAAGAGTCAGACCATTTTCTCCACGTGAAACATTCTAGGGTTTCCAGTCACCTGCTGGGCCACTTTGGAACATCTTCCAAGAATCCCACCTCTGCTTCTGGATCAGCAGTGCTGCCTCTCCCCTGCTCCCAGGGCAGCAGCCCAGAAGTTTGAGAGACAGGGACAAGGTTTGTCCATCAGCTTTCCCTATTTTACACAAAGGATTTGCATCTGCTGCCTCTTGTCCAGGGAATCTGACCTCCCAGAAGGACTCCTTTGGAATTATGGAATTCTTTGAGGCAGGAGGCAGTCCTTGTCACCAAGGAAAAAGGGACTGCACTAGGATGTTCCACCCTCTTTATCTTCCCATGGCAAATTTTACCCAGATTTCCTATTTTCCAGATTTTTTCAGATGTGTTCTAACAATGTTGAGGATTTAATGCTGGTGTGAATTTTGGGATACCTGGAAGCTCCGTGAGTGCAGATTTGGCCCTTCACCACTGGGGAGGGACTTTGAATAAGGGAGAGTGGCTTTAAACTGAACCAGAGCAGGTTGAGGGTGGATTTTGGGAAGAACTTCCTGGCTGTGAGGGTAGGGAGGCCCTGGCACAGCTTTCCCAGAGAAGTTGTGGACACTCCATCCCTGGAAGTGTCCAAGGCCAGGTTGGATGGGGCTTGGAGCAACCTGGGACATTGGAAGGTGTTGGAACAAGATTGGCTTCCAACCCTTCCAAACCTCCCAACTCTTACAACCCTTCCAAACTTTCTAACACTTCTAAACCTTTCAAGTCTTACAACCCATCCAAATCTCCCAACTCTTCCAAACTTTCCAACCCTTTCAAACTTTCCAACTCTTCCAACTCTTCAAACCTTTCCAACTCTTCCAACCCTTCCAATTCTCCCAATTCTTCCAAACTTTCCAACTCTTCCAAACTTTCCAACCCTTTCAAACTTTCCAACTCTTCCAACTCTTCAAACCTTTCCAACCCTTCCAACCCTTCCAACCCTTCCAATCCTCCCAATTCTTCCAAACTTTCCAACCCCTCCAAACTTTCCAACCCTTCCAACTCTTCAAACCCTTCCAACACTTCCAACTCTTCAAACCTTTCCAACTCTTCCAACTCTTCCAATACTTCCAACTCTTCAAACCCGTCCAAACTTTCCAACCCTTCCAACTCTTCAAACCCTTCCAACACTTCCAACTCTTCAAACCTTTCCAACTCTTCCAAACTCTTCCAACTCTTCAAACCCGTCCAAACTTTCCAACCCTTCCAACCCTTCCAACTGCAACCAATCTGGGATCTTATCAATCTCAAGCTCTTCCCAAGCCTGGAGCACAGGAACAGACGCACTCAGGGCCACACAAAGTCAAACCAGACACACAGAGGTTGTGTTCTGCCACCACCCCACCCGCACTCACCCGTCCTGGCCGAGGTGGTGACCCCAGGGCCCTCCCCGGAGCCGAAGAGCACGGACAGAGAAATCACGTACTCGGTGTCAGGGACCAGGCTGCGGAGCTGGTGGGATGTCACCGACTTGCCGAAGGCCAGGTGACGGGGACGGTCCTTGCCAAAGAATTCTTTGGAGGAGAAAATAAAACACAAGAGGAGAAAGAAAGAGTCTGGAGAGCAGCTCTGTTGCATCCTGGGAAATCCACTGTGCTCCCTCTGCTGGAGAAATGCCTGTTCCAGGACAATTCAGGAGGAATTTCATCATGGAAAGGGTGGTCAGGCATTGGAAGAGAGGTTTGGAGTCCCCATCCCTGGAGGTGTCCAAGGAACAACTGGATGTGGCACTTCCATCACAAGGTGGGGATTGGGCACAGACTGGACTTGGAGGTCTTTTCTCAATTCAGTGATCCTGGGATTCCATGGGGCACCATTTCCTTGTCCACTGGGGCAAGGGGGAGTTTTCCTGTGTTTTTTTATTTTGGAATTTTAATACCGAAATGATCCAGACCAGTTGAGAGGAACTGAATCCAAACCATCTCACATCCAGGGACCACAGCAATTTGGGAATGTTCCCTGTCTCCTTCCTGAGGACTCCCTCTGTGTTGGGCTGGAGCCAGGTTGGTGCCCCAGGGTCAGGAATAATCCCTGGCTTCAGTTCATGCTCTGGAATTGTGGGAGAGGCTGCTTGGAGGAGTTCATGAGCCAGACCTGCCCTACTCCCACCACTCCTGAGGTTCTCCCATTCCAGGGGGAGCAGAGACAGATCTCACCTGGTGTTGGACCCCAGGCCACCCTGTACCCGGTGGCTCCCGCGACCGAATCCCAGGACACCAGGAGGCTGTTGATGGAAATCTTGCTCACTTTCAGCATCTGGACAGTGCTGGATGCCACTGCAAGGGAGAAGAGTTGTCCAGTTCCATCGAGATCCCAACAGCTTCAAAGAGGTCCCCAAACTCCGTGATGCAGAGAGGTGACAGAGGTGACACCAACTCTGTGCCATGTCTGCATGGGCTGAATGCCACCCCTGCTGCAGGACACTCACCTGTGGTGGCTTTGCCAGTCACCACCGGTCCCTCGATGTCCCCAAAGATGGGGTTGATGGTCACCGTGTGCTCCACGCCCGGCTCCAGCCCCTGGATCATGTAGTAGCTGTAGGAGCTACCAAGGGTGACGTCCTGGATGCTGCCCTCTGTGAAGGGAGACGGTGTCCCCTGGCTCAGCCCACCCCACCCTGGGGCACACTGGGATCACCCCGGGTGGGTGCAGATGGAAATAATCCACACCCACCCAGGAAGAACTCAGGGATCACCCTGGGTGGGTGAAGATGGAAATAATCCACACACACCCAGGAAGAACTCAGGGATCACCCCGGGTGGGTGCAGATGGAAATAATCCACACCCACCCAGGAAGAGCTCAGGGATCACCCTGGGTGGGTGAAGATGGAAATAATCCACACCCACCCAGGAAGAGCTCAGGGATCACCGAGGAGACTCATGGATTTGCAAAGCAAAGGGAATAAACCAGGAAATCCCCAAACCAGGCACGTTGGGGTCTGGGATTGATCCCATAAAAGGGTCCACACCCTGCCCAGCCCTGTGTGACTCCGTGCTGGAGTCATCCTGCCTTCCCTGCAGGAATTGAAGCCAGCGATGCCCCAAACCTCAGTTCTAACATCCTTGTTGTTGGGCTAAACCCAGCTCAGCTAAACGCGCCCAGCAGGAGAAGAGTTAAAACCGAATTCCTGTGGCTCCACCCGTGATTCCCAGGGGCAGGGAGGTGCAGGCAGCAGGATGTTGAGGAAAAACTCTGAAAGAGGGAAAATGCTTTTTCCAGTTTGGTCACTGGATGGTGCCACGTCCCCATTTTCTGTTCCAGCAGCACTGGGAGCCCCATCCCCCTTTTCCCACCTGCTCTCCTCAATTCCATCTCCACAGCTCCCATCTCCAGTTTGTGTTTACCTAATCCCGGTTTTAAAAGTCAGACGAGGAAAACCAAACCCCTCCCGTGCTTGGGCCGGGCCTGGATCCAATCACTACATCCCTAATCCCGGGATTAGAGGCCTTGGAGGGGGTTTCCCTTGGGATTTTTTCTGCCCCTGGAATTGGGGTGAGCTGGTACCAGGTGAAAAAGCAGCTGGGAATTCGGGGTGGAAGGTGATGTGTTCTTCCTGAGGAGGTTGTCCCATTGTCCCCTCAGTGTCCCCACTCCCAGACTGAGCTCCATTCCTAGCTGGGATATTGGGCACAGCCTGGGAACACTGCTGAATTTTGGGGTGTGCTGTGAAAAAAAGTTCATTACAAAGAAGCCATAAAAGCTGGTTTATGTCTTCCCTGTGAAGATTTTTCCCTCCTGGTGACCTTTGAAGCTGTTCTCCCACTAATCCCCTCCCTTTCCTGGTGGGAGATGTCTCCTTTCATCATAACCAGGGGAGCTGAGGGAGAGGAAATGTGGTTTTTATTCAAAGCCTAGGATAGAGCCCAGGTGTCCTTACATCCCTGAGCTCCAGAAACATCCATCTCCCAAGGTCAAAATCTGCCATCAAACCAGAATTTCTCACTCCCAGCACCAGGGAAAATATCGTTGGGTTCAGGATAGAGGAAAAGCTCCAGCTGCAAAGGTGGATCTGTCTCCAAACTCCCAAATTTGCCTAAAAATGAGGATTCTGGGGGATGCAGCCAGGTTTTAGAGCTGCAGAGAAAAAAGCAACGAGCACAGGCACTTCCAGGCTGTCCCCCCAAAACTCACATACTCAGCTGTCCCCCAAAAAAGGGGGGACCCCAAGTACTCAGGGGCTGTGCAGCTCTGCAGGGAGGGTTCTCCCAGCTCCTCTCAGCTATTCCTCAGGTTCAGTAAATCTATGGAATATTAATTCCATGTAACAAGGCTGGATATCCACCAGCCTGCTTCATGCAGAGCCACGGCAGGAACTCTGGAGAACAGGGAGAAAACTCTCCTGGTCACAGTCCCCAAAAAAACCTCAACTCCCTCTGGACAAAGATGGAATCCAATCCAATCCAAAGGGCACACAACACCTTGGGAATCTCACAGCTCCCATCTTTCCATGTCCAGCTCACCCCCATCCCTTTCCATACCTGCTGATGTCCAGGTGTGCCTGAATCCCACTCCTGTCCATACCTGCTGATGTCCAGGTGAGCCTGAATCCCACTCCTGTCCTATCTCCTGATGTCCAGGTGAGCTTGAATTCCACCCCTGTCCTATCTCCTGATGTCCAGGTGAGCTTGAATCCCACCCCTGTCCTACTGCTGATGTCCAGGTGAACCTGAATCCCACCCGTGTCCATACCTGCTGATATCCAGGTGAGCCTGAATCCTACCTGTGTCCTACCTGCTGATGTCCAGGTGAACCTGAATCCCAGTCCTGTCCATACCTGCTGATGTCCAGCTCACCCCCATCCCTGTCCGTACCTGCTGATGTCCAGGTGAGCCTGTATCCCGTTGCTCCCCGGACAGGGCTCCACCGGGCCTGGAGCGTGTCCGTGGTCTCGTTCTGCAGCAAGAGGTTTTCCACAGGCAGGAGCTTCACTGGAAGGAGGACAGGGAAGAAAATTTCAGAGCATCCTCTTGGGAGTGGAGGACTTTGCTGGCTGTCCATGAATGTTCCTCCAGCTCAGCTGGGTGAAGGGAACACCTAAAGGAGGTGGCCAGGTGGGACCGGGCTCTTCTCCCATGGAATGAGGGACAGGACAAGAGGGAACGGCCTCAAGCTGTGCCAGGGGAGGTTTAGGTTGGATATGGGGAAAAACTTCTTCAAGGAAAGGGTGGTCAGGCATTGGAAGATCTGCCTAGGGCAGTGATGGAGTCACATCCCTGGAGGGATTTCAAAGCCCACATGGATGTGGCATCTGGGGATATGGCAGTGCTGGGAATGGTTGGATTCAGGGATCTTAGAGGGTTTTTCCAGCCTTAATGATTCCATGGGAGGGATTTCCAGAAACTCCTGCCCAGGGGCTGAAGGTGTCTCAAAAACCAGAGGTAGAACAGCCCAACCTGTGACTGTCCAGGACCAAACACCTCAGAGCACCAACCTTGTGAAATGTGGGTGCAAAACAGGAGGGAAAACGATCTCCCACATTCCCCCAAACTGCAGGATGGCATTGAGGATGTCCATATCCATGAGGGAAGGAAGAGTTAGGATGGAATTGGGAAGGTCTTGGTGCATGAGGGCACCAACTCCGAGGTGGGGACACCTGGGGACAAAAGGGACCAACCACGGGGTCAAGGCTCTTACGTGTCCTCCCCACAGCAGCCACGGGCTGGCTTGGTCCCTCGGGATACACGGCGTAGATGCTGATGCTGTATTCCCTGTCCTCCTGCAAGTTTTCCAGCAGGTGGGAAGAGACATCACCCCTCAGGATCTGCTCAAGGGTCACCCCGGGCTTGTTGGCTGCAAAATCAAGGAGAAAAGGGATGGTGAAGCCTTTCCATGAGGATGAATCCCACAGGGAGGTCTTCATGCCAGCATGGAGTGGTTGGAGTCTCCTGATCCATGTGGAGGTGCTTGGAATTGTGGCTGTGCTGTCCCAGCCCTCAGATCCCACAGAGGGGAGTGGGAGGCACTGAACTCATCCCAAATCCCCACCAGAGCTGGCACCTGAGTGGGAAAAACATCTGGATGTGCCAGGGCAAACAGGGAATTCACAGCATCATCCTCAGCTTGTTCTTCCAAGGAAAAGTCCTTCCAAGGACTCTCCTCTATCCTGGATGAGCCACAATATTTGGAAAAGTCTATCCTGGACTCTGCCCAGAGTCATGCCAGGAGCTGACAGCACCTTCCCTGTCCTTGGATGACTGCTCCTCTTAAAGCAAACGCCAAGAAAAATGAAGAAAAATCAATTAAAAATTGATTTAAATGAATAAAACTCACCCCTCGGGATGTAGATCTTGTAGCCCTCCAGTTTGCCCAGGGGAGGTGTCCAAGCCACCCTCAGGCTGAAAAGTCCTTCTTCTATCACACGGAAGTTGGTGACTGGAGGCACAGGAGCTTTGGGGACACAAAAAATAGGGCAGAAATGGAGGTGGCAGTGCCAGAATAATGGAAAAGATCCTTGGAAAATCTTTTGTCTTCAGGGACAGAGAAACATAAAGAGGAGAAGCACCAACTCTCCCTCAGCTGATTCCTTAAAACCAACAATCCCCCTCCTACCAACACTTTTCCCACTTGAAAATAGGGATGAAACATCCCAAGGCAGAAAGTTTGGGAATTTTCTCTGGGAGCGGTGTTGGGCTTCGAAATATCCTCTCACAAGCGGAGGAAATCTACCCTGGGCAGGGGAAACTCTGCAGTTCTTGCAGACTGAGCAGGAATCAAAGCCATGAATCAAACCCTGCTTTGCTCCCACGGCCACAATTCCAAGGGAGAGGAGCCCATTTGGATCCAGCCAGCCACGGCAGACGGATTTATAGCTCCTGCCTCTGGCTTCGTGTTGGGGATAATAAGAGGAGAGATCAAATGGCTTTATTTCCCACCCATAAAGACATTCCATCTTCTTCCTGGCAAGTACAGATGAGCCGAAGCTCATTGAGGAGCTTTATTTATTCATCCTGTCAGAGATATTCCCTCCAGGAGACAAACAATTCCAGACATCGCAGGGGGTGCGGGGAGCAACAGAAGACAGGGAAGAAAGGAATAATTCTTTACAAAACTCCTCGGGCAAAGCAGGATTGGAGCTTCATCCAGGGATGTGAGTGGGATTAGTAAACTCTGAAAAGCCCTAAAAGCAGAGAGGATAAAAATCCAGTCCCACGTTGGAATGTTCTCCTGACATATCCCCAAATCCCTTCTTGGGGATGGAGAGTCCTCCTTTGGCTGGGGACACCTCTCAACGTCACCCGTCGAGGGTCAGCAGAAGAGATTTGCCAGGGCAAACAAGGAATTCACAGCATCATCCTCATCCTGGTTCTTCCAAGGATTCTCCTCTTTCCTCGAGTGTCTGGAAAAGTCTATCCTGGATTCTTTCCAGAGTCCTGCCAGGAGATGTTGTCCTGACATATCCCCAAATCCCTTCTTGGGAACTGAGGTTCCTCCTTTGGCTGGGGACACCACTCAAAGTCACCCCCCCAGGGTCATCAGAAGAGATTTGCCCCTGGACATTGATGTCACTCACCCAGACCAATCTCTTCTTCAATAATTTGGGGTTTTTTTGGTAATTTTATGACAATTACTTTAATGCAATTTCTTTAATTTAATTATTTTGATAAAGTGCATGATTCTGTCCTATCCTGGTAGTTTTAGCTTCACTACTGTGTAGTAAATAATTCTGATTAATTGATTTTTATCTTCTCATTTATCATAAGAAATCATTGATTTTAATACAAATATAAATATAAATATAAATATAAATTGATATAAATACAAATATAAATAATATAATGGTTTGCCATCTTTAATCCTTGGACAAAGGATTAAACTCTTTAATTCCTTAGATTTAATCTGCTGACAATCCAGGGTTGGGATGGATCCAGCCCCATCCAGACTCCTCTTGGAGGAGTTTTGAAAGCCAAGGAGTCCTTCCTGTACCTCAGGACTCAATGGGAACTTCACTAATAAACGCTGAAGCTCCAAAACCATGCCACCATCCATCCATCAATGCATCCATCCATCCATCCATCATCCATCCATCCATCATCCATCCATCCATCCATCCATCCACCCATCCATCCCTCCCTCCCTCCCTCCCTCCCTCCTCTCCAGCTTTGGGGTGGGTGTTTTCCTCAGGGATGGCCCAGGGGACACTCACTCGTTTTCCCTTTGATGGCTGCTGGTTCCCCGAGGGTCCCTCCATAGCTGGCCCTCACCGTGAGCGCGTATTTGGTGCTGGGCTTCAGATCTGTCACCAGCACCGTGGTTGTGTCCCCATCCACCTCCATCTGTCACACAGGGGGACAAGGGACAGCGTTACACCACCAAGCAGAACATCAGGTCACCTTCCACACCTGCTCAAGGTGATTTCCGTGAGCAGGAGCCTCTTAAAACCCTCACCCAGACGTTGTGATCCTCAAATTGTGGAATAGCTCATGGAATAGCCCAGGAAATAAAACATGCAGAGTGCATTAAGGGTAAAGGTGATCTCAAATTCCTTTGAAGAAAATGAAGGAAAAGCAATCAAGAAAGTTCCTTTTAAGCTCAGAGAAGGAAATTTTGATGTAACCTGAGGGCAAAAGATAGAAACAGAATTTCAGGATCTCATAATAACAGGGAAAACACAGAAGCTGCCAAGGATGATCATTCCAGTTAAATACAATTTTAATAATTAATACAATTAATAACCTTCACCTTAATAATTTAAGATTTCATAGCTTTGTTCTATTATTAGGAATCCAAGCTTTTAGGGCAAAAAAGCTTCTACCCTTCAGTCTTACTCTCAAACTTTGTGTGGTGTGGGATGAGCTGGAGCACACGGCAGCATCCCTCACACAAGGACGTGGAAAATCCCAAAATCCACAGAGATGTTACCAAAATGACCAACTCTGGCAGCAGGAGGAGCAGGAGATGCTGCCAGGGAAGCTGGCTGGGATTGAGTGGTGGCATCATAAAGATAAGGAGAGAAAGGATTGGACATTGGGAAGATTGGGAGCCACCTCCTAACCAAGGATGACCCCCGAACACTGGGAACTCAAACCCAACACTGGGAATTGTAACTGGTGGATCCCATGGTGGATCCACACCCGTAGTGGATCTACAACTTCTCTCCAACCCTCAGGAATTCCCACCAATTCTGTTGTGCCTGGAATAGCTGAGGGACATGGTGCCACCTCCTAACCCAGCTGTGTCCTCAACATGGGATGAATCCCCAACATCAGGGACTGGAACCCAACACTGGGGACTGGAATCCAACATCGGGGACTGGAACCCAACACTGGGGACTGGAATCCAACATCAGGGACTGGAATCCAACATTGGGGACTGGAACCCAACATTGGGGACTGGAACCCAACATTGGGGACTGGAACCCAACGCTGGGGACTGGAACCCAACACTGGGGAC
>CM031879.1:140497-152180 GCA_018697195.1 Certhia americana
ACTGGAACCCAACGCTGGGGACTGGAACCCAACGCTGGGGACTGGAATCCAACATTGGGGACTGGAACCCAGTACTGGGGACTGGAATCCAACACTGGGGACTAGAACCCAACACTGGGAATGGAAATCCAACATTGGAGACTGAAACCAAACACTGGGGACTGGAATCCAGCACTGGGGACTGGAACCCAATGTTTGGGACTGAAACTGGCAGATCCCACTGTGGATCTGCAGCTTCACTTCAACCCTCAGGAATTCCTGCCAATCCTGCTGTCACCAGGATGGCTGAGGGATGTGGTGTGACCTCCTAACCAGGCTGTGGGATGACCCCACAACATGGGATGACCCCAAAACATTGGGAACTGAAACGCAGCACTGGAAACTGAAATCCAACACTGGGAAAACCCAACTGGTGCCCTGGAAAATGGGAACGTGACCCTACCTGCCGCTGGTGCTCCGGCTCTGGCTGCCCCGGTGGCAGCGAGGGGTGGACATGGACATGGTACCCTGTCACCCTGCCCGTGGCTGCCACCCATGAGAGCCTCAGGGAGCTGTGGCTGTGCTCACTGACACGCAGCTCCCGAGGGCCCAGGATCTGCGCAGCTGCAAAAACACAAAGGAAAGAGTTTGGATTGGATTCCACCACGTGTGGAAGTTCATGGATAGGGTCAACATATTCCACTGAGAGAAAGCCATGGGTCTCACTCAGGTGGGGAGCACAGGGACACCTGGGATCTGTTTCCAGACAGGAGATGCTCCAGCAGAATTTTTTTTGGTTGTTTTTTTTTGACAGCACAAAGCAGGAAACCAAAATCGGTTCTGGTTACACTTCCCCAGTGAACACCTGGTTAATGCACGGGGCAGCAGCTCCTCCCTGCCCTTCTCCTTCCTGACACTGGAGAAACCTGCCAGGGAGCTTGGACTCTCCATGGAATGTCACAGCAAGCCTGGGTTTTCCATGGAATATCACAGGAAGCCCTGAAGTGCTGCAGAACCACAGAAGAAGCCAAAAAAGAGAAACCCTTTAAAGTCTCAGGTGAAGTTCTCCCCATTTCCACCCCAAATTTTTAACTCAGCTTCTCATGAGCTCGTGAGCCAAGAAGGGGCAGGAATTCAGTGCCATCACCTCTGGATTCACTGCAGTGTCAGGATTTCTTTGAGGAGAGATCTGGATCTCTTTGGAAATCCCTTTGGAAATCCTTTTGGCTGCCCTTTGCACCTTCAGCAGGGAATGAAGTTCTTCCCCAGACCCTGAGCTGTGCTGCCAGAATTCCCTGTGACAATCCCACAACAAAATCCCCCAGAAATTCTGCTCCATCCCATTACTGCTCCTTTTATTTGATCCACCATCAAAATTCCCAGGATCTGGTATTCAAACCATGGAGAGGCAGCTACAAGAAAAAACCCAGGAGCACTGTCCCAAAGCAGGAGCTGCTCCATGAGCTGGTTGCTCCTCCAGGATCACCCAACCCTTCAAGCTCCCTCATAGGGATGTGGGAAGTTCATCCCCACGGAAGCACATCCAGAGCCTGGTTTGAGCAGATGGAAAACAGGATCAAGGGAGAACCTGGACACACCTTGCACCCTCTGCTTGACAGGACGTGGTGGCTCCGAGGCGGTGAAGCAGAGCCTCCGAGAGAGTTTGGGAACAACATTTGGGAGCAGCTGGAAACCTTCCACGTAAAGCACGTGCTCCGCAGTGGGATCTGAAGCAATCCTGCCCAACTCGTTCTTGTCAGCATCCTTAATCCCTAGAGGAGGGAAAGAGCAGGAAAAGAGGACATCAAACACCATCCATGGTGCAGGGCAGGCTTTGGAAAGGGGGAGCAATGCGCTGGGCTTTGAGTTTGAAACCAGTTTGGGGTTGTGCTGCCAAGGAAAAGGAGGGAACAAGGAATGGAGTCTCAGGTTGGACGGAGGAAGCAGAGGAAGGTTCTTCCACTAGGGAAAAGAGGTCAGGATTTCTTCAGTGGTGTCATAGAGATTGTCTCAGTGCTGCTGATGGGCTGAGAGGTGGAAAAAAAGGAATTGGACAGGATCTGGCCTTGTCCTTCCTATTGGATACAGAGACATTCCTGTGCTGAGCAGACAACGGGATTTTGGGAGGCTGCTGGAAGTTCCAGGGTGTTCCCGTGGTTGAACCAAAAAAAGGGGGAACAACCCACCCACCAAACCAATCCTTCGCCACTTTTCACCTCACGTTGGTTAAAATCGACCTGGTTGCTCTTTGTATTGAAACCTCACCACCATTCCTGTCATTCCTTGAAATATTTGGGGAAGGGAAGGATTTGACTTTTTGGTGGAATTTCACTCTTGGGGGAGCAGTGGAATTTCTCCTTGCTCATGGAATTATTCTGAGGGACATTTATGAGTCAGTCTCTGAGCCCCATTCAGAGAAACCGTCAGAAGCAAAAGTATTTTCAACTGTTTGGTTTTTTTTTTTTTTAATGTCACATCAAAACATTTTGACTTCTGTGGAACCATTTATTGAACTCCTTCTGAATTCCCAAATGGCTTTGACAGATACCAAACCACAGATTCCCACTGAATAAATCAGTTATTGACCACAACAGCAACAACAAAAATACCCAAGAACACAACAATTTTCCTTGCAGTGGTTTCCAAAGGCTGAGCCTGGGGATGGGAGCAGTTTTTAGGAAGGGGGTGTTGTGAATCAGGAATGTTCCCCGGGGAGAAGAATGAGGGTTGGTCACCCAGAGGTTTTGGTGGCCACACGTACCCACAGCAAACACTGTCACCCCCTCATCCTGCAGGATCTGGGCTCCCTCTTCCACGGAATCGCTGGATTTCCCATCCGTGATCAGAACCACCACCTGCAAGAGTTGGGGTAAGAGCCAGGGAAGAAAGGGGCACAACGGCAGGAGGTCACGGTGGGAGCTGTGGGGTTTCAATGGAATCCCTCTCTTGGAATGAAATCCTTCAAAAACCAAACACCTCTGAGGAAGCTCACATGGAATCATTCCCAGGAGCTGGGAAGGAGCAGAGCTGCTCCTGCCCTTGTGTCTCATCTCTGCCTGGGGCAGGAACTCCAGGAGGAAATTCCTGCCAGCACAGGGAGAGGATTCATCCCTGTGAGTCTTCATGACCAGCTCCTAAGGGAGGACTAGGTTTGGATTGGATACTGGGAAAGAATTCTTCCCTGTGGAGAGGGACTTGGCGAGATCATGGAGCGATGGGACAAAGTGGGAATGGTTTCCCACTGCCACAGGGCAGGGTGGATGGGATCTTGGGAAGGAATCCCTGGCAGGGAGGGTGGGGAAGCCCTGGAATGGAATTCCTAGAACAGCTGGGGCTGCCTCTGGATCCCTGGAAGTGTCCAAGGCCAGGTTGGACATGTCTTGGAGCAACCTGGGACAGTGGGAGGTCTCCCTGCCCATGGCAGAGGGGTAGAAACTGGATAATCTTTGAATTCCCTTCCCACCCAAACCATTCCAGGATTCTGGGATGGCCCAGCTGCTCCCTGGACAGCACCTCAGGAGCTCACCCACCTTTGCTGCCTCCTCTCTCAGGGTGTCCTGGTGGGACAAGGCCTGAGCTGCAAAAGCCAGGGCTGAGCCTGTTTGGAGGCTGCTCCCTTTGAAGGAGAAATCCTGAACTGTATCCAGCCTTTCTTTGATGGTCACGTAATCCGTGAGCTCAACACTCATCCTGGGAATGAGAAATGGGGGAATAAAGAGCAAGGGATGCACTAGGAAGGGCCATAACCAGCAATAATGTTGACATTTAGATTCCAGTTGCCCAGAGAAGCTGGGGCTGCCCCTGGATCCCTGGAAGTGTCTAAGGCCAGGCTGGACAGGGCTTGGAGCAGCCTGGGATAGGGGAAGGTGTCCTTGCCCAGGAAGGTTGGGATGAAATGGTCTTTAAGGTCCCTTCCCACCCAAACCATTCCATGGATTTAACTCATGCCAAGAAGTTCTCTTCACACTGCTCAGGGGAGTGCAGGGTATGAGCCCCAGACCGTGGCACCACAACCCAGCATCTAAAAACTGGGATCTTGGAATTCGAATGTTAAACCCATCCTTCCTGCCCTGCAAGAATTCCCTGTGTCCAGGCACCTCTGGATGTCTCAGCTGAGGGTTTAACTCTTGCTCAGAGGTTCCTCAGAGTTGCAGAAGCTCTCTATCCATGAGTTGGATTCCAGGAATCCAGGAGTGGCTGGAGGAGGATGGTCAGACCCACCTTGGTGTCTCCCCGTACAGAGCCAGGCCCAGCCGGACTCTTCCTCTTCCCGTCTCGGCGTTCCCGAAGGATCTGGCCACGCTCCCGATGAAATCCTGGAGCAGCTGGGAGCTCTCCTTCCCTGCGCCCTCTGACTGCCCCACGAGGAACAGAACGTTGGCCACCTCTGCTGTCCTGCAGGCTGGGGGACAAGAGGGATGGGGAGGCTCATCCCACACCATGGAATGAGGGAAACCCCCCAGAGCCACCTGAATCCCAGGATACCGAAGGGAAGGAGATGGAGAGACCATCTGGTGCTTCCCTGAGTAACAGGTGTTGTGTTTTCCTTAATTTCCCCCTAATTCCTCATTTGAATGTTCTGACCCAGAAATTTCTCATCCAGGGATGCCCCATCCTGGGAAGTATCCAAGGCCAGGATGACCTGGGATAGTGGAAGATCCCTGTCCATGGCAGGATTGGACTGAATCACCTTTAAAAGGCCCCTTCCAACTCCAACTCTTCCCTGATTTTCAGCATAAACTCCAAATCCCAGCTCCATCAAAGCATCAGGTGTGTAGGACACTCTGGAAGCAAGGGAATTCCAGAGTGGAATCCCAAGCCTGGGAAATTCCACATTCCCAAAGCCCTGAGCCACCCATAACTGAAATTTGGGAATGTGGCAGCTCTGCCATCCCATCAATAATCCTGGGATTCATATCAGGGACACCAATGGAGATGTGAGACCACCCAGCCCTAGGCATGAGCAGAATTTTGTGCAAAGAATGAACGATTGGAGCGTTTTTCCAAGCTATCCCATGACAGCTCTGATGGCAGGGAAGGGACGAGAGCTCAGGGAAATTTCCTTAACCAACAGCAAGGCATTTTTCTCTTCCCATCGTTCCCTCCCAGCTGAATTCCAGTATTTTTTTAGGCATTCCATAAATCCATTTCATGGACAGGAATCTGATGACTTTTAGGGATGCTTAAACTCATGAAGACTCCGCAAGGGATACAGAAAATTGGTATTTTCCTTGGAATTTCTCTCCCTTGCAGCCAGTTATTCCAGACCCTGCTGGAGGAGGGATTGGGATTGGGCTCAGCCTTGTCCCATTTTTGGTTTTTAAACATTTTTTGTCATTTTGGATTTTACCCAGCCTTGACTTCCACCTGCAGCTCTGAAGCCCAAATTTGCTCCAACCAGGCTGGAGAAACTGTCCTAGTTTCCAGGGAAAGGAGCTGGGTGTGTTTCCTAGGATTCTGCTGCACATGGAAAACCTGTTCTAGCCTGACCTCTTCAATTCCCTGGATTTTTATCCCATTCCTACCATCAGGATCCCCAAAGGGCTTGGAAATACTTGGTTTTCGTGCTGTCCTTCATTGCTGTGCCCTGATCAATCCTCTTTGGCCACCAGCAGGAAAAGGAATCATTTTCCAGCTGTGGATGGATGTTATCCAAGGATTTTGGGGGTTTCATCCTTCTTTTTTGCATCCTGACATTGAGTTCTTCTCAACATGCAGAAAAATAGGGATTGGCTCTTTTGGGGTTAAATTCGGAATATAAATCACTTTCCCTTGAGAAAAAACAGGAGACAATTATTTCAATTTTCCTTCCCAAAGATCTCCCTGTCTGGAATGTTTGGAAGAAACTCATGGATCACCCCGAGCTCCTTTCCCAGCTGCTGCTTCTATTTTGGATCTATTCCTTTTCCTCAGCTTTGGGGTTTTGTTGTCCCTGTTCCCCCAGAAAGAGATGGAGGGAAGCAAATCCCATCCTGATCTCCACCCTTAGGACTGGTGGAAATCCTTCAGCAGCTTCCCAGGGTATTCTGGAATGAAATTTCTCCCACAAGAAACTCCCAACAAAATCCAGAACCACCCATCTCTTGGAGCTAATCCAGGAAGTGCAGATTTTCCTGCTTTTTTTTGGCCTTGATTTGGAAAACAGCCTCCAAATGGGCATCAGAGGGGGTCTTTGCCACCTCATCCACATCCCAAAGTCCCAGAGAGCTTCCTCCACCCATCCTGATTTTTGAGTCTTTCTCACCCCACACTCACTTCCATCTGGGGATAATGAGGAGGAAAACAACAAATATGGGATTCCAAAGGGTGGGATGATGCCTTTTTCCCTATAACGTGACAATCCCAATTCCTCTTTTTTTTTTTTTTTCTTGGGCAAAAAATCCCCAAACCCTCGGAATTCCTGCTTGGATCAGGCACCTGGAGCCACCAAATGTGGGATGTTAAAGATATTTGGATCGGTACCTTCTGGAAAAAATCCCACCCTGGACAGCTCTATTAATCACAGGGGGATAGGATTGGATTTGGAATTTTCCAGGCATCGCCAAAACAATCCCTTTCCATCCATCAGGGCTTTGCCAGAGACATTTCCAAACATTGATTTATTGCCCTGCTCCCAGCTGGGAATTAAACAGCACCAGAGTGGAGTTTATTGGTTAATTGATGGACAGCAGTTTAATCAAGTTAATTTTCCGAGCTGATGCTGAAGATTCCATTAACTCCTTGCTGGATTTAATAGATTTAGATGGATTTGCGCCTCCAAACCTGGGAGCTGTTGGAAAAAGGAGGATGCCACCCAGCCTGGGACAATCCTGGGAGCTCTGGATTCGCTCTGGAGGATGATCCTTCACCCTGGGTCATCCATGAGGCTCTCCCTTGGAATTTTTTCTCCTCCTGCTTTTTGGATCCAGCCTCTCATCCCCCAAAGCTCTTTGTGGGCTTGCATGGAGCTAGGGAGGTGAATCCTTGTGCCATCCCTAAAGCAGGAGAAGGACTCAAGGCTTCCTTGGGGTTTTTCCTCTCCCATTTTTTGTGTGGTGGCTGGAACCAGGTCTTGGAATTCAGAGGAGGAATCAGGACGGGATTTGTTTTTCCCTTTCTCCCCACTTTCCTCTGGAGCAGGAGCTGGAACAGAGGCAGGACACTGAGCAGAGCCCTGATTTCTCCATAAATCCCAGAACAGGATTCCTGAATTCCTTTGGAGGTCAGGAATTAAAAGCTCCACCCTGTGTGTGGATCCATGCCAGGAGCAGGAAAATCTGCTTGGAAAAGGCATTTTCCTCCCCAAAATGTCCCTGGTGTCACTTGTCACTCACCTTCATGAACAGCCCCAGCTCGGAACCACCCCGTGGCCACTGCCAGGACAAGGATCTGGGCACACAACATTTCCCTTGGGAAGCAGCTCCTGGAAAATTCCTGGAAGTCAGCACAGAGCCTGGAGAGTCCCTCACCTGCAGAGGGAAAGAAACTGGAGCTGGAGCCACCCAAGGGTGACATTCCCACCCACCCTCAGTGCCAGGAAAAGCTCTTCTCCAGCTAAAAAGGCTCCTCTTGGCTTGGAAAATTGGGATTCAAATCCATAAATCCTTGAATTCCTTAATTTCTTTGCTGATGTTGAGAGTTCAGCTTTGCCCCCCCCAGCATCCACCCGAGGCAATGAAGCCCAAATGGGATAAAAGCAGGAGAAACTTCCCACTTCAATTAATCCGGGACAAAAGGCCAGGAAAATCAGGAATCACCTGCTCCTAAATCCAGGATGAACTTCCTTAAAGATCCAGCCTACCATGTCAGAGGAGTCTGGAATTTTGCTCATTGCTGGTGGTTTAATGACTCCCCAAAATTGCTGCAGAATTCCCCCTCTGGAAAACAGGGAATTCTCCCTGTGGAGCAGGAATGGTGCTGCCAAAAGGAATTTTATTCTTTTTTGATGGGCAATCAGAAGTTCTTCTCCTGCTCTGGGCTTCACCTGCTCCCAAGGAAGCACGGACAACTTCCCAAGGTGGAAATTATGGATTCAGGAGAAAAACAAAAATAATCTCAAAGGCTTCATACAGCTTTGCTCTTTTCCAGGGATTCCATTCCAATTAACATCAGGGATTAATGAGAATAAGGAGTCCCTCTAAGATTCCTGCGACTAGGAATGTGCCAGGAGTTTGGGATGGAGGATTTCAGCTTGGAAGCATCCAGGGGAAAAGCAGGAAAACACCTGGTGAGTCCTGGGAATGACATCCAGACCCTCCTCTCCTTTTTCCTGCTCCACGGTGACTCCCCACAGATCAGATTTTCACATTAAAAACACCTTTTTAAGCTAAATTTAGAGGCTTTTCCAAGCAGAAAATTCCAGCTGGGTATTTCTTGGGAAGATCATCTCCAGGCAGAACATTCCTCCCTCTCCAAGAAGCATAATTTGAAGGAAAAAAAGTTGGATTTGTCCATGCAGCTGCTACAAACAGCATAGGAAGGGTTTGGTGCCCACCCCTGAGCTCCAATTCCTGCAAGAAATCCCAGGAGAGGAGAGAAAGTTTGGGGTGGGTGACTCCAAAGGGGAATTTTGTTGGGAATCACCACTTCTCAGATGGATTCAGGGAACAAAGAACGGGATATTTGCAGTTTTGTCACCCTGCTGCCACGTGGGGCATCCAGGGGGTGACGTTTGTTCATCTGTTTTTCCCTTCAAAAAGGTGGAATGGGATTATACACTCTCAAAAAGGGAATATCTCCAGGGAAGCAGGATTCATGGCCAAGGAGAGGTGGGGATTTGTGGGGAAATCGTTGAATTTGAAGGAGGTGAGGGTTAAAAAAAGGGGAAAAAAGGGGTTGGAAAGTGATGGATGAAGAGATTGAGGGCCTGGCTGGCAGCCAGGGCTGCACCGCTCCGGTTCTTCCAGCTGGAACTTTTCCAGGTTATTCACATTTCCAAGTGCTCCTGAGGGAAACAGGAGCTGGGACAAAGGAAACAAAGATCCCAAAGGTTCTGCATCTCCTGAGAGCCTCTGGGGTTTGGAGCAGGAGAAATTCTCCCAACAGGAATCTGCTGTCGTTTCCCTGCCTCCAGATTCGCTTTGGCTGGAATAAGAAAATGGAAGGAGGCAGCAAGGAGAGCTTGGACATGGAATTTCCACATTCCCATCTCCTGACCCGACCCCATCCATGGCCAGGTAGGAATTGGATGGGCTTTAAAGCCCCTTCCAACACAAACCCCTCCATGATTCCCTGAGTTATGGGCAGGGAATGGGAGAAGCTGATCCAGAGGCACCTCCTGCCCAGTCAGGAAAAGATCCCTGGGTGATCTGAGCTGGAGCCAAGGATCTGAACCCAAATCTTGGACTTTTCCCATTAAATGAATTATTAATTCCATGGGAAGGTGAGGCCTGAGGTGAGAACAGCCCACAGCTTCGGCAACACCTGCAGCGTCCTCATCCCAAATCCCAAACTGTCATGTTCATCCATTCATCTATCCATCCATCCATCATCCATCCTCCATCATCCATCCATCCATCCATCATCCATCCATCCATCATCCATCCATCCATCCATCATCCATCCATCATGAATCCATCACCCATCCATCCATCCATCCTCCATCCATCATCCATCCATCCATCCATCCATCCATCTATCCATCCATCCATCCATCCATCCATCCATCCATCCATCCATCCATCATCCATCCCCTGCTCCCCCAGATTTTCCCATTCCTAGACAAGCCATGCTTAGGAAAACTGAGTGATCAAATCAACAATTGATTAAATAAAGGACCAAATGACACCCCAAATTCCAGTGATCCCAAAAATGACATCCAAAAACCCAATGATACCAAAATTCCAGTGACACCCAGAAAGGAGAAAATGACACCCAAAACCCCAGCAATCCCAAAATTCCAGTGATCCCAAAAAGGACCAAATGATGCCAAAACCCCAGGGATCCCGCAATCCCAATGACACCCAGAAAGGACCAAATGACACCCAAAAGTCCAGGGATCCCAAAAATGACCAAATGACACTCAAAAATCCAGGGATCCCAAACTTCCAGTGATCCCAAAAATCCAGTGATCCCAAAAAGGTCCAAAGGACCCCCAAAACCAGTGATCCAAAAACTCCAATGACACCCAGAAAGGAGCAAATGACACCCAAAAATCCAGTGATCCCAAAAATCCAGTGACAGCCAGAAATGACCAAATGACCCCCAAACTCCCAGTGATCCCCGAAATCCAGTGACTCCCAAAATTCCAGTGATCCCAAAAAGGACCAAGTAACACCCAAAAATCCAGGGATCCCAAAAATCCAGTGACCCAAAAAGGACCAAACGATGATCCCAAAAATCCAGTGATCCCAAAAATCCAGTGACACCCAAAAAGGACCAAATGCCACCCAAAAGAGCCAGGACATGTCCCCATATCCCTGTGCCAACCCTCCAAACACAACTTCCAGCCCTTCCTGAGGATCCTTGGAGCTGCAGGAAAATTGGGAAGCCCCAACATTCCCTGTCCCTTTCCTCCTCCCACGTGCAGTGAGCGGACACAGGGAGAAATTCCTACAAATTCCACCCAAACCACAAAGAGCCTCAAAGACTTTTGAGACATTCCAGGAATCATCTCCTGGTGGTTGATTTCCTCCTCTCCCTGGATGAAAAGCTCTTCCTCGCAATTCCTGATTGCAGCAGAATTCCGGATCTGCAGTGAAAGCTGGGAATTGTGAGTGGATCTCAGTCACCAGCACCACTGGTGCTCCTGGAGAAGCTGGATTGGGAAAGGAGCAAATCCACAACTGGATGTGGATTCCAGCCCTGCAATCCCTGCAGCCATTGCCACGATCAAATTGGCAACAGGAAAGGAGAATTCCAGCCTGGAATTTGTGAGTTCCCCCAGCCGGGAATGGTCCCAGAGCAACTCCTTCTTCTGCTTCTCCCATAGCTCACTGAAATATCCATTTTATTGGAATTATAACAATTCCCAGGGGATTTGCTCCATTGTTGTCACAGCTTTGATCCAGGATTTGCTTTCAACCACCTCACCCAGAACAAGAGCAGAATTCATCCCCTCATCCCACTGGTGGGAAGTTTCCCGGGATCAGATTCTGCCCACTCCATGCTCACACCCCCCCTGGATGCATCAAAGGAGAACCAGGAATTGGTTTCTTCCCAAAAATACCTCAAAAAAACCCCAAAACAAAACCATGGGAACTCTGGCAATGCCAAGAGAGCTCAAGGAGTGTTTGGGCAACACCCTCAGGCACGTGCTGGGATTTTGGGATTGTCCTGGAGCAGGACCAGGAGTGGGACTTTAGTGATCCTTGTGGATCCCTTCCAACCCTGGATATTCCATGATGCTCTGGAATCTCCTTCCCAACCTCTCCCTGATGCCCCTGAGCCACATCCCACCAGGGGAAAAGTCATCCCCAAATTCCTTTTTCAGATGGATTTGGGACACCTCAGCACCAAGGGCAGTGCAGGGGGGAAGCTGCCTCCTCATCCTCCCCATCAAGGAGCTGCTGCCTCCTCATCTTCCTCTTCCTCCCCTTTGGAAGCTGCTGCTCTTCCTCCTCCTCTTCCTCCTCATTTTCCTCATCAGGAAACTGCTCCCTCCTCTTCCTCCTCATCCTTCCCCATTGGAAGCTGCTGCCTCCTCATCCTCTTCATCTTCCCCACCAGAAGCTGCTGCCTCCTCTTCCTCCCCATCAGGAAGCTGCTCCCTTCTCTTCATCCTCAC
>CM031879.1:158160-175815 GCA_018697195.1 Certhia americana
CGTGCTATATCCCAAACATGGAGCCAAACAGGCCTCCTCAAGGCCCAGGTGAAGAACAAAACGAGTTCTTTAATTGTCAAAAAAACCCAAAAACCAAAACCCAAAAAACGCAAACAGGACAGGGGAACTCAAACTCAGGCCAAATGGAAACCACAAAAATAAAACCACAGAAACCACAGAAACAACAACCCAATAAACGGTGCTGAGCAATCTGGAAGGTTTCAAGCCAGGCTCCTCAGCTCCTGGAGCACATCAGGAATATTTGCGGATAAAATACAATGGGAGAAGCAAGGCAAGGCAAAACGGAAGAGGAGCCTTCAGCGTGCAGTTGCCACTCCCCGGAATGCCAACCCCTTCTGCGAGAGGGAAAGTTTCCATCTGCGGAATTCAGGCTCTATGAGCAAAATATCCTTGGCAGCCCACCTCATCCAATCAGATAAAAACTGGGAAAGTCCAGCCAAAATTTTTTCTTGATCCCAAACCACCTCTGGAAAAAAACACCAGCAAGGCCCCCAGGCCCCTGCTTTCTGTCCCCTTGTATTCTTCCTGAGGCTCTGCAGAAGACCAACAAATGAATTTCTCTGGGATGAGAGCTTGGGACAGAAGAGGACAAGAAGAGCTGGAATGAACCACCCTTAACCCTAAATCCCTGTTGGAGCTTTGAGGGTTTCAGCTCCCAGGATTATTTTTGTTTGTTTTTCCTTCTTCCTTGTATGTCCTGAACTGAGAAGGGTGGCCTCTGTCTTCCCTAGCCCTTCCTGGGGAGTTGAGTTGGTTTTTTACCATCGGATGAAATTGTGGGTTCACAGGATTTACAAGAGAAAACACAGGGATACATCCATTTCTGCACAGGAACAGCATCGAGCTGAGCTTGTTCTTTGGAAAAAAAATCAGGGGTGGGAAAGATAAAAGTGAGGGGACACAAAATTAGTGCCTCACAGTGGACAGTCACCCCACCCCAGCTGCTGCCAGCTTGGAATTCTGATATTTTTTTTTTCAATGGAAAACAGCCAGTGATCCCTAAAAAACCAGAGCCACACTCCTATGGATGAGATTTTAAGCCTCCACTTCAAGATTTTCTCTCTCCTGTAAATATTAACCTGCAGAATTTGATTTAAAAGCAACGGAGGAGGCAAATGATCCCTAAATTTGCATCCTCCTCTGAATCCAACGTTCCCAGGGATATTTAAGGAACCGCACAGTTTGGGGGTTTTTTTGGTTGGTTTTTTTTTTTTTTTTTTTGTCCCTTTCCAGATTTTTTTTGCGCAAGTCCGATTTTACCAGCTTGAAAATTCATGAGAAGTCACAGAATAAAAACCCCAGTAACAAGATCAAGAATAATTTATTCTTCTTATTCTGCAGATTTTAAATTTATTTTTTTTGTTGCAGAATTCAAACCCGGACTCGAATTCCACCTTACCTTGTTGTCTCATTGGGAGGGCAGGGATCCCTGTTTCCCAGAAATTTCTCCCATTTTGTCACTCACCTGCTCCCCGGGAGACAAAATGAAAGGGGAGCGTCCCAAAATTCCCTTTTTGGAGCTGTTCCATCCTCGGAAACCTCACCGGAGACGGAAAAGGAGATGAGCACTCGGACACACTGAAATCTGCAGATTCCAGGAAAAATTCAGGGAGCTGGGAGTTCAACCCTGCTGCCTCTCGTGCTGCCAGGGAGCTGAGCTGGTAGCCAGGGAAATATATCCTGCAGGAAGCAGTAGCTGTTGGGAGCGACGGGATGAGGGAAAAGTCACGGGAAGCTGCGTTCCGGAGTCGGGATTGTTTCTTCGGATAACGGAGTGGAAGAGCGGGAAAAAACACCCGGAGACAGCTCCATCCTTCCCATAATCCAGGGATACCAGAGCTCCTGGAAGCACCTTGGAATGGTTTCCCTGCAGGAACTTCTGGGAATTGTTAAAATTTTTTAACCATGAGTGTTTTTTTTAATGTCTCCAGACTGGGGTGATCGATTCCCACAGGGTTTTTTTTTTTTTTTTTTTGATCCCACTTTTTTTTTTAATCTCCTCTCCTTGGTTTCCAAACTCAGCCTTGGTTTCGTTTGGTGCCAAGGAAAATCATCAAAATTCCCTGGAAGGAGGTTTTTAGGGGTGGGCCTGTTTTACCAGGAATCTTGGGATGGGATGAGGGGGAAAAAGGCCTCAAGTTGTGCCAGAGAGAGGTTCAGGTTGGAATTCTGGGAGAATTCCTGCACTGCTAAGAGTGGTCAGGGATGGAGCGTTTTCAAGGAAGTGTGGAGTCTCCATCCATGGAAGTGTCAAAAAAAAAAAAAAAAAAAAAAATTGGATGGATATTGGGTTGGACTTGAAAATCCTGGAGCTCTTTCATTCCAGCTTCATGATTTGGGTTTGGAAAAGGGGAGAATTGCTGGGAATGCAGTCTGTGCATGTGGCTGAGATCAAAATGACATCAAAGGCAGCGAGCAGAGGTGACCTGGAAAATCCTGGGATGGTGCCGGAAAATCTGGAAAATCCACCGAAAAATAAAATTCCCTTGAGGAAAAAGGGCTTCAAGTTGTGCCAGAGGAGGTTCAGGTTGGATTTTGGGAGAATTCAATGGAAAACAAAGGGAGTAATTTATAGGGGAAAATGGAGTAATTTATGGAAGAAACTGGAGTAATAATTTATGGAAAAAAGGAGTATTTATGGAAAATTGCAGTAAATTATGGCAAGTGGATTAATTTATATAAAAACTGGATTAATTTATGGAAACGTGGGGTAATTATCTAAACTGGGGTAATGTTATGGGAAACAATGTTTGTGGGCCAACAAGTAATTTAGACAAGTGGAGGCATTTATATAAAACTGGATTAATTATGGAAACACTGGAGTTAATTTATGGAAAATGGATTAATTTATATAAAACTGGAGTAATGTATGGAAAAATGAGATTAATTTATGAACAACTGGAGTAATTATGGAAAAACAGTAAATTGTAGACAAACTCGAATAATTATGGAAAAACGGGGCAATTTTCATTTTTGTTGAAAACGGATTAATTCTATGGGAAAGGAATTAATTATGGAAAATGGAGTAATGTATGGAAAATACGTAATTTGTGACAACTAGATAATTTATGGAAAACAGGTAATTTATGGACCACTGGAATAATTTCTGGGAAATGGACGTAATTTATGGACAAGTGGAAGAATTATGGACAAGCTGGATTAATTATATAAAACTGGGATTAATTTATGAAAAAATGATTAATTTATGGACAAGTAATTATGGACAACTGGAATAATTATGGAAAACAGGGTAATTATGGACAATTGGAAGTAGTTTATGGAATAATGGAGTAATTTATAGACAAGTAGATCAATTTATATAAAAACTAGGATAATTTATGGCCAACTGGAGTAATTTTTAAAAACTGGATAATGTATGGGAAAATGGATTAATATGGAAAACTGGAGTAATTTTGTGGACAATGGAGTAATGTAGGGATCACGGGATTAATTCAGGGAAAAATTCCAGGCAACGGAAGCAGCAAGAGAAGAAATTGAATTTATCCTTTGTGTTCATCTCAGGTGAGGATTCATTTTTTTTATGGGGTCGCCAAGAGAAAAAAAAAAAAAAAGGAAAGGGAAAAATTGTGATGGACAAAGGAGTGGTGGATTTCAGTAGAAAGAAGGGAAAATTTAGATTTCTTGGGGAGTTGCGAATGAGGGGGTGGGGAAAGGAAAAAAATGGGAAAGGAAAGGAAGGGAAGGGAAGGGCAAGGGAAGGGAAGGGAAGGAAGGGAAGGGAAGGGAAGGGAAGGGCAAGGGAGGGAAGGGAAGGGAAGGGAAGGGAAGGAAGGGAAGGAAGGGAAGGGAAGGGAAAGGGAAGGGAAAGGGAAGGGAAGAAGGGAAGGGAAGGGGAAGAGGAAGGGAAGGGAAGGAAAGGAAATGAAAGAAAGGAAAGGAAAGGAAAGAAAGGAAAAAGGAAAGGGAAAAAGGAAAGGAAAGGAAAGAAAGGAAAGGAAAGAAAGGAAAAGGAAAGGAAAGGAAAGGAAAGGAAAGGAAAGGAAAGGAAAGGAAGGAAAAAGGAAAAAAGGAAAAAGGAAAAAGGAAAAAGGAAAAAGGAAAGGAGGTCGTCCAAGGAATTCCTGGATGGGCATCAGGAATCTGGCTGGGGGAAAGGGAGGGTCAGGCACAGCTTGGACTGGATCCTTGGAAGGCTTTCAAACCTCAAGGAATCTCTTTAAAAAACATTAAACAGCATTAATTTATAGCTTAAGAAATTCTCTTTATACCCAAAAAAGGAAGAACGAAAGAACTCTCCAGCCCTTGGAGCAACTTCAAAACTTTTTGGAGCCCACATGAGGTCACATCAGGTTCCTCAGGATTCCAAAAGTCATTCTTGGAACATGGAACTTCTCCCAAAAAGACAGGAAGTCCAATTTTCAAACCTCTTCACGGCCCTGCAGTGCTTGAAACTAAAGTTTGGTTTCATGAGAGGTCAGGGAAGAGCCGAAATTCCCAATTTTCCAAAACTTCCATAGTCCTGCAGTGAACGTTGAACTCTGACACGTGTGGTTGCCATGAGGTCAGAATTCCCAAAATGCGGGAGCAAAAGCAGAAAAAGTGGAGAAAAATTTTAAAAAAATTACAAATAAAAAAGGACACCAAAGCCCAGAGAATACCCCTGCATAAAACATCTTTGTTTGGGGATGGTTCACTTGCGCTCCCACTGAAGCAAAAATTCCAATTCAAACACGTTTGGATGTTCTGATTCGCTTTCCGTCAAGGAAAAAAAAAAACTAAAACAGTTAAAAAATTATAAAACTCCTCTTTTCCTCCTCTTTGCACGTTTTTAGGGAATTTTTCAAGAAAGATTATCATCAATCACTCTGAACGTCACTGCCTAAAGAACAGAGAGATAACATCCAAGTCAGGGAGGTTTTCCAAAGGGGAAAAACACTTTCAGTTGGAGTTTTTCAAGCTCATTTCCAGGGATGTCAAAATTTAAAACCTTAAGAATGAGGAGGGAGGAGAAAGGGGGAGGGCTTAAAAAAAAAATAATAATTTGAGTTATTCAAATTTTCCCCAAATATGACCCAGAGTTTTTAGGATGACTATTTTGACAAGTTCAACACAGACAGGCAGCTGGAGCAGCAGAAAAATTGGGAATCGTCCCAAAATAAACAAAAACCAAAAAAAAACTTGACAGAGGAAATAAGAGGAATAAAAAATGGGGAGGAATTTAAGAATGATGGGTACAAAGCCTGGAGCTTTGAAAAATCCAGGAAGTGAAAAAAAAAAAAAAAGCTCCATGGATCTCATGGAAAATGAAAGTTTGGGATAGCGGAGGAAAGAGGATAATTTCTGGCAAGCTGAGGAAAGCTCCAAAATGAGACACATTTTAGAAAATAAACTGGAATTCTGGGAAATTCTGCTGAGGAGGGAGCAGCAGGAAGAGTTGGGAGAGCTGGAATTTGATGGAATAAGAATCCAAGAATGGAAATTTAAGGAGAGGAGAGAGAGCAGCCTTCAAAAAGCACCTAAAAAATATCTCCGGTGTTTATTTTGGTTCTTTTTAAGTGAGCGTGACAGGAACACAAAAAGGGGAATTTAAGCCAAACCAAGCAGAAATCTATCCAAGAGAGGAAGGAAAAACCCAGCTGCAAAATTCCAGGGGTGGGGCATTTCCAGTGGAAAGTGGGGTTGTACTTCTGGAATTCTGTTGAGCACATTCCCCCAACAAAAGGAGTGAGCTGGGGGGTTTTGGAGCTGAGGGATTTAGGACAGGAGTTGTCTCTCCACCAGGGTTCTGGGTTGGAGTCAGTTTAGATTCAGGCACCAAAAAGATTTTTTTTTTTTTTTTTTTTTTCCCATAAATATTCAACCCTGCTATGGCAATAAAAATAATAGGGAAATTCCAATCTCTCAAGACAAACTCTCAAAGTATCCAAAATATTTTGGCTCTTGTCTTTCAGTTCCAGGGTTTTAAATCCTGAGCGGAGCCAATCTCCGTGTGCAGCCCCCAGGTAGAATTGAAACTTTGGGATCTCCAGTTTGGAGAAGAGAGCTCAAAAACTTCACAGTGAGCCCAAAAAAATAAATTAAAATAAAATAAAAAAGGGGAATCTGGCAGTTTCACGCTGGTTTGAGCAGCAGAGGAGCTGCCAAGGGTTTCATTCCCATCCTCTGAATAATCATAAAAAAATAGCAGCACTTCACTCCCGCGACTGATTGGGCTCATCGGATTTGTTTGTGGGGATTTCACACCTGTGGTGTTCAAAGGTGAAAAGAGAAAAGGCTTTGATTCAGACACCAAAATGGAGTGAAAGTGGAAATATTCTGCAGGAGGACTCGCGAACTTTTGAGAGATGGGGTTTCTGATGATCACAGAGGGTCTTTGACAGATCAATTGGGGGGCTTCCACTGAACTTTTAGAACTGGAAATCCCACCCATGTTGGAATTACGGAATTGTGTTCGGTGGGAAGGGATTCTTAAAGACAATCCAGTGTCCACCCCATCCATGGCAGGGGACACCTCCCACTGTCCCAGGGTGCTTCAAACCCCAATGTCCAAACGGCCTTGGACATTGCAGGGAATGCAGGGCAGCCCCCGCTGCTCTGGCAATTTACATTCCCAGACAGGAATTCCTCGCCCACATCCCATCCTGCTGCTGCCCTGCTGGCACTGGGAGAGCAATTCCCTGGTCCTGTCCCTGTGTCCTTGTCCCAGTCCTCTCCAGCTCTTACTGTGGAGCCCCTTCAGGGCCTGCAATTGTGCGAAAGCTCTCCCGGAGCCTTCACTTCTCCAGGACAACAGTCCCAGCTATCCCAGACTGACATTGGATCCAGATACTCTCCAAGAAATGATGGGAACCAGGGGCTTCCCTTGGAATATCAGCAAACCAGAAGGCTCTCTCTTCCTTTTCCTCTCTTTCTCTCCCCATTCCCTGAAAAAAAAAATTTTCCCCTGGGGGGGGGGATGGATTCCCAGTGTTCCCAATCCCAGAATCTGGAATGGTTTTGGGTGGGAAGGGACCTTGTGAGCTCATTCCAGGGACACCTCCACCATCCAGGCTGCACTCCAATCATTCCTGGACATTGCAGGGATTGGCAGGGCAGCCCCCGCTGCTCTGGCAATTCCATTCCCAGCCAGGAAATTCCTTAGCCCAACATTCCCATCCATGCTGCCCTCTGGCACGGGACGCCATTCCCGGTGTCTGTCCCGTGTCCTTGTCCATCTCCAGCTTCCTGCCAGGGGCTCGGAGCTCTACCTGGAGCCTTCTCCTCCACAGATTAACATTCCCAGCTCTCCCAACCTTTCAATAATAATAATTATTTGAGCAGCGCAAGAATTGTGTGCACGGAACCCTCAGAACGGCTCTAAGTGGCGTTTGGGTCACAACATAAACCCCAAAAAAGTCAATGCCAGGATGCTCCTCAACCGAACAGCGCTTGAACCGCGCCCTTCCTCCGACGCCACCTCAGCGCCGCCATTAAACCCTTCAGCTCAGAACTACAGCTCCCATCGTGCTCCGCGCGGGGCGCTAGCGGGAGGTTTGGTAGACTGCGCGGAGCCTGCTGGGAGTGGTAGTCCCCTCGGATGCGGCGCGGCCGGGGGGAGCGGACTACCGGCGGCCGGAGGAAGGGGGGCGGCGGGGCAGGGACCGGGATCGGGCTAAGTCCCGGGATCGGGATGCGGGCGCGGCCCGGGACACCGACTCGTTGCCCGGAGCGACACCATGCACGCGGCGTTGGCGGCTGGGGCTGGTGTTCGGCGGCTGTGCAAGCAACGTGGTGTTCTGGAGCTGCTAGGCCAGGGCGGGGCCGCGGGGAGGATTTTTTGATGGGATATAAGGTCAGGGGGAGAAAGGGTTCAGGGGAGCCCATGCATGGATCGGGTGGTGAGGCCGTAGGGTTGTGAGGGAGCAGCGATGCCAGGGTGGTTTTGGAGGGGTTTGTGGGTGTTTTTTGTGGGGTACCAGCGCTGGCTTGAGGGATGTTTTAACCCTCAGGCTGTGTGGTCACATGGATGAGCACACAGCTGGATCATCGCCTTGTGTCGCTCTGGGTGGGGTTTGGGGTGTTTTGGGGTTGTCCCATGGCGGTGGGCTCGTGTCGGTGACTGCCCGGGGGAGATGTGTACCCAGAGTGTCCCAGTTTGTACAAAACCGGTACCGGCTCCGCGAAATGCTGTGGAGGGGAAAATGTACAGGAGCCGTCCCTGGGACAGAGGAATGTTTTCCGTCTGGAAGTGCGATCTTGGGAATCGTCATCACCACCCCCTGCTGCAAGTCACTGAGGTCTCCTTGAATTCCCCAATTGGGGGATGATGTTTTTGGGGATCTCACTTCCTCCTCTGATGTTTTTGGGCATCTCACTTCATTCCCTGATGGGTTTTGAGGATCTCCCCTTTCACCTGAGTTTTGGGCATTCACCTTACCGATGATTTATGGGGATCTCACCTTCATCACTCTGATTGTTTTTGGAATCTCACATTACCCTGATGTTTGAGGGGATCTCACCTCTCACCCTGATACTTTTGGGGATCTCACCCTTCCTCCCCTGATACTTTCGGGGAATCTCACCTTCCTTACCCTGATCGTTTTTGGGAAAACTTACCTCACCCTGATGTTTGGGGGATCTCACCTTCCTCACCCTGATGTTTTTGGGGATTTCATCTTCCTCACCCTGATGTTTTTGGGATTTCACCTTCCTCACCCTGAGACTTTTGGGGAATCTCACAATTACCTGATGTTTTCGGGTATCTCACCTTACCCTGATACTTTTGGGGATCTCACCTTCCTCACCCTGATGTTTTTGGGGATCTCACCTTCCTCACTTGATGTTTGTGAGGATCTCCCTTGCTCTGATGTTTCTGGGATCTCACCCTCCTCACCTGTGGAGAAGGCTGGAAGGGTTTGCGGAAAGGGCTGCTCAGAAAACATGGGAAAGCTCTGACTGGAAAGAAAAGCGATGCCCGAACTTGGTTGTGTGTAAAACCCCAGTGAGTCAGCAGTGGGGCTGCACTTCACCCTTCCAAACCAGCCCTGTTCCTGCCAGCCATCAATATCCAGATTATTAGGGAAAAGGCACGCCAAAAAATCCAATCAGGATTCAGGTGCCTTCACCCAGCTTGCAAAGCTTTGGATAAATAAAGAGGCAGTTCGGAAGGAGAGGACCTTGTGTGAGAGTTGCTTTCCTCTGGGATTTTCTCTCCAGAAGTTTCTTCCTCTTGAGGGATGCTCAACCTCTGCCTGGCTCGTGTTGCAGCGATCAGTGACAGTAGAGGAGAAACGATCCCTTTGGAAGCAAAAAAACCCTTTGGATTTGGCTTTTATGCTCCTCCGAGTAAACCCTAATACCAAAACATTTGGCCCTGTTCAAAAATCTGAATTATTCAAAGCGACTGAACCCCAGAGCAGCAAATTCCAGAAGTCCCAATCGAGACATCAAAAACCCAGGAAAAGATGCTTTTCACACAAGATCTTTTAGCAGCACCTCTCTTTCTTTATCACTTTAAAATTCCTCAATCCTACAGCCTCAATTCCTGTGCCTTTTCCTCGCCTTGCCACCTTAGTCCCCAAAATTGGGTAAACCAATTGTTTTGTTGGGTTTGGAAGGAAATTCTCCTGCGGATGAATATTCCCATAACAAGTAAAAATCCGAGCAGGATCCCCGGAAAAGGGCAGGGACGGGCTGATGAGGAGTACCAAAGCTGCTGGAAGAAATTTACTCAGATTTTAGGGATAAAAGAGAGTGAGAAGTGTTTAGTTGGACAATCGCCTGAGGGCAGACAAAAGACTTTAAATGATGAGAGGAGAAGAAAATAGTTCTGCTGGGCGTGGAGGTAGAAAAAGAAATCTCAAATTTCTTGATTTAAGGGGCTTAAATTTGGCCGTGGAAGGGATGTAAATCAGGCCCAAAAAATCAGATTCCTCCCTTCCATGTGGTGACAATGTTCCTGCTGATAAAGTGGGTCATGTCCAGGGATCGTGATGGGGGAGGAGGCGGAGGCCAAAGTCCAGGGTTGGAACCAGCCTTGGGTTATTCCAGGTTTACAGCTCCTGAGAATCCCCATCTGGAGGTGAAAGCTGGAAATGAAGTTAGAGATTAAGGCTGGAAGATTAACGCTTTGCATCCTGAACTTCTGCTCTGCTTTAAAGTCTCTTTTTTTTGTTCTCTGAGGAAACTCTGGATCTTTACGCCTGAAGGTTGGAGTTTTCCTGGATAATGACAGCTGGGAAGGATGTTGGGAATTGGGAGGTGGGCAGAGAGGGCAGTGCTCAGGGTGGCGCCTATCCTGAAAAGCAGGGGAAAAGAGGATTTTGTTGGATCAGCTTGCATTCCCCAGGGGCAATGCTGTCCTCAGAGCTCTGTGGGCTGACAGAGGAGAAATTTAACAGGAAGCCAGTTTGGAAATTCCTCTTTGTTCCAGGGCATTCACAGCTTGAATCCTGCAAAACTGCATCCAGGGACGGCGTGTTCATGAGGAGCAGGAATCCTTGGCCTCAGTTTCTGTCTTGCACCAGAAAAAAAAAAAAAAAAAAAAGGGAAGATTCCATAAATCCCTTCACTCCATGAGCTTTCTCTTATCGCCATGTCAGAGCTTCTGTCCAGGAAATCATTCCTGCTCCCTGGGAGTCCTTAAAGGAGGATCAGGGTACAGGAGTGATGTTTGAATTCCACCTGGTGTGGAATTCTGTAAACAAAACCTTGGTTTGCTCAGAGCTGGTGGCATTTCTGCATTCCTGGTCCTCTAGGGGGGACAAAAAGCGGACTAAGACTAAGAGGGTCCATTTGGAGTCAAGACAAAATTTTGTGGATTTTGAAAGCTCGTGGAGTTGGTGGTCACTTTAAACAAGATCCATGGATGTCACGGGGGACTTGACTGCCAGGATTTTTTGGGCTCCAAAAAAAGGAGTTTTGAGTCCCTTCTAGAACCCACACCACAAAGATGTATTTGTTTTTTCTTAATTATGGAATCCAGAAATCTCAGGGGAGCTGAAGCTTTTTTAGGGGAAAATTGAGCCAGTCTGAACCAGGGGACACATATGCCAGCACAGACCTGCCTTGGCACTTCCCTGCTGCAGACAGGAAGAGGGAATATGAATTACAGCTGAATTTCCTCCTGGAAGGGCAAACTTATCTCAATTACCTGACCTCTAACAAACACAGCGGCTTTTAGAAGGGACAGAGTCCTCCTAAAGCCACTTCCCTTGGGAAAGAGGGAGATCCAGCGCTTTTTTCTGAATCACAAACTGACCTGCCGACCAGTGATTCTTGGGAAATTTTGTAGGAAAAGGGCTCCTGGTAAAGCCTGCTCCTGGGTATTCTCGTCTGGGATCATGGAGCTGCTGCCTCGTTGGGTTTTTTTGGATGCCAGGGTTGTTTTTCCATGGGGCTGATGCTTTGAGGTTTGTGTCTCCATGCTGCAGCATCCCAGGATGTGGGACATCGCGACCTTCTCCAGTCCGGTTTATTTGCCGTGGAAGGGTTATCTTCGAGGCAACTCGGGAGGAAGCGCCCGGCCATTACCATCAGGTTACAATCCAATGTTTTCCCCAAGCAGGGAATTGCCTGCCATCTCTTTTATCTCCCAAAAGCTTTCCGTTTATTTAAAATGGCTTTCCAATTCTCATGTGTAAAATCCATCATCCTGCCAGGCGCCACGTTGGGAAGCGAAGCTGGATGAAAACGACTGGTATATCAGGAATTTTTAATGGGAAAACTGCATCAGATCATTTCCTGGCACAGGAAAAAGGCAGAGTTTGCACAAGGGAGAGTTAAAGAGTTTTTATCTCTGGGATTTGGTGTGGTGGGAATGGGAAGGCGAGAGTTTTTCTGGAAAATCACCCATTCACTTTGCATGTTCTCCAGTCGGGGATGAGCTTGGTGACAGACCGGGCAGACTCTCTCTGCTCGGACCCCTCCGTGCATCCCACAATCGGCCTGAGGGTCTCTCAGCATCTCAGGGAGGTTCCTGCACATCTCCAGGGATTTTTCCATATTTCCAGGACACTATTAATCATGGTGGCCATGTTCTTCACGTCAGCGTGGTCAATAACTACGCCTGAACCTGAACATCGCCATGCGCGCACATGATCTTCGCTCGGTGAGACCCCAGCTCTTCCTCCTCTTCTCTCTTACTCCTCATCCTCCTCTTACCTCATCTTCCTACCTACCCTCCTCCTCTTCCTCCTTCTTCTCCCCTCTATCTCCCCTCTCCTCTTCATCCTCTTCCTCCTACTCCTCCTCCTCCTCCTCCTCTTACTCCTCTCCTCCGCCTCCTCCTCCTTCCTCTTCTCCTCTTCTTTCTTCCCCCTTTACTCTTCCTCCTCTTCCTCACTCTTCCTCTTCCTCCTCCTCTTCCTCCTCCTCTTACGTCCTACCTCTTCCCTCCTCTCTCCTCATCCTCTTCCTCCTCCTTCCTCCTCTTCCTCCTTCCTCTCTTCCTCCTATTCCTCTCTTCCTCCTCTTCCTCTCTTCCTCCTCTTCCTCCTCCTTCCTCCTCTCATCCTCCTCCTTCTCTTTCATCTCCTCTCTCCTTACTTCCTCCTTCCTCCTCCTCCCTTCCTCCTCCTACTTCCTCCTCCTCCTTCCCTCCTCTCTTCCTCCTCTTCTACTCCTTCCTCCTCCGCTTCCCTCCTCCTTTTCCTCCTCTCTTCCTCCTCCTCTTCCTCCTCTTCCTCCTCCTCTTGCCTCATTCTTCCTCCTCGTCCTACTCCTAATACTCTTCCCTCCTCTTCCTTCTATCCTCTCTTCCTCCTTCGCTCCCTCCTCTACTCCTCCCCTCCTCCTCCTTCCTCCTCTCCTCCTCCCCTCCCTCTTCCTACTCTTCTCCTCCTCCTCCTCTCCTCCTCGCCATCCTCTTCATCATCTTCCTCGCATACTTCTACTCCTCACTCCTCCTTTCTACTCTTCCTCCTCTTCCTCTCTTCTCCTCCGTCCTCCTCCTCCTCTTCCTCCTCCTTCTCCTCCTCCCCTCCTCCTCCTCTCCTCCTTACTCATTTCATGCTGGAATTATCCTGCGCTTCATGTGCCCTGTCACCCGAGAGCAACCAAACCCCTGGGCATCCTGAATTCAGCTGGTGGACGAGCAGCCTGCTCCAAAGCTCAGCTCCGAAGGTTCCGCTTCTGGTGTTGATCGTAAATTCCAGTGAATGGACAGACAGGGAAACAGGCTCAGACAGGCTTTGGAATTCCAAAGGTGAGGGGGAAGTGACAGTGACAGAACCAATCCCAGACTCGAGGTTGGCCAAAAGTGATTCAGATTTCCGCCAGAGTGGTCATGTTCTGTCTTGAACATTGCAGGCACGAACATGGATTGGGATTGGTTAGGATTTGGGATTTGGCTAATCACTGACACCGGTCTTTTGTTTGAGGAAAAAAACCCCAAAAACATCTTAAAATGCATCTTCACTTAAAGTGATGGGCTGAGTGCCAGGCTGAAAGATCCTTAACACCCCCAAGGAAATTGGAGTCCCAGGTGTTTGGAATAACAACCATTCCTGGCTGGCAAGCGTTTTCCCCACAGGCATCCTGGGGTGGAATATCTGGAATCAGGAGAGGTGAAAAGGAGAAAAGCCGAGCCCAGACTGAAGGAGAGCGTCCCACCTGGATGCTGTGAGGATGGATCTGGTACTGCAGTCAATCCCTGGAGCTGGGCTTTGTTCCCAGTACACCAGTACTGGATTTCTTCCTGAAAAAAAGAAAATAAAAGAAATTTGCGCACCACACTGAGAAATAAAAGGAGAGTCCAATCCTGGATCCTTGTACCAAGGCATCCAGCTTCACCTTCTCCCTTTTTTTCTGGATGAAGATTCAGATCATGAATCAATTGAGGAAGGAAAAGAACTGAACTCAATTTAAACAACAATCCCAGCTTTGCAAGGCCAACCACTGTTCCCAGTCCCACCAAAGTGCCAATCCACTAGGGATAAACCTGGATAATCCCTGCAGGGATGGCATTCCCTGGGCAGCCGTGCAGGCTGGAAAAACCCTTTTAGGCGGCAGGAATTTTCCACGCCTTCAGGAAGTTATTCCTTATCCATGTCCCGGTTTCCTGAAGTTTCTCTTGATGTTTTGGCATCCGCGTGCTGAATTTGCAGTGTCCCTTTGGGGTGAGCATCCCAATACTGAGGAAGAATCTCCTCCTGGTTTTGGTTTTACCATCTTTTTTTTTTTTTTTTTTCCTCAGGTTATCTCATAGCAAAGCATGGGCTCGAGGATCATCATCCTGAAGAAAAGTAAATCCAAATTCCTAGTCCTTTTAGGGAATGTTCTGCCACGGGTTTTATCCGGTGGGGTTTTGTCTCCTTGCCGTTAAATATTGGATTTTAATGGGGCAACTGGGCACGGAGGGCAGGAATGGAGGATGGAAAAGTTTCTGTTGATCCCCTGTGTGGAGCTGTGGGGATGGGCACAGGGGCTCTGTCACTCTGGGTCATTGGAGGAGGGGGTGGGGAGTGCTGGCTGTATACAGGGCTGATAAAACACATGATAAAACGGGCTGATCACTCACGATAACGGGCTGTAATACTGATAACGGGCTGATAACTCACGATAACGGCTGATCAACACATGAAACGGGCTGGTAATCACTGATTAACGGGCTTGATAACGTATAATAACTCACGATAAACTCACTGATAACGGGATAAACACACTGATACGAGCTCGATAATCACTGATACGGGGCTGATAACTCACGATAACGGGCGATAATCACTGATAACGGCTGATAAACACATGATAATGGGCTGATAACACACTGATTAACGGGTGATAACTCACTGATAATGGGCTGATAACTCACTGCTAAGGGCTGATAACACACTGATAATGGTGCTGGTAACTCACTGCTAACGGGATGATAACGCACTGCTGATACCGGGCTGATAACTCAAATGGGAATAACGGGCTGATAAACTCATGATAACGGGCTGATAAGACACATGATAAACGGGTGTAACACACTGATAAAAACGGGTGATAACTCATGATAACGGCTGATAACTCACTGATAACGGGCTGATAACTCACTGATAACGGGCTGTAACTCACTGATATAAACGGGCGATAACTCACTTATAAATGGGCCTGATAACACATGATAACTCACTGACAAAACGGGAGATAACTCACTGATAAAACGGGCTGGTAACATGATAAACGGGCTGGATAACTAACTGATAGCAGGCTGATAAAACACACTGATATCGCTGACAACTCATGATAACCGGGCTGGTCAAGCTCACTGATAACGGGTGATAATCACTGATACTCGCTCGATAACTCACTGAAACACACTTAACGGTGCTGATAACCACTGATAACGTAGCTGTAAACTCACTGATAACGGGCTGATAACACACTGATAAACTCGGATAACGGGCTGATAACACACTGATAACTCACTGCTAACGGGCTGATAAACCCAATGATAATGGCTGATAACTCCCGATAGCGGGCTCGATAACACCATGTAATGTGCTGATAACTCATGATAACGGGCTGATAAAATGATAACTCGCTGATAACTCACTGGATACCGGGCTTCGATAACACACTGATACTCGCTGATAACTCCACTGATAAACGGGATGATAAATCATGATAACAGGCTAGATAAACCACACTGATAAAAAACTGATACAGGCTGGATAGACTCATTGATCACTAACTGATAACAGGCTGATAACTCACTGATAACTGGCTGATAACTCACTGATAACAGCTGATTAATAGACGGCTGAGTAACTTGCATAACAGGCTGATAACTCATTGAGTAAACCCATTGCTAGACCTTTAAATATATTGATACACATTGATAGCACGCTGATAATAGGCTGATAATTATGATGACACACTGATAACATGCTGATAGCACACTGATAAACACAGTGATAACAGCTGATACACATTGATAATATATTGATACACACTGATAACACATTGATAACATGCTGATAACGCTGATGTTATGGTGGCACTGAGATGGGCATGCACAGAGGCAAGGCGAGTGTTGGGAAGACTGGGATAAATGTTGGCGAGAAATGGGATAAATGTTGGGATAGGACTGGGATAAAATGTGGAGAACTGGATCAATGTTGGAATAAACTGGGTTAAGTATTGAATAAACTGATAAATGTTGGGAAAAACTGGGATAAGTGTTAGGATAAACTGGGATAAATGTCGGGAGAAAGAAAACTGGGATAAGTTTATCCCAACAATAAAGAAAATAAACTGCATCAGTGTTGGGATAAACTGGGAATAACGTTGGGAGAAACTGGAATAAACGTGGGAGAAAAAAACTGGGATAAACGTTGGGATAAACTGGATACTGTTGAGTGAAAACTGGGGATGAGTTTACCAACATTAAATAAAGAACTGGGATAAACGTTGGGATAAATGGATAAATGTTGGAATAAACCGGGAAAATGTGGAGAAACACTGGGACAAATGTGGAATAAACTGGATTACTGTTTGAGTGAAACTGGGATGAGTCTATCCCAACATTAAATAAATAAACCGGATAAATGTTGAATGAACCGGGATAAATGTGGGCTAAACGGGATAAACGTGGAATAAACTGGATAATAAACGTTTGAGGATAAACTGGGGTAAAAGTTGGGAGAAAACTGGGATTACTGTGAGTGAAACTGGGATGAGTTTATCCAACATTAATAAAATAAACTGTCTTTGGATAAACGTTGGATAAACTGGGATAAAGTTGGAATAAAACGGGATAAACGTGTGGAAAACGGGATAAACGTTGGGATAAAACCGGATAAACGTTGGGATAATACTGTCCCTTGTTCCCCTGTGCATGGTACAGCGTTGGTCCAAATACACCTCCATAGACTGGTGTCCATGGGCATCTCACCTTGCCTTTGACTAGTGTCTGCAAAACAAGTGTTAAGGATTGGGAAGGTCAAGATTCCTGGGAATACTAAGGATTCCCTATCACTCGGTAAGAGTGGGCTCCTACATCCGCTCCCCCTTTCCCTCCCGGTTTGATTTCCTGGGTTTGATGCACGTTCCCGTTGGGATTTCTGTTCCAAGGATTTCTTCCACCTGTTCACGCTGCTTTTTGGCTTGAATAAATCTCTTCCTACAGGAGGGAGGAAGCAAATCTGTGGAATTGGAATTCGCACCGGGCTTTTCCTGGAATGGCGACATAGGGAAATGGGAAAGGCGGGATACAGGAACATGGGAATGGGGACACAGGAACATGGGAATGGGGACGTAGGAACCTGGGAATGGGGACATAGGAACATGGGAATGGGGGCACAGGAATCTGGGAATGGGGGCACAGGAATCTGGGAATAGGGACACAGGAACATGGGAATGGGGACACAGGAACATGGGAATGGGCACATAGGAATCTGGGAATGGGCTGGGGACACAGGAATCTGGGAATGGGATAGGGCCACAGGAAGCTTGGAATGGGGACACAGGAACATGGGAATGGGACAGGGACGCAGGAACCTGAAAATGGGGACACAGGAATCTGGGAATGGGATGGGGACACAGGAATCTGGGAATGGGAGTGGGACACAGGAATCTGGGAATGGGAGGGGGACACAGGAAACTGGGAATGGGGACACAGGAACCTGGGAGTGGGGACACAGAAATCTGGGAATGGGATAGGGACACAGGAAGCTTGGAATGGGGACACAGGAACATGGGAGTGGG